>CAWUFW010008236.1:600000-913281 GCA_963921515.1 Calotriton arnoldi | reverse complement strand
GCAACTCCTTCCGCACTGCCAGGTTGTGGAGCATGCAGCAGACGATGATAATCTTGCACACTTTCGCAGGGGCATATGGGAGGGACCCTCCGGTCTTGTCCAGGCAGCGGAAGCGGCTCTTCAGGAGACCAAAGGTCCACTCAATCACTCTCCTGGTCCGACCATGTGCCTCATTGTAGCGCATCTGGGCAGGTGTCACAGGGTTCCTGAGGGTGTCAGCAACCACGGCATGTTGGGGTATCCCGAGTCACCTACGGACAGACAAGTGCACATCAGCTGACTTGGAAAAGTGGGCGGAATACTACAGATCAGATCACACACAATGGCACAAAGTCAGTACACACCGACAAGCCAGGCACGCTGGTTCTGCATCTGTGCCATCATCCTGGGGATGCGACTACTCCTCATCACAAAGGCATCGTGTGCTGAACCAGGGAAACGGGCACACACGTGTGTGATGGTCATGTCTGCAAGACACACCACCAGTGCATTGACCGAGTGGTAGTGCTTGCGGTTACGGTAGGCCTGCTCCTGGGCCTGTGGTGGTACCAAAGCCACATGTGTCCCATCAATGGAGCCAATGACATGCGGCATCCTCCCCAGGGCATAAAAGTCACTCTTCACGTCAGTGAGTCGTCGCAGATCTAGGGAAATAGATGTACCGGTTCAGGAAGAGCAACATTGCCGCCAAAACATCGCGGAGCACACGGCTGAACATGGTCTGTGACATCCCACCAGCAGACGCCACAGTATGTTGGAAGGTACCGGTGGCAAAGAAGTGTAGGGCTGCCATCACCTTCACCTTGGGGGTCAGCGCTGTAGGATACGGCCGGCCAGGCTGCAAATGTGGGGACAACTGCACTGCCAAATCCTCAATCAGCTGCCTGGTGAAGCGGTACCGTCGGATGCTGTCCCGTTCCACCATCGTTGCCAGGTCTGGGAATGGCCGATGGACAGCAGGAGCCCTGCAGTGCAGAGGAGAAGTAAGCAAGATCGTCAGTCACCCCACATATGCGGCATTGAACACACTCAAGATCCCAACATACATCATCATGAGGCACAACTACATGAAGTGTGCAGTACCGGAACGACATGTATGGTACATACATGGCCAACATCTGTCAACACGGTCCTACAGGTGGCATCAATTTGTCCCAGGTTGGCCCATTGGATATCATGATGCTGTGTCACAGTCACCCCCACAGTGACATGTGAGGACAGATGTGCCCCAGGCACCACAGCTCAACGACAGGCACATTCCCAGGGACCCTGTAATGCCACATGGACACTGGCATCACCTGGAGTATCATGTGTACACCACAGCAAAACAAACATGACCCCCACAGGTAGTGGCCACACTTGCCATGGCAGGACAGACATGGACGTCTGTGACACACACGCACAACATCAGAGTCCATGCACACACAACGTGGATGTGGAGACTGTCTCCCATTGTGCACATGAAATCAGAGACATTGTAAACACTACATGCACAAAGACTGTGGAGGGCCATCACTATTGTGCCACTGGGACACCCTGGCTCAAACATACCGTCCCACATGGGACTCACGGGGTATGTGACATGACATACACAAACATCACTGTGAAATGTGACCATGACACATGCACAGATATGAACAGTTGCACATCACAGTGGTCACGTACACGTAACACCCAGGATCCTGTCCCCATGAACACGTGCACAGCCTGGGGGTGGCTGCCCACAGGTGACACCCACAGGACAACATGTACACCAACATACACACAATAGGAAATGCAGCCTTACATGCCTTATGATAAGGTTTGGACAGGCTGTCGTGATGTAGGTGTGCCCCTCACTCCCTGGGAGCTATCTGTGGCTGGCATATGTCCATCTGAGACAGGCATGCTGACCTATGCCAGTCACATGTACAGTGATGCGTTGAACCGCAATGGACCGATCGGTGCCTCCGGCCGGCCCATTGCCTTCAATGTGTGCGGGTACGCGTTGTACCCCTGTGCGCGTTGAACTGCAATGGACCGATCGGTGCCTCCGGCCGGCCCATTGCTTTCAATGTGTGCGAGTGCAGCGTTGTACCCCTGTGCGCGTTGAACTGCAATGGACCGATCGGTGCCTCCGGCCCGGCCCATTGCTTTCAATGTGTGCGGGTGCGCGTTGTACCCCTGTGCGTGTTGAACTGCAATGGACCGATCGGTGCCTCCGGCCGGCCCATTGCCTTCAATGTAGTGCGGGTACGCGTTGTACCCCTGTGCGTGTTGAACTGCAATGGACCGATCGGTGCCTCCGGCCGGCCCATTGCTTTCAATGTGTGCGGGTGCAGCGTTGTACCCCTGTGCGTGTTGAACTGCAATGGACCGATCGGTGCCTCCGGCCGGCCCATTGCTTTCAATGTGTGCGGGTACGCGTTGTACCCCTGTGCGCGTTGAACTGCAATGGACCGATCGGTGCCTCCGGCCGGCCCATTGCCTTCAATGTGTCGCGAGTACGCGTTGTACCCCTGTGCGTGTTGAACTGCAATGGACCGATCGGTGCCTCCGGCCGGCCCATTGCCTTCAATGTGTGCGGAGTACGCGTTGTACCCCTGTGCGCGTTGAACTGCAATGGACCGATCGGTGCCTCCGGCCGGCCCATTGCCTTCAATGTGTGCGGGTGCGCGTTGTACCCCTGTGCGTGTTGAACTGCAATGGACCGATCGGTGCCTCCGGCCGGCCCATTGCTTTCAATGTGTGCGGGTACGCGTTGTACCCCTGTGCGCGTTGTACCGCAATGGACCGATCGGTGCGCACCCATTGACAATGGGCTTGCCTGGCAACGGACGCGTTTTCGAATTTTGAGCGAGTCGGTTGCTGGAAAATCAGTTGGTCACCCACAACAATGTTGCAAAATCATGTATGTCATGAAGTTGAAGTTTTGAAGGATGCTGTGGGCGTGTTTTGGTGCTGCTATTCCATGGATTGGCCAGATTCAGAAGATGCAAACGACTTGGACCTATCACTTTGGACACAAGGGACAGTATCTGCCTCTCCAGCACATATATATTGCTGCCTGTTCCCCTGAGAGCCCACTTGCCTGCACTACATGCTCCAGGACGACATCTGCCACTGCACTGCTGCTGTCTCTGCCCCTCTGGACCCTGCAATGGCACGTACTGTGGAGAGAGCCCCAGCCTTCAGCCTTGAGGAGAACCAGGCCCTGCTGGACAGCCTACTTCCACAGTACAGCAAGCTGTATGGGACACCAGGGGAGCAGGTGAGTGTTCTGTGCACCTCCTTTCTGAATGTGCATTTTGTCTGACTAGCAAGGCTGAAAGTCTGCACGCCACTGGCTAGCAGGCTCACTGAGTAGTTGTCACCCCCATAGTGTGTAGTGACTTGCACTGGACAGGTATGGTGCAGTGACAGTGCTTCTGAACAGGGTTTTACTCCCCATGCAATGATACCATGTAGTGACTTCTGGAAAACTGTCCATGGGCAGCCGTGCACTGCCTGTGTACACCATGTGCCCCTGTGATTGCGACATGTATATGCAACTGTGTCATGCACGGATATGTTGCATGTGTAGTAATGGCCTTATCACTTTGTCATCCTGACAGGCTTCTGCCCATCGGAAGCATGAGATATGGAAGGACATCGTCCGGGCTGTCCGGTCCGTGGGGGTCTACAAGCGCCGGATCCGCAACTGCCAAAAGAGGTGGCAGGACCTTCGGGGCTGGACCCGGAGGATTGCACGGGTCCAGCTGAAGCTGTCGCCTCCTCGCAGGAGGGGCGGAACACGGACCCTGACCCCCACATGCTCAGGATCCTGGCGGTGGTCTTTCCAGACCTGGATGGGCAGCTGAAGGCCAGAGAGCAGCAAGGAGGGGTGAGTCAAAGACTGCACTGTGTACTCTGTCTAACATGCTATGTGCCCTCCTCGGGCCTGGTTAAACTGCCACAGTACAGCAGTCATGTTGTCCAGGAGCCATGTCCCTCTATTGTGCACTGCCCACTCCTCATCTGATACCCAGGTGTGGCCCTTACATGCAGGGAATTCTGTCACTTAGGACTGTGTCCTTGCAGTTTGCTTGACTCAAGGTGGGAGACAGCATCTGTTTCCCTGACTCTGTGGTGGGCATCATGGGTGGGTCCATTGCTTACACAATGCCTGTATTCTGACATGTATTCAGCGTGTTACTTTGATCTGTGGTCCAATTGCTGAGCTGATCCACCACATGTGGCTGGGGTATCTGGCACACACCCATGCTGCGGGTGGGAACAATGTTTGGGCCCCAGGAGTATGTATATGACGTGTGTCACACATACTTAGCCAGCTGCCTACAGTCCAGGGCTCATCCCTCATTCATGTGGGGCTGGACAGTCATGGCTACTCCAGGCCATACAATACACTCTGTACTCCCACTCCCGTGTATCAGCTGACACATTGTGCGCAGTGATTTGACCCCTCAGGTGTCTGCCTCTGTGTCAGTGTGCTGTGGATTAGTCGCCAGGACTGCTGTGGAGTTTCTTGGTAGGGGCTCAGCATGCCACTGGAGATGTGACCATAGGAGACGATACTTGTGTGACACATAGGTGTCTGATCAGCTGCCCATGCAGACTGGGGCATGTGAATGTGAAGTTCAGGCAGCTGTTCCCCATGCACAGCAGAGTGTGAGGGGCTCAGGTTCATAGGGTAGTGTCACAGGTCTCCCATATGTCCAATAGGTATGCCCTGGACAGATGAGGGTTAAGAGGATGTGTTGTGGGGGGATGTACATGTGCACTTGTGCAGCTCCAGGACTTGCATTCCCCATGACCTACTATTGTGACACAGTGCAGAGTGTTGTTGTCTGGCTGCAAAGTCATACATCACTGAGACAGTGATGTATGACTTTGCAGTCATGCCTCCGCCATGGCATGTGTCTACTGATTGGTGAGCCTGCAGGGAGTGACATGTGCTACATGCACACCATAGTGGCGCTGGCTATCAGGACATGGGTGCATCATGGTGTCTGTCGCTGGTATGCATCACATGCATTTCCTATTTGACTCTGGGCATCCCTTTCATCCGGAAACCTGTACTGACTCAGTGGCAAGAGCTGTGATGTGTCCACACCGTGTCCTCTGCACTGTCCAACTACTGTGTACTTGGTGCATGTGTCAACACTGGGGTGTTGCAATCCAACAGACACCAGACAGATGGGTGCAAGGCCATGTGGGATGTGAGTGCCATGCTTGGCATCAGACTGACAATTGACTTCTCCTGTTCAATTAGGGCACTTTTAGCAATGTACAACTGATGATGCCAGGGCTTGCTCTGTGATGTGCTGTGCTCACAGTGGTGTGTGCGTTATGTGCAGGTGACTGATGTCTGTCTGTATCCCCATTGTTTGCAGATACATCCACAGCCACGGAAGGGGACAGCTCCACGGACCAGGAGGAGCCAGAGAGCCAGACTGGGTCAGCAGCCGAGGAGTGGTCGGAGGGACCCAGTGGCACGGAGGGCGAGGGGAGCCACACCGAGGAGTCCTCAGCAGCATCCACCTCAGCTGAGGACCAGAGCAACTCGGAGGATGACTCCCTTGTGGAGGCGGGTGTCAGCAGCCACCACACCCCAGCTAGTGTTGCTGTCCCCGCCACCACCAGCACCACCACCGCCCTCCCATCGGCTCCCATTCCCCAGGTCCGTGGAGGCTCCCATGTCCGGGAGCGTGTTTCCTTTGGGCCAGGCACCGCACCCCCTGCCCCTGTGTCCCCTGCTGCCCTGAGTGAGGAGTCTGTGTACCTCCTTCGCCAGCTCCATGTAGGGCAGACAGCCATGCTGAGTGTCCTCCATGCGCACACCGCGCTGTTGACTCAGCTGGTGTCGTTCATGGAGGGCATCTCATCGGGCATGTCTGACCTACAGAGGGGCAATAGGTCCATGGACTCCTCCCTGACGGCAGCAGTGTCCCTCCTCAAACGGTCCCTCACCCCTCCTGCCTCTGCTCCATCCACACTCCCCAGCACCTTACCCGTCCCAAGCACACACACACCGGCACAGGCACACACCAGCACACACACATCCAGCACACTGACACACACGCCAATGACAAAACGCACACGCACGCACATTCAGGGGACTGAAGCCAGACTCACAGGGGATGGGGCCCTGGAACACACACACGCATCCACATGCACTGCGCAGTCCTCAGTTCCCTCTCCCTCCAAAGCACCCTCCCTTGCCTCACATGCAACCCCAAAGTCACAGCAGCTCTTCCTCTGTGACCTCGGCCTCTTCCCCACCGATGAAGCTGCTCCAGCATCCCGGGGGAAGAGGAAGCCCACCCACACGGAGCAGAGTGCCCCTCGCCCCCGGACACCCTCCCCCAGGCGCAGACGGACTGAGGCCCCCACCCGCAAGTCCCCCGGAGTGGTAAGACAAAGACCCCGCCACCGCCCTGCAGCTCAGGCACAAGGTCTCCGTCCTCCATCCCTCAGGCCCCCACTGCACAGGTGCCCCCACCACACCCTGCCCCAGGTTCCCCCACCCACAGATATACCATCCCCAAGATGCTCCGGCCTTCTCCCCTGCCACTTGCTCTCCCAGCACCACACCCCCCGCTGCGCTTGTCTGTGCCACTGATGTGGTGAGGGTGTCCTCCCCCTCTGTCCAACCCACCTTGCCTGTTCCCCATTCTCCTCCCCTGGAGGTAGGCACTGCAGTGGAGTCCACTACCGCCCTGTCTGACTTGGGCACTGCAGTGGCGGACCTGTCCACCCCATCTGCAGGGTCCACTGCAGTTGTGCCGGCACCCACGACATCTGAGTCATGCCCCCCAGTTGTGCCGGCACACACCATGTCAGACACCTCCACTGCAGTTGTCAGTGGCTCTCCAGCACCCACCACCCCTTCCCTGACTCCCCCTGGTGAGCCCTGATCCTGTCCCTGCGGTGCCTGGCCTGCCCCCGGTTGCCCCTCCTAGTGGATTGTCCCTGGTTTTGTGCAGGCATGCGTAGGGTGACATCTGCCAGTGTCACCCTGTTTGAACTTTGACAATGGACTGGCCATTGGCCTTTGCTCTATTTTTTCTGGACGTCGTTATCAAACAACACATATGCTGAATAAAGCAACTTTCTTTTCTCTAGTGCTCATGCTTCAGATGTACATGTTGTTGGTGCTGCTAACCATGCCCTTGCTGCAGTGATGGTGATATCTGGTCTCATGATCATGAAGTGTTACTGTGCAGGAACCCATGTGGTCCAGGGGGAATGTGTCCTATCATGTGGTGTATCCATGTCATCAATAGCAGCATCTGAGGGTGTCATGTGTTCAGTATTTGGCAATGGGTTTCCTACTTACATTGGCAATTTCATATCTGTGGCTTCCACCCCTGCACATCTGTTGTGCCTGCCATCGTTGCATTTGTCTACTTCCCTGACCGTGTTGCCATCTCCAGTGGACATGCAGGTTTGGGCATCAATGGGGAAGGACTCATCCGTGTAGTCAGTGCAACATTGCTATACAAGTGTGTTGGATCTGTGCTGATGATTCCGTTGGCACATCCATGACCAGGCTGATGTGATGGGAGCCCTCATTTGGTGCTAATTGTTGATTGTGTGACCAAGTGCTCAGCTGACATGATGGGGCCCTACTGAGGCAACATATGGCACAGCTTTCCTCACACAGGAGTGGAGTCCCCTCATGGCAGTGTGTACACGTGTGACATTGCCTGCGCCCAAGGTGTGTGTTGTATGTGCATGTCTGTGTGTTCACTTCCATTCATCTGCGCATGCTGTGATCCCTAGTGTTGTACCTGTTTGTGATGCTTGCTGACTTGAGCTATGTTCCCCCAAAGTCTTCTCCCTGGGTTCTCTGTGATGTGGGTGCATGGCACATTACTGGTCATCAGGGTGTCACCCATAAGTGTGTTTTTGGTCAGGGCTGAGTTTGTGTGCAGACGCAGATGGGTCACAGTCAGGTTTCCCCTTGGCACTTGTTGTTTGCCCCTGTCATGTGATTTCCAGTTTGTGTTATCTTTCAGTGATTGTGACACGTTGTGTGTGTGACTGCTGGCACTCCTCAGGGTCCGGGCTGCAATGTTGGTTGTTGTCTATGTGTGTTCTTTGTGGGTGACCTTGGCTTCTTCATTGGTGTGTGACTGTGGCTGGGATCCCATTGGTCGGTGTGGTATTGCCGTCATGTCCATGTACAGCGTAGTGTGCCGTGTGTCAGACATTCAGGAGTCTTGTTGAGTGTCCATGTGTGATGTGTTTCTACACCTTGGTTCTCACCCACCACCCTGGAATAGTCATGGGTGCATGTGCAATGTCACCAGTGCATGTGTACTTCACTGCTGCACATTGTCAGAGGTCGAGGGTGTGGTGTTGAGTGTGTGCAGATGAGAGTTGTTGCCCAGCTAGGCCCCTGCCTCCATGTTGGCCTTGGCTTACTGGCCATGCTGATTGATTTGTGCTTGTGTAGGTGTGATGGTAGTTAGTTGCTCAGGACACCTGACTGTGGTTCACAGTGTGAACGACATTTAGCTTTGTCATCACAGTGGTATTTTTATTCAGCCCAGGGTCACCACATTGTGGGGGCCCTGGGGGTGGTGCTGTGGTGTGTCTGTGTCTTGCTGTGTCAGTTGTTGTTCCTACGTGCCTGTGTGACATGTGTGTTTTGTGCTCCCTCTCACCTGACAATGCCTGCTTGCCCACATAGGGGATTTGGATCCATGAGTTACCTTAGTGTGGCAGTGTATGCACATCTGTATGATTGGTATTCAGCTCTCCTCATGTGTTGTGTGGTTGCCTGGGGACACTGGCACCCCCACCCCTCACCTGCTGTGTATGATGACAGTCTTGGTCTGCCTGTTTGTGTTTGTGCATCTGCACCACTGCATTGGCATATCTTGGGTGTGCCATTGGCTGTATGTTGTTTGGTGTGTTTCCCCTGCTGTCCCTGGGACTCCTAGGTCATCGGTCAGCACAGTGATCATGGTTTGTGTGTCCCATTGCTGCCATGGTATGGTATCTGTTCACCTCACATCTGCTGTCTCCACAGGATATCTGCATTTGTGTGCCCATTGGTGCAAATATGTGGTTCTGCATTCTGATGGTCACTTCTGTCATTGTGTCATTGATGACTGTTGACGGTCTCAGCCCCCATGGGTGTTGTTTGTCTGCACATGGCCAAAGGAATGTTTCATTTGCACTGCAGTATTTGGCTCCCCCAATTTATGTTGCAATGGGACACATACACTACTTTGCCACAGATGAGTTTTTGGTTCTGTGACCAGGAATGATCCATGCAGTTTGGCAGTTGCAGCTCTTTCTTTGTCAACAATTACCTTTTGGTCACTGTGATGATGAGGGTGTAGACCCCATTGCCACAATGGTCAAAATGTGCTTCAGCTATGGACCCCACACTTGCCTTTTGGTCACTGTGATGATGGGGGTTTAGACCCCATTGCCACAATGGTCAAAATGTGCTTCAGCTATGGACCCCACACTTGCCTTTTGGTCACTGTGATGATGGGGGTTTAGGCCCCATTGCCACAATGGTCATGGGCTGCTTGCATTGTGGGTGCCACACACATATATGTGTGGCACATGTGCTAGGGGTCACATTGTATGTTCAAAGTCATGTTCGGTGTTGTAGGCATTTGACACAGCCTACACACGCTTGTCATGGTGGTGGGGGGATGTCTTAATCTTGCATTCCCTAGGTTGTGGTGTGCTTGTTGTGTCATGCATTGTCCATCCTATGAGTGGGGGTGGTAGTAGTGGTAGGCATCCAGCCCCCGTGGGTGAGGGTGGTAGTAGTGGTGGGCATCCAGCCCCCCTGGCTAAGGGTGGTAGTAGTGGTAGGCATCCTGCCCCCTGGGTGAGGGTGGTAGTAGTGGTAGGCATCCTGCCCCCCTGGGTGAGGGTGGTAGTGGTGGTGGGCATCCTGCCCCCCTGTCTAAGGGTGGTAGTAGTGGTGGGCATCCAGCCCCCCTGGCTAAGGGTGGTAGTAGTGGTAGGCATCCTGCCCCCTGGGTGAGGGTGGTAGTAGTGGTAGGCATCCTGCCCCCCTGGGTGAGGGTGGTAGTAGTGGTGGGCATCCTGCCCCCTGTCTAAGGGTGGTAGTAGTGGTGGGCATCCAGCCCCCCTGGCTAAGGGTGGTAGTAGTGGTAGGCATCCTGCCCCCTGGGTGAGGGTGGTAGTAGTGGTAGGCATCCTGCCCCCCTGGGTGAGGGTGGTAGTAGTGGTGGGCATCCTGCCCCCTGGGTGAGGGTGGTAGTAGTGGTGGGCATCCTGCCCCCTGTCTAAGGGTGGTAGTAGTGGTGGGCATCCAGCCCCCCTGGCTAAGGGTGGTAGTAGTGGTAGGCATCCTGCCCCCTGGGTGAGGGTGGTAGTAGTGGTAGGCATCCTGCCCCCGTGGGTGAGGGTGGTAGTAGTGGTAGGCATCCTGCCCCCCGTGGGTGAGGGTGGTAGTAGTGGTGGGCATCCTGCCCCCTGTCTAAGGGTGGTAGTAGTGGTGGGCATCCAGCCCCCTGGCTAAGGGTGGTAGTAGTGGTAGGCATCCTGCCCCCCGTGGGTGAGGGTGGTAGTAGTGGTGGGCATCCTGCCCCCTGGCTAAGGGTGGTAGTAGTGGTGGGCATCCAGCCCCCCTGGCTAAGGGTGGTAGTAGTGGTAGGCATCCTGCCCCCCGTGGGTGAGGGTGGTAGTAGTGGTGGGCATCCTGCCCCCTGGCTAAGGGTGGTAGTAGTGGTGGGCATCCAGCCCCCCTGGCTAAGGGTGGTAGTAGTGGTAGGCATCCTGCCCCCCTGGGTGAGGGTGGTAGTAGTGGTAGGCATCCTGCCCCCCTGGGTGAGGGTGGTAGTAGTGGTGGGCATCCTGCCCCCTGGGTGAGGGTGGTAGTAGTGGTGGGCATCCAGCCCCCCTGGCTAAGGGTGGTAGTAGTGGTAGGCATCCTGCCCCCGTGGGTGAGGGTGGTAGTAGTGGTGGGCATCCTGCCCCCTGGCTAAGGGTGGTAGTAGTGGTGGGCATCCAGCCCCCCTGGCTAAGGGTGGTAGTAGTGGTAGGCATCCTGCCCCCCGTGGGTGAGGGTGGTAGTAGTGGTGGGCATCCTGCCCCCTGGCTAAGGGTGGTAGTAGTGGTGGGCATCCAGCCCCCCTGGCTAAGGGTGGTAGTAGTGGTAGGCATCCTGCCCCCCTGGGTGAGGGTGGTAGTAGTGGTAGGCATCCTGCCCCCCTGGGTGAGGGTGGTAGTAGTGGTGGGCATCCTGCCCCCTGGGTGAGGGTGGTAGTAGTGGTAGGCATCCTGCCCCCTGGGTGAGGGTGGTAGTAGTGGTGGGCATCCTGCCCCCTGGCTAAGGGTGGTAGTAGTGGTGGGCATCCAGCCCCCTGGCTAAGGGTGGTAGTAGTGGTAGGCATCCAGCCCCCCTGGGTTGGGGTGGTGGTGCGCATTCAGGCCCCTGTGTGCATATGTGGCATTGGTGATGGGCATCCCGCCCCTATGGTGCTGCTGTTGCTGGTGTAAGTATATTCAGATTCCCCGTGTATGTGTGTGATGTGTCGTGTACGTGTTGTATGTGTTTTGTGGTTGGTGTCTGGCTTACCTTCTGCGCCGTACGCGTCCGTGCCTGTTCCGGTAGTAGATGTAGAATATTGGTATGATCGGGACGAAGGGATTCATGGTTGGTTCGTGTCGTTCGTCCTTCTCGTTGCTTGGCGTCGTCCTCGTCGCTTCGCTTCGTCCTCGTCGCTTCGCGTCGTCCTCGTCGGTGCCGTGTTCGTCTCGTAGCCGTGGATTGTGTTGTGGCGCGAATCGGAGCTTATGTGCGCCTCTCCCGGATGCTTTGACGTGCCGTGCGTAGCGACGGGTTCGGCGCGTATGGGAAGCGCATCGTACTTGTCCGGCCGGACGGGGCTGCATTTTTCCTTCCGTGCGACTCGATTCGGCGTTTCCGGATTCGCCTCGGTCGGAGAACAGGACCTGGTTTGGGTGAGTACGGCTCGGCCGGGAATTTTTGCTGTTGTGCGCATCGTACTTGCTCGTTCGGTGTGCTGTACGGATCGGTCGGGAAACAGGCTTTCGCATGGCTTTTTTCCCGGCCGAATAGTATTGGGTGCGCCTCCGACCGAGATCGGAATCGGCCCCTCAGTGTTAAAAATATCGATTTTTTATTAATGTTATGTATTTTGGTATATATTTTATATGTATGTGATGTATGTTTTCTTGTATAAGAATTGTTTGTATTTTTATTATAGGTGTTAAAATTTTAGTAGTTATACATTTTTTTTATTTGAATTTTGCGTTTTTAGTTCCGTAGCGGTTTGTGGGTTTATAGGGGAATACGGTGGGAAGTAATTTAATTATATAAAATGTATGGATTATTTTTAGTAGTTATTCATTTTTTTATTTTAAATTTGTGTTTTTAGTTCTGTAGCGGGTTGTGGGTTTATAGGGGAATAGGGTGGGAAGTAATTTAATTATATAAAATGTATTGAATAATTTGTATTTATTAATATTTGTTTAATTGTGATGGTATAGTGTTAAATGTGTAAATACATGTATTACTAATTATTTAATAATTAGTTGTTAATTAATTTAAATTAATTATTTAGTAATTAATTATGGTAACTGTGTAATTCATTTTAGGTGTGTGTTGTGGTGTTTATAGGTGTAAATGGTGGGAAGGGTGGGAAGTAATTTATTTTTTATTGATGAATTATTAATTAGTTGTTAATTAATTTAAATGATTAATTAGTAATTAATTATGGTAATTATGTAAATAGTTTTAGGTGTGTGCTGTGGTGTTTATAGGTGTAAATGGTGGGAAGGGTGGGAAGTAATTTATTTTTTATTGATGAATTATTAAATAGTTGTTAATTAATATAAATTAATTAATTAGTAATTAATTATAGTAATTGTGTCATTAATTTTAGGTGTGTGTTGTGGATATTATAGTGTCAATGAATGTGTACTCAATTAATGTTTATCATCTTTTTTTATTATTAATATTTTTACATTCATTATTAATTATGTTAATTATGGAAATACATTTAAATAAAAATGTTGAAGTCTTTTTTATTGGTGTATACACAAAAGGGTTCAGCACTATTCAACAAATTTATAACAGTTCAGTATCGATGATTTGAGAAAGCAATGAGCACACAGAAAGATGTCCAGATCACCGATGTGCAAATCTTAACAGGATTTTCTCTTTATTTCATTATTTCTTAAAAACAGAAGATCATAGCCATAGCCAACGCGTTTCGTCTCTAAAAGAGACTTCTTCAGGGCTATTGAAAAAACATACAAGTGCAATTATTAAAAAAGTGAGTGCTTTACATACAGACAATTAAAACACATACATAGCAATTTAAAAAAACTAATATTTACAACAATTACCAAAGAACTTGTGACCTTATAATAATAAGGGATATATCCCTTAAAAATGTATGATGGCCTATATATAATAAGCTTAAACAGGGACAATTTATATAAAAAAAATGCTACAATTCAATTTACACTATAATAAAGAGCTCACAAAACAGTCCAGAAGATACAATAATGAATAAATAAACAATGATTGTTAATGTCGTACCTTCACAAAGTAGCAAAAAATGGATGTTCACTCTGACATTTGTACAATTCAACCGGAAGACTTCTTATGTAGTAAACATTATCTAAGATAATAGACATTTAAATAATAAGATAGTGTCTATTTCTGTATCACATACAACAAAACAAATAAGAGATCAAATAGGAACGAGAGCAGATACACGAGAAACCATTGCAAAGTGATATAAAACTTTATGCAATAAATCAACGATTGTATCATCACCAACAAAGTTGTGTTTCTTATTTACACATAAGAGCTATCCAAAGTAAAAGCGAATGATCTCAACACACCAGAAACATTCAATGCACTATTAACCATACCTAATAAGTATCCATAGCAGTTCATTTAATGCGAGAGTAAATGGTATAACCACACATATTTTAAGGAGAATGATATGGGAGTATCCTATATATAGATATTAATACCTCCAAGTATTGTTTATAGAGTGACACCAATTAGTGCTATACAAATGCACTAAGTGCCCAATTGTGTGCCTAGCACTAATGTTTAAAGGATAACAGTTATGGCACAGTGATGACACAAAGAGTAGTCCCTTTAGAATTAACAGAACTTTATAAAGACATTAGCGAACCAAATACAAAGAAACAATTGTACCACTTTTGCCATTTATAGCAATAAAACATTGTTTCCAAATCAATTCTCGATCGCTGAACACACCGCCTCATGTATCAGAGTGATTATTACGAATGAAACATGAGACTTATAATTGCGAACAACTTTAAATATTTGATATCAAGTCGTACACTAAACAACATAATGTATTGGAGTGCACGAGCAGCGGCCATCTTAACCACCCCATCTCTCGCGCTGTGTAATATGATATATCAGTATTATTAAAAATGTGGACTGACCAATACATGCCTCAACTCACAAACAATTCAATCTATACGAAAATATCGTTTTTTTTAAGAAAACAAAGAGCGAGCATATATTAAAACCCACTCGTTTATAAAAGACTGACACATCAAAAAGAATATCTAGAGAATATATAACACAGTGAAACAGCCCAAAGAGACTCACCAGTAAGGCATGGTAGCCCGTAGCTCAAGTGTAACAGGTTTCTTGATACGAAACCGAACAACCGGAAGCAGGCATTTTTAAAGCCCCCGCCCGGAAATATACAACACCTGGTTTCAATTAGCAAACAGCGACGTCTGCAACCGCCGCAAATGGACTGGTAAAGATGGCGGCCATCTTAAAACAGTAAAATAGCAGACCGATGCACTTGTCCTAATATACTGATCCATGGGGTACAGGTCGACAAAAATAAAAGGGCCAAAGAAATTAAATAAATTATAATGCCAATTTTAATTTCAATAAAGATGCACCAATGTCGAAATTATAAATACGACACTTTTTTAGTGCGCTAGGTGTCTGAAAAAATAAAATTATTAATCCATACACCTACCACACAGGTAGAGAAGTCATACCCAACAGACTACATGTACCCCTATTACATTTAAAAGCTCTATAGTTAATTGTATGTAGAGATCTAAACCGATGCAAAAGAATGTCGGCCATTATTAAAAGGTGATTAGTGTAAACGAGACAAGCTCTGTGTAGTAGTCCTGCTAGTTCATTAAACATAATGTAATCCTAACAGGATGGACATTTACATGAAATGACCCATTGCAGTTAGATTTAGAAGTCAAATAATAAATCAAAGGACACATAACAATATAAAGAGAAACAAAATGTAAAATATACTCGAATTCTACATTGTATCACCAAAAACATATAGCACTTCAAAAACGGATGAAGTGCGTAGTACAGTATTTTTTCTAACCATTACGTGTGCAACATATGCTCAGATATCTTAATCAAAATCCACGTATTTTTCACATTTGAATCTTACATTAATACATAGTATCTACACCGCCCCAGTTATATATAAGGGGCTCCTGATTTAAACATGGCAAATAATATTCAATCATCATGACAAAATGTTAACAAAAGTTATATTCAATGTGCAGCATATAATCCATGTGAAAAAATGGTGTCCTATATTTAAAATAAACACAACATGTTTCAAACACATACCCAGATGGTAAATTGATACATTTTAGACAAGAATAGCATGTACAGTCAAAAGCAAGCAACTAGTTCTTAAGTGGGCAATCTGTCTTGCTGTATAATTGCCCATTAACAACATGAGCCAATGACAACAACATGTTTCCATTTCTAGTCAGTTTAGCAAGCATTCTAAGGTCTCACAGAAAATAATGTAGCTCATCATTGGTATTAAATCCAAACTTGTTAGTCCTGAGCCGACAAATCCAAGATGCCTCTCGCTGTCTGAGAGTCAACTCCCTATCACCTCCTCTCTCTGGCATCTTAACATGATCAATACCAAAAAAGGTGATATTCTTATCATTTGGATGATCATGGTGTATGTGCATAGCAACTGGATATTTAACATCACAGTTTCTTATGGCTCTCACATGCTCTTGAATTCGCAATTTAAGACTACGAATACTACTGCCAATGTACATCTTTTTACAAGCACATATGATCATGTAAACAGTAAATGTTGTATTGCAGTTAATAAAGCAATTTATAAAAAATTCCCTCGATTGACTGCTACTGAACTTTTTGTATTTGCTTAAACCAAGTTTACATATGCAACAATTTCCACATGTATAAAAACCCAAAGGTCTTTCTGGTAGCCATGTCCTATTTGAAGTTTGAGTACTAGTAACATAACTAGGACTTAATATGTCTTTTAATGTCCTGCTCTTCCTGTAAACAACTCTAGGTTTATTAGATGTTATATTAGCAGAAAGGTCTTCATTCTCAAGCAAATGCCAGTTTTTTCTCAAAATATTGTAGATGTGATTACTAAAGACATTATGCTCTGTAATAAATAACACCTCTGAATCATATTTTTTAGTATGCCGATTTCTTCTGACATTGGACATTAGTGTCTCATTCCTATCTAGAGACAGAACTCTTTTCTCTGCAGTATCTAGGCATGTTTTATCATAGCCCCTTTTGGAGAAATTAGTTTTAATTTGATCGATGTTCCTAGTAAAATCTTTATCCATACTGCAATTGCGTCTCGCGCGAACCATTTCACCATAAGGTATGGCTTTAATGATGGACTGAGGGTGGGCACTAGTAGCGTGCAGATAACTATTACACGACGTCTTTTTCTTATACATATCGCTATGTATACTAGTCCCATTTATAAAAAGTCTTAAATCAAGAAACTCAATGCTGGTCTCAGAGTATTGAATAGTCAGTTTAACATTATGATTGTTCTTATTTAAATAAGCATGATACATGTCTAAACTTTCAACCGTACCATGCCATATCATAATAATGTCGTCAATGTAGCGACCGTAAAAAATTACGTTGTCGCTCCACATGTGGGCCCCTGGGCCCCAGACATGCTCCACCTCAAACAGCCCCATAAAGAGGTTAGCATAAGATGAAGCAAATCTGGAGCCCATGGCCGTGCCCTGTCTTTGCAAAAACCAGATGTTATTATGCAAAAATGCATTTTGTGTCAAGATCAACTCTGCCATATCTAGCAGCATGTCAGTGTGTTCCAAGTATTGTGCACCCCGCTTGAAGAGAAAATGTTTGAGAGCTCTCATCCCTTCTTGGATTTGAATACAAGTATATAGACTTTCAACGTCCATGGACACAAAAAGTAAATTATCCTGATCCCATTTGAAGTCTTCTAATTTACATAGAAGATCTGAGCTATCCCTCAGATATGATGGTACATTTTTCACAATAGGTTGAAGAAAATAATCTAAATATTGGGCAATATGTTCCGTAGGCCCACCATTCCCAGAAATTATAGGCCTCCCAGGTGGAAAGGCGCCTCCTTTATGGATCTTTGGTAAAATATAAATACAAGGTGATCTGGAATGGTGGGCCTGCAGGAATTTATACTCATGGTTTGACAGCAAACAAGATTCATGCCAATCCCATAATTTAGAATTGATTTTATTTTCTATCTGAACAGTGGGATTGGTCATTAATTTCTCATAACATTGAGCATCGTTTAACTGTCTGTCAATCTCTTTTAGATAATCATTCGAGTTCATAAGGACGATGTTACCGCCTTTGTCGGCCTCTCTAATAACCAGACTTGCATCATCTTTCAATAACTGTAGGAGTCTGTATTCATCTACACTAAGATTGTTATTGTGTATACCACCCCTCCTCTTATGATGCAAGTCCTCCAGATTATGAAGGTCAATTGTGACCTTTTTATAGAAGGCATCTATAGCTGACTCATGTATTTGTGGGGGCATAAACTTTGAATTTGGGCGTAACCCACTGTCAATTGTATAATCCTGATGAATGCCCAAAATATTGGCCACCTGCATGACATCTCCAACATCATCCTCATCATACAGAGATGCAAGCAAATGCGTATTGTGTATGTCTATGATAGATGGAACAGGATCTATATTAACACTGGATAAAGGGACACGTTGAACAACGGGATGATCTTCAAAGTATTTTTTTATTTTTAGTTTGCGAATAAACTTAAATAGATCTGTGTGTACATTTACAAAATCACATTTGCTTGTAGGGCAATAATTAAGGCCCTTACTTAAGACAAACTCTTCTTGAGAAGACAAACATTTTGACGACAGATTAACAATCGTTAATGCATTGCAATCAGGGGAAGTATCTAAACATTCTATTTCATTCAGCACACAACATTTTATTTCTTGTTGCCCACATTCTGCTCTCTGGCCTTTGTGCCTGATCTTGTGTTTTTGCCACCCCTCCTCCTGCCTCTCCATTGGGAATTTTTATACGGTTCCCTAATCGATATCTCTCGAACCTCCTGTAAAAAAACCGAAGGAGGATCTGTGGGTGGAGCACTACTTATTCCTTCACCTAAGTCACTTTCCAAAGAAGAGAGTGAAACACTGCTGGATGAAATACTGACTGGTTTATCACGAGTCCTCTCTTTTTCTTGGGGTTTTGTGACCAGATCATCGTATTTTCTCGCGAATGTAAAAATACGTCCTCTTCTGTAATCTCCTTCGTCTCTTAGTATTTTTTTCTGTTTCTTTTCTTTGAGATACAATTGATAACTGTTTAGCTCTTTTTTCAAGATCTCCATATTCTTTTGTATCACATCTTTTAAACTGCTCTCATTGATCTCTTTCTCTAGGGTCTTAATTTCCTCCTTATTCTTTGAGACTTTTCTCTCTGAATTGTCAATTAATGTCCCCATCATCTTGTATGATGCCTCATATAGGCCCTCTTCCCATTCTTTGAGGAGATCTGGATCTAGATCCTCAAAGTTAGGGAAAATAAGGATCCTTAGTCCTCTCGGAATACGTCTATTTTCAATATATTTTCTAAGGGTGGCACCATCCCACCATTTAGGCAGCTCAAATTTTTAAGTTTTTCTAAACGTGTAAATTTACTTTTAGACCCTCATTCTTATCTGATGGTAGGTCTTTATGTGCTACATTGATTTGTGATCTATCATTAAAGAGATCACCCAACAGTTCTTCTCGTTTGTCATCATAATCCATAACTAAAGCAGACCATACAGGTATTTAGATATTAGACTTCAAATGTCAGGGCTGGCAGCCCACATAAACTAAAATACAACAAGGAAAGAGGGTAGAGGCTGTTCGAGACCGCACCTAACAAATGAAAAAGTGTCTTAAAGTTTCTTATAGTGCAAAGAACCAAAGAGTACTCCCCTCTGTACTCCTTAACTAGGAAAGAATCCTATAACAACTTTAAACACAAAAGGGTTCAGCACTATTCAACAAATTTATAACAGTTCAGTATCGATGATTTGAGAAAGCAATGAGCACACAGAAAGATGTCCAGATCACCGATGTGCAAATCTTAACAGGATTTTCTCTTTATTTCATTATTTCTTAAAAACAGAAGATCATAGCCATAGCCAACGCGTTTCGTCTCTAAAAGAGACTTCTTCAGGGCTATTGAAAAAACATACAAGTGCAATTATTAAAAAAAGTGAGTGCTTTACATACAGACAATTAAAACACATACATAGCAATTTAAAAAAAAACTAATATTTACAACAATTACCAAAGAACTTGTGACCTTATAATAATAAGGGATATATCCCTTAAAAATGTATGATGGCCTATATATAATAAGCTTAAACAGGGACAATTTATATAAAAAAATGCTACAATTGTTATGTTATGTTATGTTATGTTAATCGAACTTATAAAGCGCTCTGTTACCCGAGGGTGTCCTGGCGCTGAGCACTGCCTGCTGAACCTGAGATAAGTTGACACAAGGAGTTATTGGTCAAACAGCCAAGTTTTGAGACCCTTCCTGAAGGAGAGAAGGTCTGTGGCACTCCTCAGTTGAAAAGGAAGCTCATTCCAAGATTTGGACGCACTGTTAATAAAGCTTCTACCTCCCCAACCTGCCTTCTTCACGGAGCTGATTGTGACTTTCTTCGCCCCCAATGATCGTAGCGCTCTCCTAGGAATGTACCACTGAATTTTTTGTCGTAGGTAGTCCGGACCTTTGCCATGAAGGGCTTTAAAAACGGTACACAGTGCTTTGAAACGTATTCTGTGTCTGACAGGAAGCCAGTGCAACCGTTTGACCTCTTCCTTTACCGAAGCAAACTTTGAGGTCCCTGACAACAATCTGGCTGCCGCATTTTGGACCATCTGGAGCTTGTTAATAAGTTGTTTTTGAGCATTCATATAAAGCCCATTACAGTAATCCAGCCGGGACATAACAAGGGCCGAAATCACTGTTTTGAGGCCATCTATGTTGAGATAGGGCTTAGCCTTGTTTATAATCTTTAGAACATAAAAGCAAGCCGAGGTAACTGAGCTAACTTGGTCGCCTAGAGTCAGCTTATTATCCATAAGCACTCCCAGGTTTCTGGCTTTCTCAGTTGGTGTGGGGCATGAGCCAAGGTCAGCCGGCCACCAGTCTGGGGTCCACAATAGCGGATTCTTCCCAAATTTTATTACCTCTGTTTTATTAGAATTGAGCTTTAAGCAATTTTCCGACATCCATCTGGAGATGGCAGCCATACAGTCATGGAAACGGGCACCGGTTTCCTTTTCAAAGCCCTCCCTTAGTGACAACACTATCTGGGTGTCGTCAGCATAGGAGGTCAGTTGACAACCGAAAGACCTGATCAATTCAATTTACACTATAATAAAGAGCTCACAAAACAGTCCAGAAGATACAATAATGAATAAATAAACAATGATTGTTAATGTCGTACCTTCACAAAGTAGCAAAAAATGGATGTTCACTCTGACATTTGTACAATTCAACCGGAAGACTTCTTATGTAGTAAACATTATCTAAGATAATAGACATTTAAATAATAAGATAGTGTCTATTTCTGTATCACATACAACGAAACAAATAAGAGATCAAATAGGAACGAGAGCAGATACACGAGAAACCATTGCAAAGTGATATAAAACTTTATGCAATAAATCAACGATTGTATCATCACCAACAAAGTTGTGTTTCTTATTTACACATAAGAGCTATCCAAAGTAAAAGCGAATGATCTCAACACACCAGAAACATTCAATGCACTATTAACCATACCTAATAAGTATCCATAGCAGTTCATTTAATGCGAGAGTAAATGGTATAACCACACATATTTTAAGGAGAATGATATGGGAGTATCCTATATATAGATATTAATACCTCCAAGTATTGTTTATAGAGTGACACCAATTAGTGCTATACAAATGCACTAAGTGCCCTATTGTGTGCCTAGCACTAATGTTTAAAGGATAACAGTTATGGCACAGTGATGACACAAAGAGTAGTCCCTTTAGAATTAACAGAACTTTATAAAGACATTAGCGAACCAAATACAAAGAAACAATTGTACCACTTTTGCCATTTATAGCAATAAAACATTGTTTCCAAATCAATTCTCGATTGCTGAACACACCGCCTCATGTATCAGAGTGATTATTACAAATGAAACATGAGACTTATAATTACGAACAACTTTAAATATTCGATATCAAGTCGTACACTAAACAACATAATGTATTGGAGTGCACGAGCAGCGGCCATCTTAACCACCCCATCTCTCGCGCTGTGTAATATGATATATCAGTATTATTAAAAATGTGGACTGACCAATACATGCCTCAACTCACAAACAATTCAATCTATACGAAAATATCGTTTTTTTAAGAAAACAAAGAGCGAGCATATATTAAAACCCACTCGTTTATAAAGACTGACACATCAAAAAGAATATCTAGAGAATATATAACACAGTGAAACAGCCCAAAGAGACTCACCAGTAAGGCATGGTAGCCCGTAGCTCAAGTGTAACAGGTTTCTTGATACGAAACCGAACAACCGGAAGCGGGCATTTTTAAAGCCCCCGCCCGGAAATATACAACACCTGGTTTCAATTAGCAAACAGCGACGTCTGCAACCGCTGCAAATGGACTGGTAAAGATGGCGGCCATCTTAAAACAGTAAAATAGCAGACCGATGCACTTGTCCTAACATACTGATCCATGGGGTACAGGTCGACAAAAATAAAAGGGCCAAAGAAATTAAATAAATTATAATGCCAATTTTAATTTCAATAAAGATGCACCAATATCGAAATTATAAATACGACACTTTTTAGTGCGCTAGGTGTCTGAAAAAATAAAATTATTAATCCATACACCTACCACACAGGTAGAGAAGTCATACCCAACAGACTACATGTACCCCTATTACATTTAAAAGCTCTATAGTTAATTGTATGTAGAGATCTAAACCGATGCAAAAGACTGTCGGCCATTATTAAAAGGTGATTAGTGTAAACGAGACAAGCTCTGTGTAGTAGTCCTGCTAGTTCATTAAACATAATGTAATCCTAACAGGATGGACATTTACATGAAATGACCCATTGCAGTTAGATTTAGAAGTCAAATAATAAATCAAAGGACACATAACAATATAAAGAGAAACAAAATGTAAATATACTCGAATTCTACATTGTATCACCAAAGACATATAGCACTTCAAAAACGGATGAAGTGCGTAGTACAGTATTTTTTTCTAACCATTACGTGTGCAACATATGCTCAGATATCTTAATCAAAATCCACGTATTTTTCACATTTGAATCTTACATTAATACATAGTATCTACACCGCCCCAGTTATATATAAGGGGCTCCTGATTTAAACATGGCAAATAATATTCAATCATCATGACAAAATGTTAACAAAAGTTATATTCAATGTGCAGCATATAATCCATGTGAAAAAATTGTGTCCTATATTTAAAATAAACACAACATGTTTCAAACACATACCCAGATGGTAAATTGATACATTTTAGACAAGAATAGCATGTACAGTCAAAAGCAAGCAACTAGTTCTTAAGTGGGCAATCTGTCTTGCTGTATAATTGCCCATTAACAACATGAGCCAATGACAACAACATGTTTCCATTTCTAGTCAGTTTAGCAAGCATTCTAAGGTCTCACAGAAAATAATGTAGCTCATCATTGGTATTAAGTCCAAACTTGTTAGTCCTGAGCCGACAAATCCAAGATGCCTCTCGCTGTCTGAGAGTCAACTCCCTATCACCTCCTCTCTCTGGCATCTTAACATGATCAATACCACAAAAGGTGATATTCTTATCATTTGGATGATCATGGTGTATGTGCATAGCAACTGGATACTTAACATCACAGTTTCTTATGGCTCTCACATGCTCTTGAATTCTCAATTTAAGACTACGAATACTACTGCCAATGTACATCTTTTTACAAGCACATATGATCATGTAAACAGTAAATGTTGTATTGCAGTTAATAAAGCAATGTATAAAAAATTCCCTCGATTGACTGCTACTGAACTTTTTGTATTTGCTTAAACCAAGTTTACATATGCAACAATTTCCACATGTATAAAAACCCAAAGGTCTTTCTGGTAGCCATGTCCTATTTGAAGTTTGAGTACTAGTAACATAACTAGGACTTAATATGTCTTTTAATGTCCTGCTCTTCCTGTAAACAACTCTAGGTTTATTAGATGTTATATTAGCAGAAAGGTCTTCATTCTCAAGCAAATGCCAGTTTTTTCTCAAAATATTGTAGATGTGATTACTAAAGACATTATGCTCTGTAATAAATAACACCTCTGAATCATATTTTTTAGTATGCCGATTTCTTCTGACATTGGACATTAGTGTCTCATTCCTATCTAGAGACAGAACTCTTTTCTCTGCAGTATCTAGGCATGTTTTATCATAGCCCCTTTTGGAGAAATTAGTTTTAATTTGATCGATGTTCCTAGTAAAATCTTTATCCATACTGCAATTGCGTCTCGCGCGAACCATTTCACCATAAGGTATGGCTTTAATGATGGACTGAGGGTGGGCACTAGTAGCGTGCAGATAACTATTACACGACATCTTTTTCTTATACATATCGCTATGTATACTAGTCCCATTTATAAAAAGTCTTAAATCAAGAAACTCAATGCTGGTCTCAGAGTATTGAATAGTCAGTTTAACATTATGATTGTTCTTATTTAAATAAGCATGATACATGTCTAAACTTTCAACCGTACCATGCCATATCATAATAATGTCGTCAATGTAGCGACCGTAAAAATTACGTTGTCGCTCCACATGTGGGCCCCTGGGCCCCAGACATGCTCCACCTCAAACAGCCCCATAAAGAGGTTAGCATAAGATGGAGCAAATCTGGAGCCCATGGCCGTGCCCTGTCTTTGCAAAAACCAGATGTTATTATGCAAAAATGCATTTTGTGTCAAGATCAACTCTGCCATATCTAGCAGCATGTCAGTGTGTTCCAAGTATTGTGCACCCCGCTTGAAGAGAAAATGTTTGAGAGCTCTCATCCCTTCTTGGATTTGAATACAAGTATATAGACTTTCAACGTCCATGGACACAAAAAGTAAATTATCCTGATCCCATTTGAAGTCTTCTAATTTACATAGAAGATCTGAGCTATCCCTCAGATACGATGGTAAATTTTTCACAATAGGTTGAAGAAAATAATCTAAATATTGGGCAATATGTTCCGTAGGCCCACCATTCCCAGAAATTATAGGCCTCCCAGGTGGAAAGGCGCCTCCTTTATGGATCTTTGGTAAAATATAAATACAAGGTGATCTGGAATGGTGGGCCTGCAGGAATTTATACTCATGGTTTGACAGCAAACAAGATTCATGCCAATCCCATAATTTAGAATTGATTTTATTTTCTATCTGAACAGTGGGATTGGTCATTAATTTCTCATAACATTGAGCATCGTTTAACTGTCTGTCAATCTCTTTTAGATAATCATTCGAGTTCATAAGGACGATGTTACCGCCTTTGTCGGCCTCTCTAATAACCAGACTTGCATCATCTTTCAATAACTGTAGGAGTCTGTATTCATCTACACTAAGATTGTTATTGTGTATACAACCCCTCCTCTTATGATGCAAGTCCTCCAGATTATGAAGGTCAATTGTGACCTTTTTATAGAAGGCATCTATAGCTGACTCATGTATTTGTGGGGGCATAAACTTTGAATTTGGGCGTAACCCACTGTCAATTGTATAATCCTGATGAATGCCCAAAATATTGGCCACCTGCATGACATCTCCAACATCATCCTCATCATACAGAGATGCAAGCAAATGCGTATTGTGTATGTCTATGATAGATGGAACAGGATCTATATTAACACTGGATAAAGGGACACGTTGAACAACGGGATGATCTTCAAAGTATTTTTTTATTTTTAGTTTGCGAATAAACTTAAATAGATCTGTGTGTACATTTACAAAATCACATTTGCTTGTAGGGCAATAATTAAGGCCCTTACTTAAGACAAACTCTTCTTGAGAAGACAAACATTTTGATGACAGATTAACAATCGTTAATGCATTGCATTCAGGGGAAGTATCTAAACATTCTATTTCATTCAGCACACAACATTTTATTTCTTGTTGCCCACATTCTGCTCTCTGGCCTTTGTGCCTGATCTTGTGTTTTTTGCCACCCCTCCTCCTGCCTCTCCATTGGGAATTTTTATACGGTTCCCTAATCGATATCTCCGAACCTCCTGTAAAAAAACCGAAGGAGGATCTGTGGGTGGAGCACTACTTATTCCTTCACCTAAGTCACTTTCCAAAGAAGAGAGTGAAACACTGCTGGATGAAATACTGACTGGTTTATCACGAGTCCTCTCTTTTTCTTGGGGTTTTGTGACCAGATCATCGTATTTTCTCGCGAATGTAAAAATACGTCCTCTTCTGTAATCTCCTTCGTCTCTTAGTATTTTTTTCTGTTTCTTTTCTTTGAGATACAATTGATAACTGTTTAGCTCTTTTTCAAGATCTCCATATTCTTTTGTATCACATCTTTTAAACTGCTCTCGTTGATCTCTTTCTCTAGGGTCTTAATTTCCTCCTTAATCTTTGAGACTTTTCTCTCTGAATTGGCAATTAATGTCCCCATCATCTTGTATGATGCCTCATATAGGCCCTCTTCCCATTCTTTGAGGAGATCTGGATCTAGATCCTCAAAGTTAGGGAAAATAAGGATCCTTAGTCCTCTCGGAATACGTCTATTTTCAATATATTTTCTAAGGGTGGCACCATCCCACCATTTAGCCAGCTCAAATTTTTTAAGTTTTTCTAAACGTGTAAATTTACTTTTTAGACCCTCATTCTTATCTGATGGTAGGTCTTTATGTGCTACATTGATTTGTGATCTATCATTAAAGAGATCACCCAACAGTTCTTCTCGTTTGTCATCATAATCCATAACTAAAGCAGACCATACAGGTATTTAGATATTAGACTTCAAATGTCAGTGCTGGCAGCCCACATAAACTAAAATACAACAAGGAAAGAGGGTAGAGGCTGTTCAAGACCGCACCTAACAAATGAAAAAGTGTCTTAAAGTTTCTTATAGTGCAAAGAACCAAAGAGTACTCCCCTCTGTACTCCTTAACTAGGAAAGAATCCTATAACAACTTTAAACACAAAAGGGTTCTGCACTATTCAACAAATTTATAACGGTTCAGTATCGATGATTTGAGAAAGCAATGAGCACACAGAAAGATGTCCAGATCACCGATGTGCAAATCTTAACAGGATTTTCTCTTTATTTCATTATTTCTTAAAAACAGAAGATCATAGCCATAGCCGACGCGTTTCGTCTCTAAAAGAGACTTCTTCAGGGCTATTGAAAAAACATACAAGTGCAATTATTAAAAAAAGTGAGTGCTTTACATACAGACAATTAAAACACATACATAGCAATTTAAAAAAAAACTAATATTTACAACAATTACCAAAGAACTTTTTATTGGTGTGGTGTTATAGGGTAGGAAATAAAATAAATACATTTATGTTTTAAATTATTTGTTTGTTTGTTACTATTTGCTCCTTTTAAATATTGTTTATAAATGTATTTAATAATTTATTATATATAATATTTGTACCTTTTTGTTATATGTAATTAACATTATAATATGTGTTCTTTTTATATGTTTAATATATTTAATCATATATTTTTAAAATATTGTTTATTCTTTTTTAAGATATATAATTTTTTCAATTGTTTAAATGTTATTAGTAATTTTTGTTTCTCTGCTATCCAACACTTTCCCTACTGTTGCACTCACTGGAGTGGGAATAGTAATTTTTACCCCTCCGCTATCCAGCACTTTCCCTACTGTTGCACTCACTGGAGTGGGAATAGTAATTTTTACCTCTCCGCTATCCAATACTTTCCCTACTTTTGCACTCACTGGAGTGGGAATAGTAATTTTTACCCATCCGCTATCCAAAACTTTCCCTACTGTTGCACTCACTGGAATGGGAATAGTAATTTTTACCCCTCCGCTATCCAGCACTTTCCCTACTGTTGCACTCACTGGAGTGGGAATTGTCATTTTTAAACTTCCTCTATCCAACACGTTCTCTACTGTTGCACTCTTTGTAGTTGGAATAGTATTTTTACCCCTTTGCTATCCAGCACTTTCCCTACTTTTTAATCCCTGGAGTGGGAATAGTAATTTTTACCCCTCCACTATCCAGCACTTTCACTACTGTTGCACTCACTAGAGTGGAAATAGTAATTTTACCCCTCCGCTATCCAGCACTTTCCCTACTGTTGCACTCACTGGAGTGGGAATTGTCATTTTTAAACTTCCTCTATCCAACACGTTCTCTACTGTTGCACTCTTTGTAGTTGGAATAGTATTTTTTACCCCTTTGCTATCCAGCACTTTCCCTACTTTTTTAATCCCTGGAGTGGGAATAGTAATTTTTACCCCTCCGCTATCTAACACTTTCCCTACTGTTGCACACTTTGGAGTGGGAATAGTAATTGTTGCCCCTCTGCTATCCAATACTTTCCCTACTGTTGCACTCATTGGAGTGGGAATAGTAATTTTTACCCATCCGCTATCCAGCACTTTCACTACTGTTGCACTCACTAGAGTGGAAATAGTAATTTTACCCCTCCGCTATCCAGCACTTTCCCTACTGTTGCACTCACTGGAGTGGGAATTGTCATTTTTAAACTTCCTCTATCCAACACTTTCTCTACTGTTGCACTCTTTGTAGTTGGAATAGTATTTTTTACCCCTTCGCTATCCAGCACTTTCCCTACTTTTTTAATCCCTGGAATGGGAATAGTAATTTTTACCCATCCGCTATCTAACACTTTCCCTACTGTTGCACACTTTGGAGTGGGAATAGTAATTTTTGCCCCTCTGCTATCCAATACTTTCCCTACTGTTGCACTCATTGGAGTGGGAATAGTAATTTTTACCCCTCCGCTATCCAACATTTTCCCTACTGTTGCACTCATTGGAGTGGGAATAGTAATTTTGACCCCTCCGCTATCCAACACTTTCCCTACTGTTGCACTCACTGGATTTGGAATAGTAAATTTAATTATTTCGCTATCCAACATTTTCCCTACTCTTGTATTTATTGTATTGCGAAATGTATGTTTTAATTTTATTTTAATAGTTTAATGTTTTAATTAATTATAGAATGTTTTTTTATATTAAATTATTGATATATGTATATATTTAATTTTTATATAATTTAAAATTTTGAAAATTAAATAAAGATAATAGTTAATAAATTATTTGAAAGTAAATATATGTATATGTATAAACTATTATGTTTGCGTGTTTATATATTTTTTTAATTAAGTTTATTTTTTATATTTAGTTAAAATGTATATTAAATTAAATTTCTTTTGTTAAAGATAATATTAATATTTTATATATTTAATATATATTATTTTATTTTGTTTATATTTTTAAATCGATATTTTTCACATCTATATTTTTAACTTCGATATTTTTGATTCAATAGTTTTGTACTTACCTGTTTAAGTATAGGGAGTTGATATTTTTGCATTCCATATTTTTTTTCAATATTTTTTACATCGATGTTTTTAGCATTGATATTCTATCAGTGAACCTGTCAGTGAATTACCACTTTTCCGTTCCCTCAGAGCCCTCGTGATCCACATTTATTAGGCAATTATTTACTTAATTTGTGGGCTGCAGGCAGGATGGAAAGTGAATGAGACATTTATTTATTAAACAACATGGTGGGCAATTGTTTCTGGTTACACGTTTGGCCGAGTGGGGATGTAACCTATGTCGCTGTTGTCAGCGCGTTGCCAATTCCCTGTTCACTAAGAAGCCTTATGATCCAACTGTATGAGGCAAATATTTATTTATTTAGTAGGCTGCAGGTAGGACGGAACGTACATGAGGCATTTATTTATTAGAAAACATTGTGGGCAATTGTCTCTGGTTAAACTTTGGCCGAAAGGGATGTATCCTACGTCACTTTTATCAGCGCATTACCACTTTCCTGTTCTCTCAGAGGTCTCGTGATCCACTTGCACTCACACCTTCACGCAGTCATCTATCCATGCACTCATTCATCAGTTTATCCACACCTCCACTCATCTTTCCATTCATGCACTCAATCACTCAACCATCCATACCCTTGATCATCCAACTAGTCGTCCAATCATTGACTCATTCCTACATTCACCAACTCATCATTCCCAGAAGCGCACACTCAAACCTAATAGACAGATTTTCCATATCATTGTTGGAATGTAATGAAGCACTGTGGAGTATCACATCCTTCTGTGGACTCCACTTTTAGTTCAACCAGTGGGTTTACGGCGAGGCACAAAGCATCTTTGACAGCTCTGAATTCAAGTCTGTCCCCATCCTACATCCAATAAACTCTCTTAACAAAATCTAAAGGTTATCCCAATTTTTTTTGTCTATTTTAATAATTGATGCTCTGCATTTTCCACTTGTTTAGAAAAGGGACGTCTTGTTCTAATTTAAGCAAAAAGAGTTTAGCTTTATCCGCTTTATTAACTTCTTTTTTTTTTTTATATATTGTTTATTGAGCGTAGGGAACAGACATAGTACAAACAAATTTGCAGACTCTCCAATCTCATATAAAAAAATAGACAAAAAGTTTAACAAATTTCATAATCCACTAGTGCATAATAAATATGACCCACAGTGTATACTATGGGGCCAAATCTGATTCGGGCCGGAAAAAATACCGACCGACTCGGTACGGGATTATAGTCCGACCGACACGTACCGGCGTTGCCCGACCTGGGAAGTATGATGAAATGCATGTGAATCACGACCGACTCGTACGGAACTCAAGGCGAACGACCGACCCGGACGGAAACAAGCTATCCGGCCAGGAAACCACGCAAATCGAACCGACCGACACGCACCAGGAATCAACCCGAACGAAACGTACCTGCGAACTCCGACCCGCGCAGTACGATGCAATGGGTGCAAAATCAGACCGATTCGCACGGAGCCCAAGCCGTACGACCGACACGCATACAAAACCCAGCCGAACAAACACAATACTCTGCGACCGACGCGTACGCCGCATATGAAACTGAGCTGAAACACAGCGGGAACGACTCGGAGAGGCGCGCACGAGATAACTGCAACGTCCTACTCGGTCAGAAGAACGACTCCTACATACACAATAATCACAAATGAAAAAATACAAAAAAAGAGGGCCAAACAAGCAATGACAAAGCCAATAAATACAGGGGGTGAAAAAAATGGAACAAGGACACACCCCCAACTCCACCTACATAAAGGCCACAAATCCCTACCATGATCCTTTGCAAATTCTACTGACCTGCCAGCACAGAACACCATCAGACAGCAGACACACACACAGCTCATCCAACACAAAAGCCACACACCATTAGCACCTCAACAAATAGCACCCTCACACATACACAGCAAAACCTACACGCACACACCCTCACTTGCACACACACACACATCAATCACCACCACCACCCATCACCATGCCCCTAAAGAAGAATCCAAAGTTCCTAGATAGTGAATTGGAAGTCATGGTAGACGAGATCCTGAGGGTAGAGCCACAGTTGTTTGGCACATTGGTCCAACAGACCCCCATGGCACAGAAAACCAAGATGTGGGCGAGGATCGTCGACAGGGTGAACGCACAATCACCATGTTTGCGCACAAAGGAAGACATCCAGAACAGGTGGTATGATGTGCGCAGGAGGGTCAGGGACCTACTGAAGAAGGATTACCTCCTGAGCCAGCACACCGGCAGTGGCCCTCCTGCCAAACCAGTATACCTCAGGCCCTGGGAGGAGAAGGTGTGGGCCATCCTACCACCAGTGAGCGTATATGGACTAACAAACATCCCAGAGCCTGGTGAGTACACAACTAATATACACAATATTGTGTGCCAATACACACACATCACTGTCAAGGGGATAGTCAAACCATGCACCCAGCGCAAATCAACAGCAACCAAAAGATAATCATCCCAAGAAGTGTATGTTAGTCAGATAAACACAATACATGCCATGTCATAGTGATATGTAACTGTGTCATGACATGTACAAACCCAATACCAAATAGAGCTAGGCAGTGGAACAAATCTAACCAACAAACACTGTCAGATATTTAGCCACCACTAGAACACCACCTCACAGGGAAGCTCACAGAAAGGAAGGAATCCTGTGTATGCTGGTGAAGTCAGTGTAACCAAGAGCATGATGGGACTCATAGTAACAGATAATGGGCAGCCTCACATTTGGATCATAAACACCACTCTGAACCATGCTCACAACACAGGGAGTGGAAAAGGACTGACAATATGGCTGACACTGGGTACTGCTGTGGGGAGCACAAGGCCCTGCTGGGAACTGGGCACCAACAAACAACAGGACCACACTGTCAGCCATCTTGCCATTGCTGTCACACTCACACACAGTGAAGTCCACTCAAAAGGAAGGAAGTATGGGCATGCTGGGAAGGGGGTGTAGGCAATAGCATGATGGGAATTGTAGTCACAGATAATGCTCACCCACACAATTGGCCCATCAACACCACTCTGAACCATGCTCACATCACAGGGAGTGGATAAGGACTGACAAGATGGCTGACACTGGGTACTGCTGTGGGGAGCACAAGGCCCTGCTGGGAACTGTGCACCAACAAACAGCAGAACACCACTGCCTGACATCCTAAAAGCCAACTTGTACTCCCTGCAATGCAAGCACGTTGCATGGTGGGATATCTGGCTGGGTGGGAAGGAGGACTGACAGCACTGACCATAGTTACAAGCAGCTCTCCTCACACACCCCCTCAACACAAACTCCACATAACCCACCTGGGAGAATGCAATGTCTCACACACCAAATGAAGATCCCATAAAGAACCACCACCCTGGGTAATGCTGGGTGAAGCACAGGGACACTCTTGGGACTTGTAGCCAAACAAACGCAAGGACAACACTGTCAGCCTTCCTGTCAGCACAGGCACACTACCCCACAGGGAAGCAGAGTCAAAAGGAAGGAAGTACGGGCATGCTGGGAAGGGGGGTGTAGGCAATAGCATGATGGGAGTTGTAGTCACAGATATTGCTCACCCTCACAATTGGCCCATCAACACCACTCTGAACCATGCTCACATCACAGGGAGTGGATAAGGACTGACAAGATGGCTGACACTGGGTACTGCTGTGGGGAGCACAAGGCCCTGCTGGGAACTGTGCACCAACAAACAGCAGAACACCACTGCATGACATCCTGAAAGCCAACTTGCACTCCCTGCAATGTAAGCACGTTGCATGGTGGGATATCTGGCTGGGTGGGAAGGAGGACTGACAGCACTGACCATAGTTACAAGCAGCTCTCCTCACACACCCCTCAACACAAACTCCACATAACCCACCTGGGAGAATGCAATGCCTCACACACCAAATGAAGATCCCACAAAGAACCACCACCCTGGGTAATGCTGTGTGAAGCACAGGGACACTCTTGGGACTTGTAGCCAAACAAATGCAAGGACAACACTGTCAGCCTTCCTGTCAGCACAGGCACACTACCCCACAGGGAAGCAGAGTCAAAAGGAAGGAAATACGGGCATGCTGGGAAGGGGGGTGTAGGCAATAGCATGATGGGAGTTGTAGTCACAGATATTGCTCACCCTCACAATTGGCCCATCAACACCACTCTGAACCATGCTCACATCACAGGGAGTGGATAAGGACTGACAAGATGGCTGACACTGGGTACTGCTGTGGGGAGCACAAGGCCCTGCTGGGAACTGTGCACCAACAAACAGCAGAACACCACTGAATGACATCCTGAGAGTCAACCTGAACCCACTGCAAGGGTGGCATGCTTCATGGTGGGATAACTGGGCTAGGTGGAGAAGGATGGCCGGATGTCCACCAAATACAACCAATGCTGGCCATGCACACACCTCAACATTCACATTGAAATGCCCCATGTATGCAGGACAATGTGCTACACCAATATCAACCTCTTACTGTGACAACTTAGGACAATGCAATGTACATGCCCGCATCCAGAGGTACAGTCACAACTGTCAGGTGTGTGAACCATTGATGCCTGTAGAAACATAACATACAATGTGTGTCTCTTCCAAATACAGGTGATGATGATGGGGACACAGCAGCAGGCGAGGAGGAGTCCCTGTCCCAGGCTCCGGGGGACACTGAGCTCACTGGTGTGGAACAGCCTCTGCCCTCCTCGGATGGCGAAGACCTACCTGGCACCTCCGGTGTGAGTCATCATGCAGCACCAGCAGGACCAACATCTGCACCCCCTGCACCAACCCCTCCAACAACTGCCAACACACAGACCACCCCCGCCGACACGGAGAGACCAAGGTCCACCGATGATAACAGCACAGGGCCCCAGGCCCACCGTGGAGCAATGGACAACAACACCACTAACAACCCCCAAGGGGGCCTTGGGTCACCTGTGCGTGCCACTGCAGGTCCTGCACGTGTCGCCAGGGGTGGTGGGAGGGGTGGTAGACATAGGTCGCTGCTTGCAGAGGGGTCTGGACTGCATGATGACCCACAACTGGCACGCATCGCTGATGCGTACCAGGATAGCACCGGAGAGGTCAGACAGGTAGTGGGGATCCTCAAGGACATACAACAGCAGCAGGCTGCCCATCATGCCCGCTTGGACTCCCACATGTCCCGTGTGGAGACACACATGTCTCGCATGGAGTCCAAGTGGGACACATTGCAAGAACACAGCGGTGCATAGGGACATATTGACATGCCTCCGCCAGATTAGCACCAACATGGCCACACCTCCCTGTGTGCTCACAACATCTGGTGCTGCAACAACTGACACCGCCACAGGGAGGGAGGAGGACTCTGGCGGAGACTCCCCTGCACCGCAGCAGCCTGCACGTGAGGGTCCCCCCCAAAGAAGAGGGGTCGTCCGAGGAAGGAAAACTGAGAGGTTGATGGCCACGTACATCCCCCAGGAAGCCAACACCTGTTCCGGAAATTCTCCTTTGTGTGCAAACTTTTCACCCTGTCGAATGCAACACAACTCTCCCACATGACATGGGGAGTTCAAGTTGGACTAATGTATCATATGACTGTGGACTTCACTCAGGACATTTCTGCTACCAAGACTTCCAACTCATCTGGGAACTTTGGATCACAATCCCAATGTACAGCACCCACCATCCTGTGCACTATACACACACACACATTTATGTAAATAAAATCACTAGTACACCATACTTGCCTCTGTTGTTATTCAAATGTGGATACTGTTATGGTGATGATGATCTGCTAAATTACACTGTGTATGCTAACTGCTACAGCAAGTACAACACCGTCATGTGAGTCATGGTGACGTGACACATATGAGGGAGACACACCACTAGGGCTACACAACACAGAGACACCAGGGCCATCGGACTCATCGCCTACAGTGATGTTGCCAGGAAATACTGTGGAATGCACAGACAACACACCTATTCAGAGTCTGTGTCAACTAGCCCACAGGTGCAGTAAGCAAATGTCAGTCAGATGTGTGACCACAGACAACGCACATCCCAAAGTGAAGCACAGGTTTATTACACATTTGCAACATGTTGTTTCCACTACAAATGCAAGGTAATCCCACGTGGCAGTGGCCACACAGTCAACATGTTCAGAAGATATGAAGTCCAGGGGTGTGTGGCACATCACCTGTAGGGAAACTACTGCTGCCACCCTGAAAGCTGAATCATGGTGTCAGGGGATCCAAGTTGACCAAAGTACTCAGTAAGCATCCTGTGAAGGACAGACATGACACACAGTTAAAACCACTGAAGAACAGGACAGAACTGCAATACTCATGCCCAATACATGTCACAAGACAAGTACACAAAACCAAGTTAGCATGTCAAAACTGTTGGGGAGTACATACTACCTGTAAGGACACATTGCTGCACGCATCCAGTCAAGTAGCACATGGCCACACTCAAATAGCACCAGAGCACCACCCACACATATCATGCAAACTCACATCATTCACATTACATCTCCCTGGATACTCACATTCAGCTGAAGAAGTTGGTGATGAGCTGTGTGCGGACATCACCATCATCATCATCATCATCACTGGCATCGTGGTCCAGGCCAGGATCCTCCACAGGTGGCGGACGTTGGTCATCGTCATCCAGGATGAGAGGCAACTCCTTCCGCACTGCCAGGTTGTGTAGCATGCAGCAGACGATGACAATCTTGCACACCTTTGCTGGGGCATATGGGAGGGCCCCTCCTGTCTTGTCCAGGCAGCGGAAGCGGCTCTTCAGGAGTCCAAAGGTCCACTCAATCACTCTCCTGGTCCGACCATGTGCCTCATTGTAGCGCATCTGGGCTGGTGTCACAGGGTTCCTGAGGAGTGTCAGCAACCACGGCATGTTGGGGTATCCGGAGTCACCTACGGACAGACAAGTGCACATTAGCTGATTTGGAAAAGTGGGCGGTATACTACAGAGCAGAACACACACAATGGTACAAAGTCAGTACACACCGACAAGCCAGGCACGCTGGTTCTGCATCTGTGCCATCATCCTCGGGATGCGACTACTCCTCATCACGTAGGCATCGTGTGCTGAACCAGGGAAATGGGCACACACATGTGTGATGCTCATATCTGCAAGACATACCACCAGAGCATTGATCGAATGGTAATGTTTCCGGTTCCGGTATGCCTGCTCATGTGCCTGTGGTGGTACCAAAGCCACATGTGTCTCATCAATGGAGCCAATGACATGTGGCATCCTCCCCAGGGCATAGAAGTCACTCTTGACGTCAGTGAGTTGTTGACGTGTAGGGAAATAGATGTACTGGTTCAGGCATCTCAACATTGCCTCCAAAACATCGCGTAGCACACGGCCGAACATAGTCTGTGACATCCCACCGGCAGTCGCCACAGTGTGTTGAAAGGTACCGGTGGCAAAGAAGTGTAGGGCTGCCGTTACCTTCACCTTGGGGGTCAGCGCCGTAGGGTACGGCCGGCCAGGTTGCAAATGTGGTGCCAAGCGCACTGCCAAATCCTCAATCAGCTGCCTGGTGAAGCGGTACCGTCGGATGCTGTCATGTTCCACCATCGTTGCCAGGTCAGGGAATGGTCTATGGACAGCTGGAGCCCTGCAGTGCATAGGTTGAAGAAAGAAAGATTGTCAGTCACCCCACATATGTGCCATTCACCATACTCAATTTCACATGATACATCATTACGAGACACAAGTACTTGATGTGTGTGCCGTTCTGTTCGGACATAACTCGCACCTACATGGCCATCATCTAACTTCTCAGTACCACATGTGTGGACAACAGGTTCCAGGTTGTGCTATGGGAAACCATTAGGCTGTGTCACAGTACCCATTTACTGCTGTCACGTTCCACACACACACCACAGTGACATGTCTGGACAGATGCGCCACAGGCATCACAGCTCATTGACAGGTAGATTCCCAGTGACCCTGTCTTGCCACATGGACACTGGCATGACATGGCGTATCATGTACACGTCAGAAAAACAAACATGACTCCCACAGGTAGTGGCCCCTGTTGCCTCCGCAGGACAGACATGGACGCCAGTGACGCACAACATCAAAGTCCATGCACAAACAACGTTGATGTGGAGACTGTCTCCCATCGTGTACATGGAATCAGAGACATCGGAAACACAACATGCACACAGACTGTGGAGGGACATCACTATTGTGGCAATGGGTCACCCTGTGACGTACATGCCTTCCCCCATGGGACCCTGGGGGTATGTGACATGTCACACACATACACAACCTGGAAATGTGACCATGCCACAGTCTCCGAAATTAACTGTTGCACATCACAGTGGTCATGTGCACAACACACAAAGGACCCTGTCCCCATGAACACATGCACAGCCTGGGTGTGGCTGCCCACAAGTACCACCACAGAAACCACATGTTAACCCCCATACACAGAAAAGGTAATGCAGCCTTACATGCCTTAGGAAACAGTGTGGACTGGGTGTGGTGTTGTAGGTGAGCCCCTGTGTCTCTGGCAGGTATATGTGGCTGGCCTATGTTCACCAGTGACAAGCATGGTGACATCTGCGACTGACCTGCACAGGTACGCGTTGTACAGCAATGGACCGATCGGTGTGCCCGGCCGGCCCATTGCATCTGTTGTGAGCGGGTACGCGTTGTACAGCAATGGACCGATCGGTGTGCCCGGCCGGACCATTGCATCTGTTGTGAGCGGGTGCGCGTTGTACAGCAATGGACCGATCGGTGTGCCCGGCCAGACCATTGCATCTGTTGTGAGCGGGTACGCGTTGTATCCCGAAATACGCTTTGTATGCAATGGACCGATCGGTGTGCCCGGCCGGCCCATTGCATCTGTTGTGAGCGGGTACGCGTTGTACAGCAATGGACCGATCGGTGTGCCCGGCCGGACCATTGCATCTGTTGTGAGCGGGTACGCGTTGTACAGCAATGGACCGATCGGTGTGCCCGGCCGGACCATTGCATCTGTTGTGAGCGGGTACGCGTTGTATCCCGAAATACGCGTTGTACAGCAATGGACCGATCGGTGTGCCCGGCCGGCCCATTGCATCTGTTGTGAGCGGGTACGCGTTGTACAGCAATGGACCGATCGGTGTGCCCGGCCGGACCATTGCATCTGTTGTGAGCGAGTGCAGCGTTGTACAGCAATGGACCGATCGGTGTGCCCCGCCGGCCCATTGCATCAGTTGTGAGCGGGTACGCGTTGTACAGCAATGGACCGATCGGTGTGCCCGGCCGGACCCTTGCATCTGTTGTGAGCAGGTACGCGTTGTACAGCAATGGACCGATCGGTGTGCCCGGCCGGCCCATTGCATCTGTTGTGAGCGGGTACGCGTTGTACAGCAATGGACCGATCGGTGTGCCCGGCCGGCCCATTGCATCTGTTGTGAGCGGGTACGCGTTGTACAGCAATGGACCGATCGGTGTGCCCGGCCGGCCCATTGCATCTGTTGTGAGCGGGTACGCGTTGTATCCCGAAATACGCGTTGTACAGCAATGGATCGAACGGTGCGCACGCGTTGGCTGGGGCCTGGCATGGCAACGGACGCGTATTCGAAGCTTCAACGAGTCTGATGCAGTGAATTCATTTGGCCAGCCACAACAATGTTGCAAAATCATGGGTGTCATGAACTTGGATTTTTGAAGGATGCTGTGGGCGTGTATTAGTGCTGCTATTCCATGGAGTGGTCAGATTCAGAAGATGCAAACGACTTGGACCTATCACTTTGGACACATGGGACAGTATCTGCCTCTGCAGCACACATATAATGCTGGCTGTTCCCCTGAGAGCTCAGTTGCCTGCACTACATGCTCCAGGACGACATCTGCCACCAACACTGCTGCTGTCTCTGCATCCTCTGGCTACTGCAATGGCACGTACTGTGGAGAGAGCCCCAGCCTTCAGCCTTGAGGAGAACCAGGCCCTGCTGGACAGCCTCCTTCCACAGTACAGCAAGCTGTATGGGACACCAGGGGAGCAGGTGAGTGTGCTGTCCACTGCCTTACTAATTTTGCATGTTGTCTGACTAGCAGGACTTACAGTGTGCACACCACTGGCTAGCATGCTCACTGAGTAGTTCTGACCCCCCCAAAGTGTGTAGTTACATGCACTGAACAGGTACAGTGCAGTAACAGTGCATTCCAACAAGGTTTACTTCCCATACAATGATACCATGTAGTAACTGCTGGCAAACTGTTCATAGCCATCATTGCACTGCCTGTATACATCATGTGCCCCAGTGATTGAGACATGTATATCCAACTGTGTGATGCACGGATATGTTGCATGTGTAGTAATGGCATTTTCACTTTGTCATCCTCACAGGTTGATGCCCACCAGAAGCAGGAAATCTGGCTGACCATCGCCCGGGCAGTAAGATCCGTGGGGGGCTACAAGCGCCGGATCCGCAACTGCCAGAAGAGGTGGCAGGACCTTTGAGGCTGGACCCGGAGGATCGCAAGGGTCCAGCTGAAGCTGTCGCCTCCTCGCAGGAGGGGCGGACACCGGACCCTGACCCCCCACATGCTCAGGATCCTGGCGGTGGTCTTCCCTGACCTGGATGGGCAGCTGAAGGCCAGACAGCAGCAAGGAGGGGGTGAGTCCATGACAGCACTGTGCACTTTGTCTGACATGCTATGTGCCCTCCTCTGGCCTGGTTAAACTTTCACAGTACATCAGTCTTGTGGTCCAGGACCCATGTCCCTCTATTGTGACATGCCCACTCCTCATCTGATACGCATATGTGTGGCCCTTACAGTCAGGAAATTGTGTCACTTGGGGACTGTGTCATTGCATTTTGCTTTGCTCAAGGTGGGGGACAGCATTTGTTCCGGTGACTATGTTGTGGGATTCATGGGTGGGTCAATTGCTCACACAATGCCCAAGTCCTGACATGTAATCTGGGTGTAACTTTGATATGTGGTCCACTTGCTGATCTGATTCACCACATGTCCCTGGGGTATTTGGCACACCCCCATGCTGTGGGTGGGAACAATGTTTGGGCCTCAGGAGTATGTATCAAGTGTGTCACACATGCTTAGACACCTGCCTACTGTCCAGGACTCATCCCTCTTACAGGTGGAGCTGGACAGTCATGCCTACTCCAGGGCATACAATAGACTCTGTACTCCCACTCCCGTGGATCATCTGACATGTTGTGATCAGTGACATGTTCCCTCAGGTGTCTGCCTCTGTGTCAGTGTGCTGTGGCTTCATTGTCAGGACTACTGGTATGTTTGTCGGTTAGGGTTCAGCATGCCATCTGAGATGTGACCATGTGAGACGATACTTCTGTGACTTATAGATGTTTGATCACTTGACTGTGCACACAGGTGTATGCGACTGTGACTTTCAGGCAGCTGTTATTCATTCACAGCACACTGTGAGGTGCTCAGGTTCTGGGAGTTGTGTTTCATGTCCCCCATATGTCCAATTGGCATGACGTGGCCAAATACTAGTTCAGATGATGTGGTGTGTGGGGGATGGACATGTGCACTTGTCAGTTACATAACTTGCATTCCCCATGTCCTAGGATTGTGACACAGTGCAGACTGTTGTTGGCAGGCTGCCATGGCCATGTGACTGGAGACAGTGATGTATGACTTTGCACGCATGCCTGTGTCATGGCATTAAACTTCCTAAGAGTGATCCTGCAGGGGAGTGACATGTGCAACATGCACCCCATTGTGGCATGGACTATCCGGACATGGGTGCATCATGGTGTCTGGTGCTGGTATGCATCACATGCATTTCTATTTAGACTCTGGTCATCCCTTTCTCCGGACACCTGCACTGACTCAGTGGCAAGAGATGTGATGTGTGCATGTTCACATACTTCACTGTGTTCCCTGCAATGTCCAACAACTGTGTAGGTGGTGCATGTGTCCACACTGGGGTCTTACCATCAGACAGGCACCAGACAGATGGGTGCAAGGGCAGGAGGGGTGTGAGTCCCATGGTTGACCATCAGACTGACAATTGGCTTCTCCAAATCTGTGTGAGGAGTTTTGGCAATGTTCTACTAAGGATGCCAGGGCTGGCTCTGTAAGTGCTGTACTTACTGTGGTGTGTGCGGTCAGTGCAGGTGACTGATGTTTGTCTGTTTCCCTAATTGTGTGCAGATACATCCACGGCCACAGGAGGGGACAGCTCCACGGACCAGGAGGAGCAGCGGAGGCAGACTGGGTCAGCATCCGACGAGTGGTCAGAGGGACCCAGTGGCACGGAGGGCGAGGGGAGCCACACCAAGGAGTCCTCAGCACCATCCACCTCAGCTGCTCGGAGGATGACTCCCTTGTGGAGGCGGGTGTCAGCAGCCACAACACCCCTGCTAGTCTGTCTGGCCCCGCCACCACCACCTCCAGCACCGCCCTCCCATTGGCTCCAATTCCAGACGTCCGTGGAGGCTCCCGTGTTCGGGAGCGTGTCTCCTTCGTGCCAGGCACCGCACCCCCTGCCCCTGTGTCCCCTGCTGCCCTGAGTGAGGAGTCTGTGTACCTACTTCGGCAGCTCCATGTAGGGCAGACAGCAATGCTGAGTGTCCTCTATGCACACACCACTCTGTTGACACAGCTGGTGTCGTTCATGGAGGGCATCTCGACGGGTATGTCTGCCCTACAGAGGAGCAATAAGTCCATGGACTCCTCCCTGACGGCAGCAGTGTCCCTCCTCCAGCAGTCCCTCCCACCTCCTACTTCTGCCCCATCCACACTTCCTGGCACCCTACCTGTCCAAAGCACATGCACACCTGCACAATCATCCAAGCACACAGACACGAGCAGCACAGACACACCCAAAAGAAAGGCAAGACGTGCACACAAGCATCCTCAGGGGACAGATACCACACACACAGGGGATGGGGAACAGACACACACACAGGCATCCACAGTCACTCCGCAGTCCTCCCAATCCTCTCCCTCCAAGACCCCTTCCCTTGCCTCACCTGCAACCCCACCTACACAGCAGATCTTCCTGTGTGACCTCGGCCTCTTCCCCTCCGATCCTGCAGATCCGGCATACCGGGGAAGAGGAAGTCCACCCACACAGAGGGGAGTGCCCCTCACCCCCGGACACCCTCCCCCAGGCGCAGGCAGACTGAGGACCCCATTCGGAAGTCCCCCCGGACCAGGAAGGGCAAGACCCCACCACCACCACCACGCAGCTCCACCACCCAGTCTCTCTCCTCTATCCCCCAGGCCACCACTCCACTGGTTCCACTGCCACACCCTGCCCCAGGTTCCCCCACACACTGATACCGCATCCCCAAACTGCTTAGGCCCTCCCAACCTGCCACTTGCTCTTCCACCCCCAACCCAGATGCTCAGCCTGTTTGTGCCACTAGTGTGGAGACCGGGTCCCCCCCTCTGTCCTGCCCACCTCATCTGCCCCCCATTCCACTCCCTTGGAGGCATGCACTGCAGTGGAGTCCACAACCACCCCGTCTGACTCGGGCACTGCAGTGGTGCCGGCCCCCCCTGAGTCAGACACCTCCACTGCAGTTGCTGGTGACACTTCTGCACCCACCACCCCTTCACTGCCTCACTCTGGCATCCCCTGATCCTGTCCCTGCGGTGCCTGGCCTGCCCCTTGTATGCCCCTCCAAGGGGATGTCCCCTGTCCCTACCAGTGCAGGCAAGCAATGGGTGACAAGTTGTCACATATCACCCTGTTGGGACTGTGTATTTGGACTGGCCATTGGCCTTAGTTTAATTTGGACTTCTGATTTTTTATTGACATTTGCTGAATAAAGCCTATTTTTGTTTACTTGTGGTTTTTCTTTTGATGTACATGATCTACATGGTTATCATCATGCATTTGCAGTTGTAATAGTGTTCAGATCAGGGAAATGAAGTGTTGCAGTGATGGACTCCATGTGGTCCATGGGATGTGTGTCCTGTTGTAGTCTGGATCTATGGCATCCTCTGCTGCAGTCTGAGGGTGTGATGTTCAGCATATGACACAGGGATGTACATTTTGCATTTGTAAATTAACATCTTTGTCTTACAGTGATGCACATCTGGTGGGCTTACCACTGTTCAATGTTTCTATTTCCCTGACTGTGTGCCCATCTCCACTGGACATGCAGTTTAGCACACCAATGTTGAAGGACTCATCAGTGTATACAGTGCACCTTGCTTGACACGTGTTTTGGGTGTATGCAGATGACTGACGTGACACTCCCGTACCCAGGCTGATGTGAGCAGAGCCTTCAGTGTGTTGTAGTTGTTGACTCACTGACCGAGTGTTCTGCCGACATGTTTGAGTCGTGCACAGACAAGGCTTGGCACAGCGGACCTTCCACAGCAGTGGAGTGCCCTCATGGCAGTGTGTAATCCCGTGACATTGCCTGGGCCCGTGTTTTGTGTTGTGTAAGCATGTCTGTGCGTGTACCCTTCCCTTTTCCTACACAGGCTGTGTCCCTACGGATGTTCCTGTTACTGATGCTTGCTGAGTTGTTCTGTGTTCATCCAGCATCTTGGACCTGGTTACTCCGGGATGTGGGTGCATGGCTAACTAAGGTTCATCAGGTTGTCATCCCAGATTGTCTTTGTTGTCAGGGCTGGGGATGTGGGCAAACGCAGATGGGACACATTCAGGATTCCCCTTGGCACTTGTTGGTTACACATGTCATGTAATTTACAGTCTATGGTAGCTTTCAGTGATTGTGACACGTTGTGTGTGTGACTGCTGCCACTCCTCAGGGTCAGAGCTGCAATGTTGGAAGTTGTGTACGTGTGTTCTTTGTGTGTCACCTTGTCTTCTTCATTGGTGTGTGACTATGGCCAGGATCCCATTGATTGTGGTGGATTTCACGTCATGCCCATGTACCGCGTAGTGTGCAGTGTGTCAGACATTCACGAGTCTTGTTGACTGGCCATGTGTGATGGGTTTCTGCACCTTAGTTCCCCCACCAACCCTGGGATTGTCATGGGTGCATGTGCAATGTCACCAGTCCATGTGAGCTTCACTGCTGCACATTGGTGGAGATCAAGGTGTGTGGTGTTGAGTGTGTGCAAATGTGAGTTGTTGCACGGCTAGACCCCTACCTCCATATTGGCCATGGCTGGCAGGCCGTGCTGTTTGATTTGTGCTTGTGTAGGTGTGATGGTAGTTTGTTGCTCAGGACACATGGCTGTGGTTCACAGTGTGAATGACATCTACCTTTGTCATCACAGTGGGATTATCATGCAGGGTAGTGTCACCACAATGTGGGGTCTCTGGGGGTAGTGCTGTGGTGGGTCTGTCTCTTGCTGTGTTAGTTGCTGTTCCTACTAGCTTGTGTGACATGTGTAATTTGGGCTCCCTCTCATCTAACAATGCCTCTTTGCCCACATAGGGGAATCCGATCCATGAGTTACTTTTGTATGGCACTGTATACACATCTGTGTAATTGGAATTCAGGCCTCCTCATGTGTTGTGTGGTTGCCTGGGGACACTGGCACACACCCCCATCACCTGTTGTGTTTGATATGCAGTGTGGGTCTGCCTGTTTGTGTTTGTGCATTTGCACCACTGCATTGGCATATATTGAGTGTGCCATTGGCTGTATGTTGTTTGGTGGCTTTCCCCTGCTGTCCCTGGGACTCCTAGGTCATCAGTCAGCACAATAATCATGGTTTGTATGTCCCATTGCTGCCATGGTATGGTATTTGTTCACCTGACATCTACAGTCTCCCTAGGATATCTACATTTGTGTGTCCATTGGTGCAGATATGTGGGTCTGCATTATGATGGTCACTTCTGTCATTGTGTTATTTGTGAATGTTGACAATGTGAGCCCTCATGGGTGATGTTTGTATGCACATGGCCAAAGGTATGTTTTATTTGCACTGCACTGTTTGCCTCACCCAATCTATGTTGCTATGGGACACAAGCACTACTATGCCACTGATGTGTTTGTTGTTGTGTGACCAGGAATCATCCATGCAGTTTGGCTTTGGCAGCTTTTACCCTGACTACAGTTCCCTTTTGGTCACTGTGGTGATGGGGCTTTGGGCCCCATTGCCACACTGTTCAAACGGTGCATCAGCTATGGACCCCACACTTCCCTTTTGGTCACTGTGTTGATGGGGCTTTGGGCCCCATTGCCACACTGTTCAAAAGGTGCCTCAGCTATGGACCCCACACCTACCTTTTGGTCACTGTGGTGATGGGGCTTTGGGCCCCATTGCCACACTGTTCAAAAGGTGCATCAGCTATGGACCCCACACTTCCCTTTTGGTCACTGTGGTGATGGGGCTTTGGGCCCCATTGCCACACTGTTCAAAAGGTGCATCAGCTATGGACACCACACCTACCTTTTGGTCACTGTGGTGATGGGGCTTTGGGCCCCATTGCCACACTGTTCAAAAGGTGCATCAGCTATGGACACCACACTTCCCTTTTGGTCACTGTGTTGATGGGGCTTTGGACCCCATTGCCACACTGTTCAAAAGGTGCATCAGCTATGGACCCCACACTTCCCTTTTGGTCACTGTGGTGATGGGGCTTTGGGCCCCATTGCCACACTGTTCAAAAGGTGCATCAGCTATGGACCCCACACTTCCATTTTGGTCACTGTGTTGATGGGGCTTTGGGCCCCATTGCCACACTGTTCAAAAGGTGCATCAGCTATGGACCCCACACTTCCCTTTTGGTCACTGTGGTGATGGGGCTTTGGGCCCCATTGCCACACTGTTCAAAAGGTGCATCAGCTATGGACCCCACACTTCCCTTTTGGTCACTGTGGTGATGGGGCTTTGGGCCCCATTGCCACACTGTTCAAAAGGTGCATCAGCTATGGACCCCACACTTCCCTTTTGGTCGCTGTGGTGATGGGGCTTTGGGCCCCATTGCCACACTGTTCAAAAGGTGCATCAGCTATGGACCCCACACCTACCTTTTGGTCGCTGTGGTGATGGGGTGACCCATTGCCACAGTGGCCATGGTCGGCTTGCATTGTGGAGGCCACACACATTTATGTGTGACACATGTGCTAGGGGGTCACATTGTATGTTCAATGTCATGTTCAGTGTTGTAGGCATTTGTCACAGACTACACACGCTTGTCATGGTGTTGGGGGGATGTAATTTTCAGACATTCCTTATGTGGGAGTATGCTGGTTGTGTCATGCATTACCCGTCCTATGAGTAGGGGTGGAGGTAGTGGCAGGCATCCAGCCCCCCCTGAGTAGGGGTGGTGGTAGTGGTAGGCATCCATCCCCCTAAGGGTGGGGATGGTAGTAGTGACAGGCATCCAGCCCCCCCTGAGTGGGGTGGTGGTAGTGGCAGGCGTCCATCCCCCTAAGGGTGGGGATGGTAGTAGTGACAGGCATCCAGCCCCCCCTGAGTGGGGTGGTGGTAGTGGCAGGCATCCAGCCCCCCCTGAGTAGGGGTGGTGGTAGTGGTAGGCATCCAGCCCCCTGAGGGTGGGGATGGTAGTAGTGACAGGCATCCAGGCCCCCCTGAGTAGGGGTGGTGGTAGTGGTAGGCATCCAGCCCACCCTGAGTAGGGGTGGTGGTAGTGGTGGCCATCCATCCCCCTAAGGGTGGGGATGGTAGTAGTGACAGGCATCCAGCCCCCCCTGAGTGGGGTGGTGGTAGTGGCAGGCATCCAGCCCCCTAAGGGTGGGGATGGTAGTAGTGACAGGCATCCAGCCCCCCCTGAGTAGGGGTGGTGGTAGTGGCAGGCATCCAGCCCCCCCTGAGTAGGGGTGGTGGTAGTGGTAGGCATCCAGGCCCCCCTGAGTAGGGGTGGTGGTAGTGGTAGGCATCCATCCCCCTAAGGGTGGGGATGGTAGTAGTGACAGGCATCCAGCCCCCTAAGGGTGGGGATGGTAGTAGTGACAGGCATCCAGGCCCCCCTGAGTGGGGTGGTGGTAGTGGCAGGCATCCAGCCCCCCCTGAGTAGGGGTGGTGGTAGTGGTAGGCATCCAGCCCCCTGAGGGTGGGGATGGTAGTAGTGACAGGCATCCAGGCCCCCCTGAGTAGGGGTGGTGGTAGTGGTAGGCATCCAGCCCACCCTGAGTAGGGGTGGTGGTAGTGGTGGCCATCCATCCCCCTAAGGGTGGGGATGGTAGTAGTGACAGGCATCCAGCCCCCCCTGAGTGGGGTGGTGGTAGTGGCAGGCATCCAGCCCCCTAAGGGTGGGGATGGTAGTAGTGACAGGCATCCAGCCCCCCCTGAGTAGGGGTGGTGGTAGTGGCAGGCATCCAGCCCCCCCTGAGTAGGGGTGGTGGTAGTGGTAGGCATCCAGGCCCCCCTGAGTAGGGGTGGTGGTAGTGGTAGGCATCCATCCCCCTAAGGGTGGGGATGGTAGTAGTGACAGGCATCCAGCCCCCCCTGAGTGGGGTGGTGGTAGTGGCAGGCATCCATCCCCCTAAGGGTGGGGATGGTAGTAGTGACAGGCATCCAGCCCCCCCTGAGTGAGGTGGTGGTAGTGGCAGGCATCCATCCCCCTAAGGGTGGGGATGGTAGTAGTGACAGGCATCCAGCCCCCCCTGAGTGGGGTGGTGGTAGTGGCAGGCATCCATCCCCCTAAGGGTGGGGATGGTAGTAGTGACAGGCATCCAGCCCCCCCTGAGTGGGGTGGTGGTAGTGGCAGGCATCCAGCCCCCTAAGGGTGGGGATGGTAGTAGTGACAGGCATCCAGCCCCCCCTGAGTGGGGTGGTGGTAGTGGCAGGCATCCAGCCCCCTAAGGGTGGGGATGGTAGTAGTGATGGGCATCCAGCCCCCTATGAGTGGGGATGGTAGTAGTGATGGGCATCCAGCCCCCTATGAGTGGGGACGGTAGTAGTGAAGGGCATCCAGCCCCCTATGAGTAGGGGTGGTGGTAGTGGTAGGCATCCAGGCCCCCCTGAGTAGGGGTGGTGGTAGTGGCAGGCATCCAGCCCCCCCTGAGTAGGGGTGGTGGTAGTGGTAGGCATCCAGCCCCCCCTGAGTAGGGGTGGTGGTAGTGGTAGGCATCCATCCCCCTAAGGGTGGGGATGGTAGTAGTGATGGGCATCCAGCCCCCTATGAGTGGGGATGGTAGTAGTGATGGGCATCCAGCCCCCTATGAGTGGGGATGGTAGTAGTGATAGGCATCCAGCCCCCTATGAGTAGGGGTGGTGGTAGTGGTAGGCATCCAGGCCCCCCTGAGTAGGGGTGATGGTAGTGGCAGGCATCCAGGCCCCCCTGAGTAGGGGTGGTGGTAGTGGTAGGCATCCATCCCCCTAAGGGTGGGGATGGTAGTAGTGACAGGCATCCAGCCCCTCCTGAGTGGGGTGGTGGTAGTGGCAGGCATCCAGCCCCCCCTGAGTAGGGGTGGTGGTAGTGGTAGGCATCCAGGCCCCCCTGAGTAGGGGTGGTGGTAGTGGTAGGCATCCAGCCCCCCCTGAGTAGGGGTGGTGGTAAGGTGGTGTTGGTGGTAGGCATCCATCCCCCTATGGGTGTGTTTGGCATTGGTGATGGCCATCCCACCCCTATGGTTCTGCTGTTGCTAGTGTACGTCATTTGTGCATCCCTATGTGTGTGTGACATATTTCGTGTACGTGTCGTTTGTTTGTATTGTTGGTGTTTGACTTACCGTCTGCGCCGTACGCGTCCGTGCCGGTCCCAGTAATAGATGTAGAGTATAGGTAGGACCTGCGCAATGGGATTCATGCTTGGATCGTCTCGTTCGGGTTTCTCGTGTCTTCGAGTCGTACTCGTAGCAGGCTTGTTCGTCTCGTAGCCATGGATCGTCTTGTGGCGCGAAACGGAGCTTATGTACGGCTCGCCCGGATGCTCAAACGTCCCGGACGTAGCGACGGGTTCGGCGCGTACGGAGTGCGCATCGTACTCGTCCGGCCGGAAGGTGCTGTGTATTTGCTTCCGTACGACTCGATTCGGCGTTTACGGATCCGGCTCGGGCGGGGAACAGGAGCTGAATTGGGTAAGTACGGCTCGCTCGGAAACTGGGTTGTTATACTCATCGTACTTGTTCGTCCGGACGAATGTTCGAATCGGTCGAGAAACATGCAATCGGCTGGTTTTTTTTCCAGACGAATACTGTTAGGTGCGCTTCCGGCCGGGATCGGAATCGACCCCCAAGAGGCAGAAAAGATAAAACCTATTGCATATTAAGTCTCATATTTACAATGCATGGTAAAAGAAAACAAAACATAAGTACATGGTCCATTTTACATGGTGTATAAAAACCAGCATTCTAGGCGTCAAATCCATGATGGCGTGTGGCCCCAACTTAGAAAACCTCTATAGTTACACTCTACGCCTTGAAATTCCATAGTAATAAATCACATAGTATCATTATTTGTGTAGTTGTGACATAGCCCTTCCATATGTTCTCAAATTTCCGCACCGCCCCTATCCTCTTTGCATAGGCCTCCTCAATTTGTAAGTCCTCTCCATCTTTTGTAGCCACAGAGTCAGTATAGGTAGTTTCTGAGATTTCTAATTTTGTAAATTAAAGATCTGGCTACTGCTATGGCAAGGGACACAAAAAATTGCTCGTATAGTGAGAGCTGATCAACTACGTAGGAGAAGCCAAATAGCGCCAGCGATGCTGATGGAAGGATATCTAATGGAACACATTTACTAATAAACCCAAAAACCTCTTCCCAAAAGTGTTGTAATTTCTGGCAGATTACATCTAAAACAGTCATTCGACAGCGTAGGGAACCATTTATGAAGCTTAGAGGGAGTATAATAGGCCACCCATCTAGACAGGAAGGACATTCTTTGAAAGCTAGCCGCTTTCAATGCCCTGTGGCCAAGCTCACAGACTCGTATCCATTCCTGACTACTAAACCTACAGTTTGTTTCCTGAGCGATTTTTGGGAGCATTAGATCAATGAGGTTCTTATTCTTCTCCTGGGTAATACCTTGTACCAATTGCCAATGCCCAATAAATTTGATTAAAAAGCAGCTTCTTAGTGAGAATACGAGAGTAATTTTAAAAGCCGCTTTATTAACTTCAATAGAAATTTTACTTCAGGTGGAAACAAGACATCATTCTGAAACAAGACATCCTTCTGAAAAGCCCGCATTAGTAGGTAAGGACATTGATGCAATGCGAATTTTTCAATTCAGTGCGGAGATTTCCCCATAAATTAAAGAGGCAGCGACCTATTTAAATGGTAATTCTGTGGTTGATGGGTCTGGCAGCATGTGTAGACTGATGCTGCCAAGCTTAAAATACGAACATACAATTGCAACAACTGCCAGTGATAAAAATGTGGAAATGTTCATAATTATTTGGCCAGTTATTGAAGCTGAGGTAGACCGCAGCATCTAAACTGTCTTTTGGTAGAGTTATAACAAATGGCACGACTTTAAGCATCTTCTGTGGGTCGTTTAAGGAATCTCACCACAGTCCCCATTATTTTCTACTCCTTCTAGATTGTTGAACCCCATCAATCACACTTCTAAAAAAGGCAAGTGCCAGCCGCAGGAACAACATTTAATCTTAGACTTATTAGGTGACATCATTTTTTATACCACTTTTACACTTCCTCAGAGATGTAACTACTGCAAAAGTTGTTCAATTATATTATATCATCGGCATTTATGTATTTCCATGGCAAGAGAGCTTTTTAGTACAGCCTCTGTTAGCGGTGTGCAGTCAGGCTGCTCTATTTCATAAGACTGAGCCGGCTTTTGATTTTATTATGTTGTATTACATCCCGAAGGACGGGCAGAGTTTGTGTGTTTTAATACAGGTATTTTTATAGTTACAGCACTATAAACCACAGCATGTGAGCTTGAATTTTATGACATCTCTGGGTGTGACTGTGTGCTCTTCTGTGCAATGCTAAGAAGTGATCAAATATTCTGTGAGTACCAGCATATAGTGAACAATTTAAAAAACCTCTAAAGCAATTATACTGCTGTTCTTTTTATACAAAGGCGATGTGGCAGAAAACAAGGCATTAGCAAATAATTATAATGACCAGCATAGTCTGCAATGTAACTTGTTTTCATGTTGATATAATAAGTGTGAGGCACTAATAAACGTATATACTGCTGTCCTTTATTTTCTTATAACAGTGGCATTATGGAGTCATAATGCACTTCTGTATAGAATTATAGATGGGTAACAGTGATGTTTTCACTGAGAGGTTCTGAGCGATATCAAATAGACCACAAGAGAAAAGCTCGAGCTGTCTATGAAGTCACTCAGAACCCCGAGGTAAAAAACATTCCCAAAATTCACCTTTTGACCATCTATAATTTTATGTTATGTATGGCCTCCAAAATCATCTGCAAGGCAGAGGAGTACGGGGGTAGGCAATAGTAACATTGCTTCTACTCCCTGGTCCAAAAGGGAAAAATAAATACCTTACCTACCATCATTATCCTGCCCCCACCATCTTCCCTGCTTTCCTACCACTCTCCAGCAGCTGTAGGAGAAACTTGTCAGCCTGACCTGGAAGACCTTTATGATGTAGCAAAAGTGGGTAATGAGTTATGGTATCAACTGTTGCTATGTCATAACAGTGAGTTACCAGATTTAGAATCTGATATAAATGATAGGGCTCTCTATGAGAGCCATACATAACAATAAGAATAATACATCAATAGCCACTTGTAATCATGTATTTTAAGTGACTAATGACATCACCATGCTTCTTATTCACTTTTGGTTGTACAGTTTCTGGGCACCTCTTCTCCACCCTCTGCAGCCTCCCCCACAGAAGGAGCAAACCCTGTCACATCATTTGTTGGCACGGCATAATTCACCCATAGCCTGCTTGCCCCTACAGGCACTTCCTTTAACCTGTACCTCTATATCTCCCTTCTCGCCTGCAAGCTCACACCACCTCCCACTTTCCCTGCCATCTCTGTGCACCTGCAAACACAGACAGCTACTGTCTATGCTAAGTTTGGAACTTGTCTTCCCAAAGAGAGACAATGAGCAAGCTGTCTGAGTAAGGGAGGGCCTTCACAAAATGTTCATGGGATGGGGTCAAATATTCAGAGACACTTGCACTGTCTACAGCCGCAGGCAACTTGGTGATCCCCCAAAAACACTTCAGTTTTTGATGGTGTGGCCTTTTTCCGGAGTCACAAAGGCTCTCAAATATCCTGAAGATGCTTCCTGCTTAAAGCCCACAATGGAGCACTAACTCAGGGATGCAGGTAAATCTTCCTAAAAAACATGTTTACAAATAATGTACAGAAACACCTACAACTTTAGGAAAACTGGTAAGCTATCAAGAGGACTGTAGTGAAATTTGAAGACTGATATATAAAATAATGCACTACACATTTCTACATTATTTCGGATATTGTAAGTCACCTTAGACTTCCCTGACTTCATTAAGGCATCTGGCTTATGATCTTGTGTCTCTAAATATCCCAGGTCTCCTTGGTGACTTGCAATGATCTTCATGGTACCACCTTCGGACCATGTTTGGAGTTGGTAGGCCGTTGGATGGACAAATCGTGCCCGCCCCCTACCGCCAAAGCAGATACAAAAGGTTTGGGGGTATGGCTGGACAAAACTCTATCAATGGAAATCCAGGCCACCAAATTTCTCGGCCTGCTGTTTTGGAAGCCTTTGAACGCTACCCAAAATTTTCAATCTGCTCCCCCTGACATCCAGGAGGCTAGTAGTCTAGGCATTGATCCCCTTCTGCCTGGACTCTGGCAACTCGCTCTCCCTGAGTGTGCCAAAAGCAGTCATCAGCAAAATGAAAGTCATGCAGAATGCAGCAGCATGGACTTTCTTAAAGATACCCAGACACTATTGAATGACGGAACCATGCATGCAATTACCACGCAGGCCTTTACAACACCATCAGTACAACGTATGTGTTATTACCATGCATGCATTTTGTATGATAATTTTGACAACGTATATGCCTTTGCCACTAAAAATTTTGTAGTAAAGGCATGCTTGAGAAGGGCATATAGGTGTTAAAATTTTTGCATGCGTGGTAAAGGCATATGTTTGTTAAAGGCATGCGTGCAGTTGGGGCGCACTGGCAAGTTGAGTTTGCTCATTACAGAATGAGCTTTCTAGTTTTCAAGTATTTATCCTCACATGATCCACTCTCAGTTAATACACACTGGGAATGAACTTCCATCTACTGACGGAATACCGAGACAGAGAGGTCAGACCTGGAGAATGTGAACCAGTTAGGGTAAACCTGAATCGGAACAGAGAGAACCAAAACTGGCCCAGAACTTTGCCAGAGAGTGGTTCCAAGAGAAAGCTTGAAAGGTACAGAGGGGCAGAGGTGCATTAAAAGCTGTGGGTTATGCATATGCTGTGCATCTGCCTTTACCTGCCCCTGAGCCATAAAACCGCCCCCTGCCGCACCCCCTGCTTGGCCCTGACCCTAAAACCACCGCTTTTCCTGGCTCTGAGCCTTAATACCGCCTCCTGCTGCAGCCCCCTGCCTGGCTCTGAACCCTAAGTCTGTCTCTTTTCTGGGGCCTGAGCCCTCACACGGCCCCCCGCTTCTGGCCCACAGCCCCCTGAGCTCTAATGCCCTTCCCCTAGCCTGGAGCCCTAAAATACCCCACAGAGTCCCATGGGTGAATATGGCTATTACCAAACATCCAACAAACATGCCTTAACCACATATGCCCGATTTTGTAGGAAAGGCATGCGTGGTAAAGGCATATTCATGACAAAGGCAAGCGAGGTAACGCTTGTGTTCTTATGACACGTGTGGTTGAGACCGCGTGGTAAATGCTTTTTGCCTCTAGACACACCTCAGTCAGAAAAGGTCAGCAGACCTACACTGCCTACCAGTCACACAAAGAGTTACATTCAATGCCTTGAGCAATGCACACAGAGCGCTCCAAATGCAATGACCGCGCATCTCTTGTCAGCTTGTTGCCCCCTGTAACCCCAAGAGGGTCCTTAAATCCTCCAACGCACAAAGGGGCTTGGTTCCCCCTATTCGAAGAGCAAGAAGTGGAGAACGGTCCTGCAGCTTCAATATTTCCAACCTCTGGAACTCTCTTCCCCTGGCCCTGCGGACAGCGGACAACAAACCTTCCTTCAGAAAACCACTAAAAACGTGGCTATTCAAGAACTATAAATACGACTAGTAGTTATGAAAAATTGGGGGAACAATACCTCCTCGCCCTTCTTTCCTGTCATGGTCGTTACCTAGTGAGCAATAGCTCCATCCACCAGTATAATGACCAAGCTTTAATTTTACCTGTTTCCCATCCCTTCAACATGGCCTCCGCCCCACTTCCTGTCATATGATATAGAAAGGCAAGGCTACTAACCTCACATACTGTTTTGTTTCACCGGCTGTTAGTCACAAGGCGCATGTAATTTTCTTGTAACCTGTAGTTGAGGGAACATTATTGTATATATAGTACAAAAAACAAAATAATCCACCCCTTATATATACAGGGCCACTGTTGGAGTACAAGAGAACCCTGAAATGATATTGAAAAAGAAAGAGAAGTCCTAGATGAGATTAAAAGGATCATCGAGGCATGAAAGAGAAAGATCTGATGACATGTTTGTGCATTTGCTGCCTCTTCCACTCTCTGGAGAAGAACCATAGTAATGGTGTTGCTAGACCTAGCATCCTTGGCGTGATTTTTCCCCTAACTTTTGCCTTCAGACTTCCTTTTTGCTGACTGACTTTGAGCCAGCTTACAACTTTGGTGGTGTGGGAGCGGGGTGCCATGCCACCGCTCCGCTCCCACACCGCCAAAGCCGCCCGTCCACCAGATTACAAGTTGTAATCGATGCAGGCATTCCTGCGGCAGCAGTCTCACAGCTCATAAGAGAGCCTTAGAAAGCAGCGCCATGGCCCTGCCACAGCACGCTCCAGCATGGCATGGCCTGTAAAGTCCATGCCGTGCTGGAACTGTGGGTGCATGCAGACATGGTTGCACACCATGTGCCCCCTTGCAGGCATCCCTAGACCCTGAGAGAACAGGGGGCCCTGTAGGGTCCTCTAAGTTTCCTCTCCACCTTCATTTTCATGATGTGAGAACCACCATGAGACTGCTGGTTGTGATGAAACTCATAATATGCTTGGCGGTGCTGCAGCAGCACCAGCAAGCATAATGCAGCCTCAAGACTGCTGCACCATTGCCAGGGAGTGCAGATCCCTGGCGGTTGTGGCAGTCCGATGAAGGGCCGACTCATTTTCATAATACGGTGGTCAGACCGCTGGTGCAGTGGTCCCCAATTGCCACCACACCTCCATCGCGAGTTTGGCGGTCCTATGGACCGCTAAACTCGCAATTAAGCCCTTAATCAGGCCCAGAGTCTTTCTTAAATGCGCCCCAAATCTATTGTGATTTATCTGCATAGCACTTCATAGAGCAGCACTGTTGTTTCTTAACACTGTAACTGACAGGTCTTCCTGTTAACCAGTTTAATGGTATTCAATTTTTCCGACTTGGATGGATGAAAGGTTTAGTTGGTGATGTTGGAATTTAAACTGTCAACTCTCAAATCACACCAAAGTTAACATTGAGCGCTCAACTCTTTAAACCAACTTGAGCACTTCAAACAAATAATGCAGTCCCATTTGAAACAAAAATGTATTGAAACAGCAATGGATATATTCATTTCTGCTCAACTTGACTGACCATGTTTTGGGCGATGAATAATTCTGAAGAGAGAGCTGGGACAGCTATTGCAGACAGATCAGTTTATATATGCATGTATGTATCTATGTATATAAGCAATATTGTATGAAGCCAGCTGAAACACAACAGAGAGTTGCAAGTGAGGAGGGTTTTGAAGCAATTAGTGAAGAAAAAGGAGGAAGCAAGTAGTGAGGTGGAGGTACAGCTTTATGAGCAGAGATTTAGAGTGGAAGAGTATGTTGAATTAAGGATTACCTGGATGGTCAGGCGCATAGGGAAGTGAGAGAGCTAAGTGTGGAATGTAAGTGGGTTCGAAAAGGATGGGAGCAGGTACTTTTGAGGGGGGGGTAATTTATAATTAGCTGCACTGAAGCATACTTTGGCACCGAATATGTGCCTGTTAGGATTGTGATGGCGGTGCCTTCTGGTCCCTTCGAGTCTAATACTGAAAACATTTCTTACAAATAGGGGAAAGAGGAACAGTTCACTCACTGGCAATTTGTGCAGAATCCATGTTTGTTTACCCAACTCAAAATACTCTACATTTCCTTTCATATTCATCTGGCCCTCATTCAGACAGGAGTTTGCAGATGGTGGGTCATTTCAGCCTTTCTGAGTTGATGAGATGCTAACAATCGAAGTGGCAAAAACAAAGAATTCCTTAAACAGGCATGAGACACTCTACACTGTGACTAGTTTATCATTTTCCAGCCTGGATAGGGTGTTAAATTGAGGGTGAGGGGATGAAATAATCTGTGGTAGCAAAAATGGCATCAGTAAGAAATTGGGTTGTTGGTTGTCTGGGGTGTAAGCCCTGGTCAAGCAGCAACCATAACCCTTGTCAGGGTGAGATACAAGCCAACCCTACTTTAACCTGTGCTCAGGTCTCTGGTAGCTTGCCACAGAGCAGTCAGGCTTAATTTAGAGGCAATGTGTAAATTATTTTTTCAACACTTCAAACAGTAATAAAGTGAAAAAACCACACAAAGGATCCCACACCAAGTTAGTAATATAGAGCATTCTTTAATAAATAAAACAAGATCAAAATGACAAAATTCCAATGAGTAGAACCGGAGACATGCATTTATAAAGATGTTAGTGAAAATAGAGCCAAAAAGCACAAAGTGCCAACTGTCGATATCTGTTTGTGCTGGACCGGGACAAAGACACACATTCAGGCTGACCTTGTTGGAGCGTGGGCTGGCTACAGGGACCCAATTAAGCCCACTGAACAAAGTACCTTCAACCTGGTTTTCTGCGCGTTGCGAGTATCTGCGTCGAAGATGCGCCATGCAGCTAAAGCGATGCGTTGGTTACGAGAAGCGGTGAGGCTGCAAGGTGAGGTCCTGCATTTTTGTCAAGACATGCAGGTCCAGTCCCTCTCACCCAGTCAAAAGGGCAGCAGGTCAACACAGCAGGGCATCAGTCCTTCAGAGCAGCAGTCCAGCTGAGTGACAGTCTTTTCAGCAGCTCAGCAGTCCTTCTTCCCGGCAGAGTATCCACAGGTCCAGAAGTATCTGAAGAGTTGGGGGCCGATTCCGATCTCGGCCGGTAGTGCTCCGAATCGGATTCGGATTCACCGGATCCGATTCGGAGCCCTGTTTCCTGACCGAATCGTACGCGGGTCCGGCCGAGCGAGTACGATGCAAGCACCCGCGAAATCGCCGACCGACTGGAACGCGGCTTCAACATGCTCCGACCGACTCGCATGGACACGACTCGCACCGCGCTATGGAGACGTTTCCCGGCCGGGTAAGTACGATGCGCGCCGCGAGCAGTCCGACCGACTCGCGCCGTCCGGCTCGAAAAAGCTGTCGGAGCCGGATTTTGGGGGTCCGCGTCGGACCCCCCTGTACGCGTAGGCGCGCGAGTCGCACACAGGGGGGACCCATGGGTCCCCCCTACCTGTGCATGTACGCCGCTATGCGCATGGACGCGTACACGCTGTAGGGGGCGCCCTTGTCCGCCTCGCACCCATTGAGTCAATGGGAGCCCGCGTACGCGTTGTACGACCGGCTCCCATTGACTTCAATGGGAGTCCGACCGACTCGAGTCCGATAGCATGCAAATGCATCGTACTCGTCCGGTCGGACTGCTAGGGTCCGATTCGGTCGGAATTCTCTCCGGGTCTGGCTCGGTCGGAGAGATTTCCGGCCGGAATCAGAATCGGCCCCTTGGTGTCTGAGGTCCAGTATTTATACCCAGTTGTGTTGTTGAAGTGGTGAGAAGCTTCTAGAGGTAGGCCTTTGAAGTTCACAGGTACCCTACCTTACTGGCCCTAGCTCCAGACTAACTACAGGGGGTTGAGGCAGGACACATGACATTCAAGTGTAATTGGGGTTGAGCCCAGCTCCTCCCTCCCATTCTGCCAGTGATGACCCATCCAGTCAGAGCTAAGCTCCCCATTGTGTGTAGCTGTCTAGGATGAGTAGACAAAGGCTAACTGTCAAATACACCCAATCCCGTGACCCAGAGACAGGCTACATGCACTAAATGGCTATGGCAGGAAATTGCCAACTTTCTAAAAGTGGCATTTTCAAAATTGCAATTTAAAATCCAACTTTATCATAAGTTAGGGTGTTTCATTACAATTCCAGAGACACCAAAGATGAACTGGTAACCTGATCCTATTTGGAAATTACACTTATTAAATGTAATAAGTTATCTGCAATGTTATCTTATGGGAGAGGAGGGCCTTGCAGTAGTGAAAAACGAATTTAAGAGTTTTTTCATTACCAGGACAAGTAAAACTTACATGTCCAACTTTTTAAATACATTGCACCCTGCACTCCGGAATGTCCAGATCCTATCCTAGGGGTGACTTGTATGTATAAAAAATTAAGGTTTGGATTTGGCAAAAGGTTTATCTTGCCAGGCCAAAATGGGAGTTTAAAACTGCACACTCAGGCTGCAACAGCAGTCCTGAGATATGTTTATAGTGCTACTTAAGTTGGTGGCACTATCAGTGTTGCAGACCTACTAGCAGCATCTAATTTACAGGCCATGGCACAGGTAGTGCCAATCTACTAGAGTCTTACAGGTCAATTAAATGTGCCAATTGGGTATAAGCTAATTCTTCCATGTTTTAAGGAAAGAGCACGAGCACTTCAGAAATGGTTAGCAGTGGTAAAGTGCGCAGAGTCCTAGGACCAGCAAGAACTAAGGACCTAATTAGGAGTTTGACGGTCCATAGGACCTCTAAACTCGTGGTGGAGGTGCGGTGGCGGTCAGGGACTGCCACACCACTGTTCCAACCGCCATATTTCAAGTACAGTTGTCGGACCTCCATGGGACTGCTACAACCGCCAGGGATTCACAATCCCTGCTGTTGGCGCCGTGGTCTTATAAATAATTCATATTTGTAAAGTGTGAACATATCACACCTTAAGGTTTCAAGGCTCTGGTGCTGAGCTTAGCTGCTGCCAGCGCCAGGGATCGAACTGTGAGCCCCGCGCTCCAGAGTTAGCCGCTTTGGTCACTGCACCACACCTCTCCCCTCCTCTTGAGGCAGCAGTATGATTGGTGATGCCACTGCGGCAAGCATGTTACAGATTTCCTCTCCACCAGCAGTCTTATGGCGGTTCTCCTGCCATGAAAATGCTGGTGGTGAGGAAACATAGGGCTCCCTGGTCCCTCAGGGCCTAGGGATGCATGCAGGGGTCACATGGTGTTCCCCCCTGTCTGCATGCTCCCACAGTTCCAGTACCGTATGAACTTTACAGTCCATGCGGTGCTGGAACGCGCTGTGGTGGGCCCACAGCTCTGCCTTTCTAAGGCTCTCCTATGAGCCATTGAAAGGCAGCACCGTGGGCCCACCGCTGCAAGACCACCTGCCCGGATTACAACTTGTAATCTGGTGGGCTGTCGTCAGTCGTCTTTGGCAGTGTTGAGTGGGGCAGTGGCAAGGCGCCCCACTGCCCCACCGCCAAAGTCATAATCAGGCCCTAAATTTGGGGGGAGCTTAATTCGTCAGGGCGATACAGTAAAATACTCCGTCACCCTGATGGAGTAACCACACTCTAAATCAGGCCCTAAATCTTCTACCCTATGAATACATACCTTGATGATATGTAGTTAGTTCATATTGTGGAGTTGATATATGTGTAGTTCGATGTCGATATTATAACATACAGCCATTAAGGGACCAGTCTTGCCATGCAATGCTTCTAGAGCGACATGTCATAGGTTGTGATTGTTCTGAGCCTGATCCTCGGCTGCCCGTGTGGCTTTTTCCACTCTAGGAATTTTGGAAGAAAACCATTAGATAGCACCAACTGTCATTTTGATGAGGATAACAATAAATGCACAGCACACCGTAACACAAAGACAAGCACACACTTTATTTTTAATTGGTTACAGTGAGGGTAGATGGTTTAGTTAGGTATTGTACACAGATGCCTCCTAAACAAAATATTTCAAAATACTTTTTCTAGTATACAGTGCAAAGTAGACATGGTATTCGTTGCAGTACTTGTAAGTATTCCAGATAAATAAACTCAAAGGCTGGAAACAGACCTTCATTCAAACTTGAATGTCATATTGCTCTAATTAGCATAGTTAAAAAGAAATGCAATACAAAGAATATTCACGTCAGCAGTCTGAAGTAAATAGAGCACGACAATATTTGAGCAGCAAACTCTATATTTGCTAGACAGTAGAAAGGATTTCGAAAGCAGTCAGACGACCTCCACACACACACAGATCAACGTGAGAACATATTTTTCAGAAGTATGAATAATCCAACGAGCAATTGCAAAGCGGCTGGAATAGGAACCAGGCAGGGCAGATTTGCATGATGAAAAATTACTAAACACAAATGCACAAATTGACTCTGGAGGTGTCAATCTTTCGGTAAGACATGCTACACTTTGCTGAAATAGTTCTCTCGGATTTGACATAGGTAAAAACAAGGCCATTAGTTTGTTGCTGCATCTAAGAAATAATCATACAATGGTATAACTTGAATGAATCCAAATTGACACTGAAAAGCCCGCACGCATCCTTATAGGCAAGATGGCTTTGTGAGTTACAAATCTGTTGCTGTCCTCTGCTGTGATCTAAAGGTCATGAGTTTGATTTCAAGCAAGTGAGACAGGGCCTTACATCCTTTCTGAGGCAAGCAAACAGAGTACCATTGAATTATTTAACATTAACATGAGTATTATTGAATTAAGTGATGATATCTTTTACAGTGAATAAAATCTACGAATGCACGAAGTTCTGTTGCTTTTTTCCAGAAGGGTACTAGTAATTCTCAGAAAAAATCACAAAAACCGCAAAGCACCAGTAGTTTGGTATGAGGGTGCTTCCGCATGAAAAAATATTCTTTTAGGAGAATTTTGTATAAGAGTGTTATTTGTGATGAGTCACCTGTAAGGGAAAGCTGAGCAAGAGATGTACTTGCATACATAGGGCCATTTTTATCAATAATTCACGCAATGCAGCAAGTAACATTCCTGAGCTGCGCTGCATGACAAGGAGAGGGCAGGAATGTGCCAAATTTACCATTATACGGCAGATTCCTGTTCTTTCCTAGTACTAGAATACTTTTGGTTGCCTAGCCCCAATGCAGGCACCCTTGCGTCATGTTGCAAGAGTGCCTGTCTTGCAGGCAGTATTGTTTTTGTGTAAGAAGGGACACCTTCCTGCACAATACCAATCCTCAGAGGTATTTTCCTCTGTCTAAGTGCCATGCAAAATGCAGCAAACTTAGAAAGAGGAAACAACAAGGAGAAAATAAAGATATTTCTCCTCGTTGTTCCTCTGGTGGGGAGGCGTACAATTCTGATGCATTCCCAAGTCTACCAATGTTGGTAAATCTGGGAATTTGTCAGCATCCATGGGTGGATGTGTGGGAACAAGCTTGCATGCCTCCCTGGGGCAGATTAACTCAAGGCAGTCATTTGTGCTGGCTTGCATTACTCTAGATTTATCAAGCCATGCATGGCCACCCAAGGTGGCCTTGCATTGGTTTGATAAATCTCATTTGGGTTTTGCATCGCCCTTGCGTCTCCTTGCATGACGCATGGGTGACGCAAAACCTTGACAAATATGCCCCTTAATGCTTACAGATTTCCAACCCAATGTGGTTTTGGAGTACTTTAAAAAAAAAAAAAAACGTTACTGGCTCTAATTACCTCTCACAAGAGACAACTGCAGTAGTGTCTAGGCATAGTAGAAGCAGTAACTTTAGCGAGATACATGTGGGCTAATAATCGAGAACTCTGAGAGACTTTGTGAACTGTTTGCGACTAGGTTTGAGTGATAAAAACGTGACGGCCCAAATTCACAATAAATAGCAGGTGTGCTATTTATAAACAGCTTTAATGAGGGTTCTCGCACTATTAAAATTAGTAGGCCAATAACTAAAATTATCAAGTGGATTGATTATGAGAAAGGCATGTTGCCTTTTTGCCGTCACAAGATGGGAGAGGGAGAGGACTCCCTAGACCATAATCCCCAGCTCTGCGGACATCGTAATGCCGCGCCCGGAGACGCATAAATCAGCACCGCTGCTCCCGCGGCACGTATCGCGTGTGGGTTGTGCCCGGGCAAAGCCCTGGCCAAGGACGGGCCCATCCTGCGCCCATCAGCAGCCGGCAGAGGCTGGGCTGAGCCAGGTCTCTTGGTTCTTTGATTTGACACAAGGGACAAGGGATAATGTATTGTTACTTTTGATTTTTATCTTCCCTTTGATCTGCTTCCCACTCTTCATGTACTTTACCGATAGCTAACCATAATCAAGGGAAGAGTGCTCTGCCCTCTGTGGACTATTCTAGGAGCTTGTATTGCTAGGAATTTGATTGGGCTATTTTATCAAGAGCAGTTAATTTTAGAACAACTTACTATGGTAAAAAGGAAAACGACGGCTGGGGTGCCAGGGGGCAACACCACAGCGACCATTGACTTGTTCCTAACTAGGGCGGCTAATGTTGTTTCGAAGGAGATAGCCATGACCGAAAGGAGGCTTTCTTTTGAGACAGGGAAAATCGTACAGGATCTAATTGTAATAGAGAACCATGGAGCAGAAGGGACAATTCCCGGCCTGGTTTTATCACCTCCCGCCACCCTATCCTCGGTGGCCCCCAATGCTGAGACAGCCCGACAATGGTGGAAGATGACTCAGTCCCGGATAGCACCCCCATTAAGAGGAAGAGGACAGGCTGTAAAAGAGCCTCCCGGATTACATTGTCTAAAAAGACTACAACACCAGCTAGTATTGACTCTGAACAATTTCTATATCTATTTTTGCCTAGGCTGGAATCCATGCTTGATAGATTTTTAGCGTCCATACGGCAAAAGCTGGAGGGTATAGAGACAAGGCTTGACACTCTTTTCCCGATAGCACCCTCCCGTTCTATCGCTAGGGAGCCTGCGTGGGACGGGATCATCAGCACTGCTAGGCCCATTATCACGCAATTGTCTGTCAGAGGGTCACAAGGCACAGGGGAATTCTCCATTGCGACTGGCAGCTTAAATCAGGCGTCTCAGGAGACACAAAACACTAGGCCACCGTGTCAGGGGGCGACCCAAGGGCCCAGGAACGCCTGCGTGACTAGCAACCTGCCTTCTCTAGTGCAGGCAGCACAGGTGGTACAAACTCATGGGTATTACTACCAAAGGGGTGTTTATCTGATACATTCATCCCAAACAACTCCGCCATGACTCAAGCTGGCAGCCAGAGTATTATAGACCTGCCCCCAGAATCAGCACCTCTGGCTGTAATCTTACTGGGAGTCCCACCAATTATGCAGGGTTCTAAGGAGTCAACACTGGACCTTATACATAAGGTCGTTCACTAGTGTAACACTAACATTGTCAATGGTCATCATCTATCTCCGTATATTATTATGGCCAGAAGAGTGGGATGGGTTGGACGCAGGCTAGGGAAAAATATTGAGGGGGGACTGTGTCATAGCTAATGTGAGACATCTTGCCCAGGCCAAAGCGCTTATTGAGTGTGAGCTTAGGGGAAGTTTCAAAACATTGATTAAGATTGTCCCCCTTCAGTACTTTTACCCCTCTAATCATTTTTCTTTAAATAATCCCTGGCAGCCTGCACCCAGAACATTCAAGCCTGCCTAGGTCAGTAATGCCAGACTTGTCCTCCCGCTAGTTAATAGATTTGAACCCTTGTGAAGCCCACAGGAGCTTGACGGCAACGATTGACAATCACCAGTCCAGGCAGAGTTGCAGGGTACAAGGCCCCTGGACCCTGCTGCTAACACTATCTCTTCACCCCCAAAGCTAGTGTCCGCTCCTCCACCTAGACCAGCACCTATTATCATGGGCCCCCCCTGTATAAGATACTCTCCTGGAATATCGCAGGCCTAAGGTCAAAAAGAGATGACGTCTTATGGCAGAGGTCCCTCTTGGGTTGCCATCTAATTGCCTTACAAGACACATGGGACACCAGTGAGAGCTTTTTCCTGGATGGCTTTACCTCATTTTTTAAGCGCGCAATTCCTTCAACAGCAGGTAAAGCCAGGGGGGGTCTTCTTTTATTGGTCTCACTTGAATTAGCATGCAAAATGAGTCTAGTAGAGTGGCAGTCTCCCCATTTGTTAGAATACACAATAGCCAAGAGGGGCACCCTGCACATGGCTTTTATGGATTTAACATCAGTGTTTGACCGCGTAAACAGATCCAAACTGTGGCAGACTCTTGGGGAGCTGGGTATGGAGTCAGATCCGGTGGCCTTCCTATATTCCGCCCACAACAACACCACTGCAGCGTTGAGATTCAATGAGGATGGCGGCAGGACGGACTCCTGGGAGGTCAGGAGAGGGGTCCGGCAGGGGTGCATTTTGGCCCCTCTGCTGTTCACGCTTTACATTAACAAGCTAGGGGACCTCCTCTCATCCAGCAGCAAAGATATTCCGAGAGCTGGTTCCATACGGATTCCTGCACTCTTGTATGCAGATGACGTGGTGTTGTTTGCCAGGACCTCCATAGGCCTTCAAAAACTCTTAAATGTTTTTATAGATTTAATGGACTCACTTGATCTAGCCACTAACTTTTTAAAATCTCACACCATGACGATCGGCACCAAGAACGCTGCCAAGCACATGTTTTTCTGTAGGGGGGCAGAATTAACAAAAGTGTCAATTTTCTCTTATTTGTGGGTGCTGTTTGATGACCAGGGGACCTAGGCTGCGCAAAGATTGCTTTAAAAGAACGTTTTGGCAAGAGCAGTAGGGGCTATGGTGGACTTTGCAAAATGGCTGGGGTCAAAACCCGTACCCACCCTGCTTAAGGTGTATAGAGAAAAATGCATTCCTATGGCCATTTATGAGTGTGATGTAGTGGGCTAAAGGATGTGAGGGACATCCAGGGGGTGAAAATAAATTTATGCGTGGACTCCTTGCTGTCCCCACCAGCTCTCCGGCTTTCATTTTGCATGAGGAGCTTGGCCTTCGGTTCATCTTTGACCTCATTGCTATTGCACCCCTGTTGCATTGGCTGAGAATTTGGTCTAGCCTTACCACCACTTTGAACCAACTTGTTGTAGCGGACTGCATCGCCCATGAGGGGGCCCTACGTATCCCTTGGCTAAAATACATCATGGAGCAAATGAAATGGCTAGGCTGCCCTGATTTGTATACTAACCCTAGACCTCTAGGTCCGGCACCCATCAGGGCCATTAAATATACGTTTCTGGCCAAGCAGCAGGTGATAAGGGAGGGCAGGGAACTAGCCAAGCCCTCAGTGAGACGGTACGTCACACTAAGTCTGAGTACACAGATACAGACTTATTTGTCACTGATTTCCAACGTGCACCATCGCTTCATCTTAACCAGATTCCGGCTGAATCTGGTACCCTGGCTATTAGCCTTTCCCAAAGGTTACACAACGCCTGGCGCCTTAAAGCTATGTCCCTGTGACAACTTCTCTGAGCAGGACACTTTGCATTTTATCTTTTTTGTGAATTTTATGACCCCCTGCGTAAAAGGTTCATACTGCCGCTACTTATAAATGCCCAATTCATCCAAGTAAGACCCACATTATTATATCTACAAATGCTTTCCTCCCCCATGGTGTGCCTTGGGGTTGCAAGCTTTTTGTCAGGGGCCTTAAGACTTAGGAAGAGGATGTCTTTGCAGTCGTCATGCAATACCTGTTTAAACATGTCCAGGGAATCACATGTACCATCTTGGCTTGTCATGGTGTAATTAGGTAGCCCACTTATTAAGCTAATGACTCACCACTATTGCACTTTATTTGTTATATCCTATGCTTATTATGGTAGTCGCTGTCTGATTTTTAGTAATGAGTTTTTATCTTTATCTGTTTGTACAATTAGCTCCACTCACAGCCACCTGTGCAATTTTGGTCTCTTTTAATGTACATGTATAATCCTTTTAAGCCATTGAATTATTTTAAAATGTTTTAAATTGTTTGCTTTTATGGCTTTTAGTGGCCGAATAAAGTACTTTTGACTGAGTGACCGAGAAAGGAATGATTGGATGAAATATAAGGAGGCATTCTTATTTCTTATACTTAGAGAAAAAGTGAGCCTTTAATTGTCTTCTGAAGAACTTAAGAGAAGAGAATTCCTGAAAACCGCAGCTGCTGAGAAAAATGTGTTTACAGCTTGTGCAGTTCAGAATTTTTGTACCTCTAGGAACACTGAGTTCCTTCTTCAGAATCCTCTTTGTCCAAGCAAAATAGTAAGAATGTTGGCCAAGTAGAAAGGTTTATTCATACACACTACTTTATAGTCTAGACAGCCCAGTTGGAATTTGAGCCGTGCTTCAGTTGGCTTTCTTGCTGAAAATAAGAGGCCGGCTGTGGAAGGTAAAACTGCTTTGAGTGTAGTTAGTGAGGACTGTGGCTCTCCAATAAGAATGGTAGGGCCAAAGTTCAAGTGTAAAAGCACTAAAGGTTGAGCTGCCGATCTATGGTGGTCTGATAATAGAGGCTGTGTAATTGTTTCATTTTCTTTTTGAGAGACTAGAAATTAAAGTTGGTAGATTTTGTCATATCGTTTATGTGAGCACCAGTGACAGAGACGAGCTCACAGTAAAACCTAAAGATGTCACCTCTTTTGAAGACAGGAAAACAATTCTCCTCTTCTGAATTCACCGAGGAGTAATGGATCAAATATATTCTTATGTTTAGGGAAAATAACTAGGAATTCTATTTTTTGGACCAAGCATTAAAAAGTTATTGATCATCATCACTTTCTGCTTGGTAAGGCCAATGAAAAAGATGGGTATGTTGGATATGGAAAAAGTTTAACATCATCTGTACATTTGTGTATGTAATCATGTTTGGGGACTACTGACGCATTGAACAATGAGCTCAGTGGCCCAAGGTACAGGCAGAACTTAATAGATGCTAGGAAGGAACTCTTCGGAAGGCTTTCAGGGTTTCAGCGTATTTGGGGGAAATTCCCTGGGTGAAAAAATGTTATTCAGGGTGCACTATGATGATATAAACTTAGAAAGAAGCTTTGAGGATTCCTGAAGGCAGAAGATCCAGATGATGGTAGGCAAGTTTTAGGTCAATGTCAGGTCAGGGACAAAATAGTTCAAGGTGCTGTTGGTTTTGAGAAGATGTGGTTTAATTAGGGTTAACACAGGAGATTTTATCTATGAAGAAAGCAGGGTGGGCGGAATTAGTGGAGTTTCATTTCACAGAAGTCTGTGAAATAACATTAAAATTAAGCGGAATTCTGCCAAGGGACAGAGTGGGCACCGCAATGTGCAGTGCATACCCCTTGGTGCCCTGACATAAGTATATAAGGGCACAAGGGGTATCCAATCCAGTGCACGTATCTCTGTCTCAGTCTCACCCACCTGTAGGCAATAAAAAATAAGAAGAAAGACACTCACACTTGCAAGTTCTAGAAAATACAATACAAGTCATCATAGAATCTAACAATAAGCATGTGTACGTAATATATTTGTTAGACTAGATAATAGTTCAAAACAAAAAAATTATTAAGATGCTGATATTACAGAAATATCTAAATGTGTTTTTTCATTACAAAACATTGCCTTAATAGTACTGGCTTGGTATAATGAGTCTGTCATAACAACAGAGAAATAGAAAAAGATAATAAGTATCTTGTGTCCCTTCAGGAACCCTGGTGCCACTATGCGAGCAAGAGGGAAGCTGACAAATATTGATTAAAGTAATTTAAAATAAATAAACATGGCCCAGTCAGTCCTATCAACAAGGTAGAAAATGTCAAAATAAATGGGAAAAAAATGTTGTCATTTCAGGATCCCTGGGACCTCTATAAAAGCAAAGAGGAGGCTGGCAAAATAGTGTTGATGGACAACATAAACTAAACTCAACCCACAAACACAATAACAGGATTTAAGAAACAGGATTATTAATTGGGGTAGGGTGATAACCCACTTCAAGGAATAAGCACAACCCTTGTCAGGGTGAACTTTAAATGACTAAACTAACCTGAGCTCAACCCCTTGGTAGCAATGGCGTAGAGCAGACCGGCTTAACATAGAGCAATGTGTAAAGTACTTATGCAGTACTAAAACAGTAATACAATTGAAATGCAACACAGTAAAAATCCCAAACCAAATTACAAAAATTGAGCAAAATGTAATCAATAAAACAGCGACAAAATGACAAAAATCAAATAAGAGGACCCAGAAATATAATTTTCAGTAGAATAGTGCCAAGAATTTTAAAAAGTGCCAATCATAGTCAATGGTCGTGGCACCCTTGCACCATGGAAGGGGCGCCTTCCTGTAAAAAACAATCCTGAGAGGCTTTTTCCTCTTTCTATGTGTGCTGCAGAATGCAGCACACATAGAAAGAGAAAAAAACAAGGAGAAATAAGGATATTTCTCCTTGTTAGGCCTCCCTAGTTAGGCGTATCTTTTGAAGCATTCCCAGATTTACCAGGTTTGGTAACTCTGGGAATGTGTCAAAAACCATGGGAGTTGCGTGTGAACACCCACACAACGCCCACGGAATGCCTCCCTTGTGCAGAGTAATGTAACTCAGCGATTTACGCTGTGCTGCATTACTCCATATTGTTGAAGCCATTCAAAGCCACACAAAGTGGCTTTGCATGGCTTCAAAAATATGACTTTAGGTTTGCATCGCTCTTGCACCATGGTGCAGGTGCAACGCAAACCGTGTCATAAATATGGCCCTCACACGGTGCCGGGTACAGGCCAAACAGCAGGGTGCAGTCCAGGTCCAGTGCCGCTCATCAATTAGGCAGTTCCAGGAAAGGCCTTTTGTAGCTTGATGTATCCCTGTAGCTTGAGCATGAGATAAGAAAGAATGCAGGTCCAGTTCTATAGGGCTCTTCTTAGGTTTTAGACATCAGGTTCAGTCCTCCTCTGATCTTCACATGTCCACTAATGTTCTGAAGAGGGTGCCTGGAGGTACCACATTTATACCTGAGCTAGGATCGGAATGACTCATAGGCATGCCATAAACAATGGTGTAAAATTCTTGGGGCAAGTCTTACCCACTTTGGACATTTTTAAAATGGAGATAGCCTTCAGGCACACTACACTTGGTCTGTGATGTCTGGGTGTTTGTGTGAGTAGTCTACTATGTTAATCATAGTGCCCTCCAACATCTAACACTAAAATCAAGTATGAGCCACTCATTGTACCCTCAACAAACTGAGAGACAAGAAACTGGTATACCAAAAAGCAGGGTTTTCCAGCAATCAGGCAGTGGATACACAAGAATTGTCTTGGAATCCTGTCCTCCCCTCCTTTCAAGTACACCCTCACTGTTGTATGTACAATTCCAGAGGCAAAGGTCAGGAGGGACAAAGCAGGTCCTTCATCAACCAGACAGTGGATGCCCAATAATTGTTTTTGCATCCTGATTCCTGGCCTTTCAGGTGTGCCCTGAGCATCTGCTGTGACATGGGATGATTATTTGAAGTTCATCCAGTTCCTTGGCTCAACCCCTATGGTCATCCTGTCAAGGGAACAACAAGGGAACAACAACACTTTCCAATACCCAGGCCTTTGTTCTCTGTTCTGGAAGCAGTATTCACACCTCTTCAAATGCTAATTACTGGCTGGTAGAAATAGGCAACAATTACAAATTTAACATCCACGAACTTTAGTCAAGGAAAAGGTAACTTTCTACAGGTTACTTTTCCTTAATATTGTTTACAAATCTGACTACACTATTGAATTGGATTTTTAGTAACTATTAAAAATAATATTTTTTAAGCTAGTCCCCTTCCTGAGAAACAGTATTAGGATTTTTAATCTCTACTCTGATTTTCTACATAGGACAGCGAGGCGTGCCCCAGTGAAAAATAGCTGGTGGGTGCTAATTCATTGTAAGGTCATGTTAACATTACATTTCTCTATTCCTACCTTTAAATACCATGCACCCTGCCTTGTGGGTGACAAGGCCTACTTGGGGGTGACTTATTAATGTTTAAAATGGAGAATTAGACCTGTCATGGGTTTATTTTGAATGTTTGAATTGCAGTTTTCACACTGCTATAGACAGGCACAATGGCAGGCCTCAAGTCATGTTTTATACTGTCACTGTAGTGTTTGACACAATAAGTGCTTCAGCCCACTATTGACATTTACCTTACAGGCCCTGCGTACATCTTCTACCATATTCTAGGATTTTAAAAGTTAGTTAAATATACCAATTAGGGATATTCCAATTTGACCCTGTTTAAAGGGGGAGCACAAGCACTTTACTTCTAGTTAGCAGGGGTAAAGTGCACAGACTTATAAAACCAGCAAAATTATAGGGTGCAGCAAAAAGATGAAAATCTGAGATGGCCATGACAAAAAGGTGAATTCCCTACACAGGAAATATATATTAAACGAGAAAATAAGCAAAAATACCTGTGCATTCATAAGGGGCCGCAATATAAAAAGCTCTGAGCATAAGGCTTTTAAAAGGGACAGAAATTGTTGAACCATTAGACACAGACTGGTCCAACACAATAGTAGACAAACACATGGCTTTGTTAGAAACAAGGTTTTGAGAAAAAAGAAGACAAAGTGACCAACATTCAGACACTCACTGGTTTCACAAAATATTGGATGAGGTTATGACTTAGCAAGGAAGAAGGCATGGAGAGCAAAGACAAATTGGACACCAACCATTACTCTGTTTCACCTTATTGTGTGACACTTGTGGTAAATTACTCTGAACACAACCGCAAATGCATGGGAATAACAGAACAGGAGTGGTTGTTGCTAGCAGTACTTTTGTTACTTTGCACAATTTTTTTAGAAAGGACTCCTTTTACACTAAAATATAAAACTAAACAACGGATTTGTTTTTCTCTTAGTTATGCACATTTTCACAAGATGTTGCCAAAATTGAGTGGAATCACACAAACGCAAATTACGCAAATCTCATGGACTTCTAGTAGAAATTTAGGAAAGTTGACACACAGGGGGAAACAACTAGGGCCATGGACTGCAAGAAGTTAAATGCTACACAAGAATGCAAAAGGAAGTGAATTCCCTGTCAATAGCAGTAGAAGGAGGCAGCTCATCCAGTCAAAACACAGTGACACCAAAATACTCTACAAGTGGGACAAATACAAGAATAGGGCCATCGATCGGAAGATGTGACAGAAAAAGAAACCACTGAATCAAGTGCAAGAGGCAGTTCTAATAGCCTACCCAAACTACATGTTAAATTATCAGTGACAATAGGTCTTCCAAACAACTAAAGCTGGATTTAGCAGTGTCCCTGCCTTTATGTGGAAACCCCACCTCTATACACCCAATAGCAGCTCAATCATTTGAAGCCTTCGGGCATTTTCCCTACTCCAGTGATGTCACTTCTATTGTCTTCTTTATTGAGTCACACATTAAGTTGACATTAATAGTTAAATTAGGTCTCTCCCATTTACATTACCTTCTAGAAAAGAAATCCAACATCCCAACATACAACTTGAAATCGATAATCAAACTTCAGTTCTGTCTCACCTAGTCAGAAGTGATACAGTTCTGGATGGCCATTACTCCTTTATATTATAATTCAAGTAAGGGGAGAATAATACATTAAGTCAACCCTAACATAACTTCTGCAACTAAGGAGCCATTTAGCCTCTTTTTCTCAGCTACCAAACAATTGGTTTGCAAAATGAACGGCTTCTGCAACACCTATAGCAAACAGGCCATCAAACTTTCATTTGATGTTTCCTCTGAAATAGTTTTGTCTTACGTAGGGGAGATATCATCAAAAGAAAGATCAGTCATGGGCTGGTGGCAAGTCACTTATGGGAATCTAGAACTAGGCATCCATTTACAGGAGCCAAACAAATACCTCCACTTACAGAGAGTTTTCTCATCATCGTCATGTTTGGTACATTTAATATGTTTCTGTCCACCATGCTTTCAATGATAGTCTTAGGCAGAAGGGTCACCAGCAGAAATTGCATTGTCTGAGCTGCCCATTGTATCCTATTCCAGCTATGCTGCATCACAGAATGGACGTTCCAGATGACAGAGCCTTTGCCTTCAGGAACAATGCCAAATTCTGTCATAAAAATGGAACTCCATTTCATAGAGAATGGTGGATGGGCATTGTGGTTATTTTTGAGAGATGTCCCATTGCCAGCCTCCTCTTAATGAGGCCCTAAGGACCAGATACCAACTCATAGTCTAATAGAAAACATCAATATTGTTTTGTCTTGCAAGTCAGAAATTTTGCAAATCAAACTTTTTTTACTTAGAGTTGTATACAGTGGTGAGACTAATGTTCTAAGATCTCAATGTAGTTACATCAAACTTGAGGAAGTGTTAATTTAAAAACCTATATTTATTTGCTACTTGTCTCCTTCTTCTCTAAGAAACACATAGGTTCTGGAAGTAGGGGTGCTGCCTAAACCCCAAAATAACCATGACAGGGTTAAGAAGGTGAATGAGCAATGAAGATGGCTTTACATTTTGTTTTTGTCTTGTAACATTTACTGTGCTTCAACGACAGAGGTCACATGTCAGGCAATATCTTCTGCCAAATAGCTGTTTATTCTTTTAATACGGAGATTAGTGTCTACTTTCTCTGACTGCAAAGTGAGTTGATTTTGTAAAGTGAACTATGTGGCTATCTTGCAGGTGTATAGGAAGTTTGAAGGGAAATACTGCATGATGTCACTTGTTTTCTACACATGTTACAATTTAAATACCCGTAAATGAGCTGTACAAGTGTTTCAGAATATATCAGCAGTTCAGAAAGCACACATGAGGCCATTTTTTTTTGTAATTCTAAAGAGTGATGGAAACAAAGATTTTAATAGGATCAAATCAAGACATCCTTTTTTCCTGAAATCCGATTTCCACATATTATCATTTGTGCGCTTCTATCAGTAGAATTGTATGTCTTAGCGAATTTAGAGGCCATTTCAATGGAAAATGTGCTGTCTATAAATGATACTGCACAGCTATAGGAAAATCATCCTTTTTGCCCTGATCACCCCATGACTGATGCTGGTGGTTATTGACTCTGAAAATGCCCTGGACTTTGCTAACCAGGCCAAGGGCCTATGATCTGTCCCCAAAAGGTATATAGGTAAAAGGTAATTGGTATAATTCTAATTGTCCAAGACAACCTACCTGTAATCCCTAGTTTATGGTAGGGCATGTGGGTTTAGAGAGGACTTAATGCACTGAAGTGTACACTGCTGTTGTGTCTAGTGTCAATTTAAAGTCAGGCCTGCCTTGCAGGCTGGTTTTAAAATAAAACTATGTCCAATTTCGACTTTGGAAGAAAAGTACTTATAAAGTACAAAACTGCCTTTTTTATTACAGATAAGTCACCCCTAAAGTCCACCCTAGTTGCTCCAAGGGTAGGGTGCATTGTTATAAAAAGCAGGGACAATATAAAAGATTTTTTTTATGCCCTGGTAGGGAAAAACAGTCAAAGTTGTTTTTCCCATCGTAGTGCTGCTAGCCCCATAGGCTAACATGGGGAGGCTTTAATAATCTTAATAAAGTCTAACTTTTCATTGGATTTAGCTGGCAGTATGAGTCTAAGCATCTAAAAAATGGTTACAATAAATCTAACAACTTGCCCAGGTCAGTTTTTTTATAACTATTTCAGGAAACTAGTTTTAGAACTTACTATCTTAAAGTTACGTAAAGTGGCCCTGGAACAGCCTCTTCCGATTGGCCACACTTTGACAGTCTGAGCCAATCTGCTACCTGAGTAGGTGAGAAGAGGCCTTGGGCTGAAACAATGCAGCCATTTGGTGGGAGGAGAATTGCTTCCTGGAGAAGCCAGGCAAAAGAAGGGGACTGGGGAGAAACGCTGGACTTCAAAGACAGAAAACCCAGACAAGGCCCCACTTCCTTGATACCCAGACAGATGGGAGCCCCCTTACTTAGGTTAGGAGAGGGGCTGGAAAGGGAGTGTAGTCAGAGGTTAGCCACACCTTTGGGTTGGGTTACACAGACACACACACCAAGGAGAGAATTTCTCCATTTTGACTTGGAGAACAGTGCATTCTGGGACAAAATATTCCACACTTTGCAGGAAGTCGTCATAGCAGAGGGAGGTAACTGTACCCCATCCTGAATGGAGGATAAATATGGGAGAGCTGCAGGAGCTCCTCAGAACATTGACTGGAACAAAAGAAAAAGGACTGCCCTGGTGCACCCTTGGACTGCAACACAGAAGGCTTGCACTCAACTGGCATGCCCCTGCTGCACTTTCAAAGCTCACAAAGAAAATACTGTGTCTGACTAAAAGAAAAAGGAATGGACTTCCAAATCAGCAACCAGTACAACAGAGCTGGAAGAAGTAACCTGTGATCCCAAAGAGAGGATCACTTCAGCTGACCATTTGCAAATGGTGTTTTTCTGGACTATGCAGGTGCAGTATGGGAAATTGAGTCCTAGCCCCCAAGAGGCAATCCAGAGTCTCTGAACCCTTGGATTGAGGTAGTGGACCCTTGTTTTTCTCGAAGGAACTCCCCAAAAATGTCAAGATCTAATAGTTAAACATTTAGCAAAGTTTGCAAAAAGCTACATGAGGGGACCAGCTCGATGAGGAGAGTCATGCCACCGTCTTCGATTCGCAAATTGACCTGACTGCACTGATTTGTCCCACTGAAAGCTCCTCAGCTTCTTGCCGTCAAGGAGTAAAGACTTCCAGAGACTCACAAGGCACCGCGCTGCAGCAGGCTACCGGCGTCTAATCAAAATTCGATCCAAGAAGCACAAGGACCCGCCAACATGTCCATCAACTAAAGTAAAGCTCCAAGAAAAAGACTAAGTCCAAAGGTAAACTTTTGACAGGGACCTAGCACTCAGCCTGTCTGACCCACGCTCCATCGCGGTCGGCCTAAAACTTTGACTTTGCTCTGGTCCAGCATGACAAGATAGCTGCGAGTGTCGCGTTAAGGTTTTTGGCGTTAGAATGCATATTTTTGTATTTAATCTTGGTGTCAATTTAAAGTTAACAATATTCTCTATTTCCTATATATTGGTGTTGGATTTTTGTTGTGTTGTGTCTTTTACTTATTTACTGTTTTGGTGATATTAAATGCTTTACACATATCCATCTCCTAAGTTAAGCCTGACTGCTTGTTTGCCAAGCTACCCAGGATTGATTAATGAGACATGACTGGACCTTATTGGTGATTGTGGTATTATTACTAGCAGAAGGTGAATACCCCCTTATCTACTAATAATCCACTTTACTACAACTACTATACTATGCTTTAGTAACATATTTGCGACATAGTTCTCCAAAAAGCACCACTAGCTACATACTACACTCTTAACACTTTGTGTGATGATTGGATTTTTCACAGTCTCTATGATTTCAGTGATGTACATTGATGGTAGCACCACACTCTGAAAATTGTTCCAGCACCTGTGAAAAAATCTACCATTGCTTTCTATTGAAGCATTACCTAAGATCAGTGAGAGTTTAAATAGGAGAGGTTTCCCTGCTTCCCCTCTAAAAGTATCCAGACCTGGCATCAGAGACATCACAAAACATTAGTACAATATTCCACTTGCCCAGCAGATATGTTTAACCATGATCCCTTTAAATCCGACCACATACAAGGGTCCACTTGCATTCATATGTGTTGGAATTAGGAGTCAATCCCATAAAGAATCATGCTGGAGTTCAGAAGGTGAATGAGCAATAAAGAAGCCTTTACATTTTGAGTTTATCTTGTCAAATTTGTTGTTTGTACAAAGGCAAAGGTCGTATAATGTCTGATAAATTGCTGCTTATTCAGAAACTGATGTGTCCTTTATTTCTCTGACTGCAAAGTTAGAGAATTTTGTAAAAGTGATCTAGGTGACAATCCTGCTGGGGTACAGGAGATGAAAGGAAAGGCTGCAGGATGTCAGTTCTTTTCTAACACACAACACAATTAAAATACCGGTAAATAAACTATACACATATTCAAATGATAACAGCAGTTAGGAAAGTACAAATAAAGCACATTTTGGTAATTCTGGAAAGTGATGGAAAGAAAGATTTTGATAGGATCAAAAGAAATCAAGGCACTTTACTTTGTGATGCGCAAATAGTACAACTTCATGCCTATGCAAATTTAGTGACCATTTCGATGGAAAAAGTGCTATATGTAAATGACAGTGTGCTACCCCACAAGTGCGCCAAAATTAACCCTGGGTGTTAAAATCCGCTCCGCTCGCGGAGTTTGCGGATTTTTGGCAACTCCGCGTTCCGTGTAGAATGCGGAGTTACCAAAAACTCCGCGATCCGCAGCGGAGCGGAGTTTTGTTCTTGTTCGCGCTTTCAAAATGCATTTTTACGCGCGCCGTAGCGACTTACCGGGATCCCTGTGTTTGCCGATGAGATTTCCTATCCGTTCGCGTGCGCCACGAGATTTTGGTAGCCGGCCGCACGATACCGCGAGAGTGTGCAATTGCGAACACGTCATTCGGACGTGCCATCGGACATACGGCAGAAGTTCGCGATGCCGAACACGCACAATTTGTAATCTGGAGAAGAATATCTCGCGAGCAGCATAAAACCTTCTCGAAAATGATGATTTGGATGAAAAAAACTCCTCAGATTGACATTTGGCTGCACTTTTTTGTGCAAGGAGTCCTTTTTCTTTTTTTACTTTTTTTTTGAGGGGAAGGAAGTGCCCCAGAGTCTCCAACTTCCTGTTCCTGTCAAGCAGGCTCCTCCCAGTGCTTTGTCCATGTCCTGTTCACTTTTCATTTGGATTTGGAGCTGGAAGGATCACTCTTTGTGCCTGCTGCACCATATATCATTGGATTTAAGGACTTTTGGATTTGAGATTTTACAAGTAAGTTAGAGAATTGGTGTTGTTTGTTTGATTGGGGCATTGCACCTACGTTTTTGTGTACTTTTCATCGTTTTTTTAAATTTATTGTTGTGGGTGGTCTGTAGTTTCAGTAGGGGCCTAGTTGTTTTTCTTTGTATGTAATTTTTCTACTAGTTTTGTTTTATAAAGGAAACATGTTGCAAAGTTCACTACATTTTCTCCAACTTTTGCAATCAATTTGCAATATTTATTTAATTCACTAGCCCAGTAGTCTGGCCCAATAAATAGGCCTTTCAGTCAGTAGGCCCAGAGCTACTCATGGGTGCATGAAGCAACTGTTTCTGTGGTGTCTGTTGAATTTAAACGTCATTTAGGGCATGGATGGCATTGGATTGAATTGCAAAACGTGTTTTTTTTGGGATATTTCATTTTTTTGTTGTGTGTTAAATAAATGCTTTTGTTGGATGTGTGTGTGGTGTGGTTGTTGTGTAACTTGCAAACCTTTTTTAGCCCTGTGGATTTTCATTTTTGCATTAAAGCTGTGTTGTTTAGTAAGCATGCCTCCTTTGTCTGGCCATATAATATAGGCCTGCTTGAGTTCATTGTTTTCCAGGCCTCCTGCTTGTTGTGACTGTGAGTGACCATGTGGCTGGTGGTCATTTTGTGGGGGTAGTTTAGTAGTGTGCTGCTTTTGCCATATAGGCCTGCATGTCTTTCCTTTGTTCCTCTTGGCTTATGCTTCTTGTTGTTGTGGCCTGGCCATGTGGCTGGCGGCCATTTTGTGAAGGCAGGTAGTGTGCTTTTGCCATAGGCCTGCATTGTCTGTCTTCCCTTTCTTGTTGTTGTGGGTGGCCAGGCCATGTGGCTGCCTGGAGGCCATTTTGTGTAGCCAGGCAGTGTGCTTTTGCCATAGGCCTGCATTGTCTGTCTTCCCTTTCTTGCTGTTGTGGGTGGCCTGGCCATGTGGCTTCCTGGCGGCCATTTTGTGAAGCCAGGCAGTGTGCTTTTGCCATAGGCCTGCATTGTCTGTCTTCCCTTTCTTGTTGTTGTGGGTGGCCTGGCCATGTAGCTGCCTGGCGGCCATTTTGTGAAGCCAAGCAGTGAGCTTTTGCCATAGGCCTGCAAGCTTGTGGCCTAGTCTGCCAATAGGCCTTTCAGCCAGTAGGCCCAGAGCTACTCATGGGTGCATGAAACAACTGTTTCTGTGGTGTCTGTTGAATTTAAACATCATTTAGGGCATGGATGGCATTGGATTGAATTGCAAAATGTGTTTTTTGGGGGTATTTCACTTTTTTTGGTGTGTGTTAAATAAATGTCTTGGTTGGATGTGTGTGTGGTGTGGTTGTACTTGTGTTGTGTAACTTTCCAACCTTTTTTAGCCCTGTGGATTTTCGTTTTCGCATTTTTGCATTAAAGCTGTGTTGTTTAGCAAGCATGCCTCCTTTGTCTGGCCATATAATACAGGCCTGCTTGAGTTAATTGTTTTCCAGGCCTCCTGCTTGTTGTGACTGTGAGTGAGTGTGTGGCTGGTGGCCATTTTGTGGTGGTAGTTTAGTAGTGTGCTGCCTTATAGGCCTGCATGTCTTTCCTTTGTTCCTCTTGGCTTACTGCTTCCATCCCCTTTGCCAGCTGCAGCTCCCTGAATGACGTGATGCCCAAATAAATGCCAAACAGGTTCCACTTCCATTACATTTGTATTTTTTTTTTGTTCTTCTTCTTTCCTATCCTTCCTGAGTGTACACAGTATACCACGAAATCCCTTGTTGTCAAAGTCTCACAAATGGCTACACTGTTATGTTTTTTTAAAAACTGAGTTAATAAAATTTAATAATATAACACTAACAAGTGTGACCACCAAACACTAAGTTATATATTATATTTGTTTGTTTGTACTACTAGTATTAATTGAACCACAACAACAAATGCAACATTTCACTGATGTTCTTCTGGCTTCTTTGCTTTTAGGTGCACAAAAGACTGAGGACTCAGAAGGAGGTGTCATCATCACCCGTTGTACTGCCAGACAGAAGTCCTGCTGCGCACGACGTCACATGACGTGTGACCACAGACATCTCTGCAACTTGTGCAACTGCATCCTGCTGACATCTGAAGAAGATGGCCCCAAAGAAAGGTACCAGGTTCTCCAGTACCAGAAAGTTGCCAGTGAGAAGAAGGAACAGAAGAAGGAAGAAGTGGCACTTACCAAGACTGGTGTGCCGCCCAGGATGTTTTTGGGAAACAAAAAATGAATCCTGCAGCAGCGGTGTCCGGGGAGCAAGCTGGGAGCAGCACCTCCGCAACAGTGGGCCCACCCCACCAACCTAGGCCCAAGCCCATGAGTGTCGCAGAGGCAGACAGTCTAATTGCACAAACGCCAACGAGCAGTGATGTTGAAATTGACTTATCGTTATCGCAAAGTAGTACCCAATCAATGCAGGAGGAAACTCAGCAGATAAGTGGGCAACAACAGCCGCAAAAACAGCCGCAACCACCACCCACAATAGTAGTTGTTCCTCCGAAGTAGGGGCAGTTCAGGAAATCGAGCTTCCTGCAGAGGAAGATGAAGAGCAAGCCACTCTTTCAGAAGATCCATTGTCTTCCAGATCCCCAGCAAGGAAAAGGAGGGTTAGTCCATCAACTTCTTCTTCAAGCCCCCTTCTGATGATCTAGCTGCCACTTGGAAGCCACCAGCTTAGTCTGAGAATGAGGCATGCCACGAGACAAGGCTAGGGAAAAGGAAGGTTCCAGAAAGCCTTAGAGTTATGGAGATAGATGTAGAAGAGGAGGATGATGACGAGCCAGTCATCATGAACATCACTCCTGCCCCAGTGGAGATGGAGACCGACATTACCCATCCCAAATTGCTGTGAGGGATGTGGCACGGATACCACCAACACAGGTAACACCAACACCACCTCCAGCTTCCATATTTGCATTTGCAAAGGCCCGGCAGGGACTTACATCCAGCACAACCACCACCTCAGTAGGTAGTGGTACTGCACAGAGTCAAATTCCAGGCACACCCTTCAGTTCATCCGGCATTGCAAGTGGCACCTCCAGCAGCGCAAGAAAGTTCACCTCCCCAGTTTGGGACTTCTTTTCGGTTAGCAGTAAGGAGGAGAACGTTGCGATATGCTCAATTTGTCGACAAAGTGTTAGTCGGGGTAAGCTTGGTACAAACTATGGTACCGGAGGCCAAACAACCCATCTGAAAAAACACCACATGATCCAGTGGGAGGCGCACCTTAGCGGCCAAAAAAGTAAAACTGCACCCATTGCTGTTGGTGGGGATGAAGAAGTAGAAGAAGATATGATCACGGTGGAAGGTGAACAAGAGGGAGACATTTTCTCTGGTACACAAAGTAGCCCTGTCCCCAGCAGTGCAGTGGTACCACTACCGCCCACATCGTCATCATTCTCAGCAACATCTCAGTGGCACCGTAGTAAGAGTCAGGCTGAGAGACCAAGGCAACAGAGTACCGCAGTGAAAAAAAGTGCGTCGTTGAGCCTAACAACATCTATGTTCAAGAAGTCACCTGCATCAGCGGCACCAGAAAGGAAAAAAATCCAGCCTACCATTGTCAGCATGCTTAGGTCGGAGGGGCAGTACGAACGCAACCACCCAACGGCACGTTTGTACAATGCGAAGCTGACAAAAATGTTAGCGCTGGACCTTCTCCCTTTTTCTTTTAGGGAAGGGGTGGGTTTTCTGGAATTTGTGACAGCCATCTGCCCAAAATGGAAGGTTTCCAGCCGTTCCTATTTTGCCAGAGTTGCTGTTCCAGCACTACATCACGACGTGCTGGAATTGCTTGGACAAGCTTTGCAGCAGAGTGCTGTTCACACTAGCCACCTGACAACAGACATGTGGACCAGTTGCCAAGCCACTGATTACATGTGCATCACTGCACACTGGATCTCTTTTGTGGGGGTTAGAGAAAAGATATCTGCAGCAGGTGTTGTTGACACTGCTGAGATTTTTAATGCCACTTGTAAACATGCAACTGTAGCCATGTTCGCCATGGAGAAATCTCATACTGCTGCAAACATTTTGAAAGAGTTTAACAGCAAGGTCTTTGAATGGCTGCACCCAAGAGGGCTTAACATTGGTTTTGTTGCCACGGACAATGGCAGTAACATAGTTAAGGCCACAGGCGATGGTGGCTATTTCAGGTTCCTGTGTTTGGCGCACTGCATTAACATCATTGTTCAAGACTTTCAGAAAAAAGAAAACTGAGTCAGCAACTTACTGACTACCTGCAGAAGAATATGCACACATTTCAGCCATTCTTTTAAAGCCCTGAAGCAGCTGAGGATCATTCAACGTGAGCATAGAGTGCCAGTCAAAGCACTCATCCAGGAGGTGCCAACACGTTGGAACTCAACTTATTACATGCTTGAACGTCTGTTTGAGCAGTACAGACCAATCAATAACTATGTCATGGAAAGACTAGGGGATGCTACTGTGAAAGGCATGACCGTTGAGATGGACCAATGGGGCCTAGTTAAATGCCTGACAGAGATGCTACTTCCTTTCGAGCTCTTCACACGTGAAGTCAGCAAGGAGGACTGTACTATGGGCCAAGCTATCCCATTGTTGCACATGCTAGAGCAACAGCTGAAGGCGGTGTCTGACATGTACGCAGGTGTGGAGGAAAACAATGAAGCATATGAGTTGGTGGAGAGCTTAGCCCTTCGCTTAGCTGAAAATACAAGGGTGCAAACTAAGATTGTGTCAGACAAACATTACATTTCTGCCACAATTCTGGATCCACGGTACAAATCAGCACTGAACACTAAGACATTAATTCCTTTTTCAGAAGTGGATGTTGCCCAGTACAAAACTTGAATAGCTGAGGTAGCCAGTGACTTTGAAAAAGAACGGCTGGTAATTAAAGGCACACTACTCCAGCCCACAACAAGTACTGCAGGGCATCCGGCGTCAAGTTCAACTTCAGAGCCTGAGGGCAGTGCGTTTGGCTCACAGCAGTCGACAACACTATCAACAACAGTAAGAACAGGATCATCAGCCCCAGTAAAATTGGCACAGGATTGGTATCTACAGCATGGGCTTGTTAGGTCCAGTGCTGATGCAAAGGAAAAAGAGGCCCAGGAAAGCGGAGCACCCCTGAGCATTGAGCGGATGGTCCAGGCCTATCTGGATGATCCAACTGAGGTCTACATTGATCAAAACCCATTGGTGTATTGGTATGGGAAAAGACGCCAATGGCCAGACCTCGGCACGCTGGCGATAAACTATCTGGCTTGCCCTGTCGCAAGTGTCTCTTCTGAGCGTGCTTTCAGTGCTGCTGGTGCCATTGTAACAGTGAAAAGGACCAGTCTCTCGCCCAAAAACGTGGAGAGGTTAACCATGATCAAAATGAATCAGCACTTTATACCACCGGATTACAAAATACGTGAATCACAACAGGAAGATGAGGACAGCGACTTAGGTGACGGAAGTAGTGTGTTAGATGACCTACTTCTGGTTGAACCACCAGAGTTTGAGGACGAGCTCTACTTCCCTGACAACTAGGCTTTCAACTTGTTACTTTCTTTCTTCCTTATTTACCTTTATTATTTGTGAGTGTCGCTGTCTTTCTGGTTCGAATCACAACAAATCCATCACCACCGTCTTCTCTTTTTATTGCCATATTGGAGTTGCAGCTGTGTGCATTTAAGTCCACTCCTTCCAGTCCTGCTCCATCCTCCTGACTCGCCCTAAATCCATTTCCCTCAAGCCAGACATTGGATGGAGAATAGTACAAGAAATGTTGCCTCGTCGAGTCCCTCCAAAAGAAGTGGAACATGAACATAGCTATCCTCCTTTCCGAGCTGAGAGAGACTGTCCCTTAACTTAAGATGAGAAGGAACAGGTAATGATCGCATGCATTGGACGCTGACTCTGAGTGATTGGTGTTTGTGTTGTTGTTTGTTGTGCATGAAGTGAAGTCAAAGTGTACTAGTATTTAATCTACACACTAAAAGTAACTCAAGTCAATGTTTACCTTCTTGTTGTTTAATAACAAAATTGTACTTCTACTGCAGGCCGATCCATTGCGTTTTTGAATATGGAATCTGGACTCACTCAGTACACTACAGACTGAGTTGGACAACACCATGATGATGACCACATAGTATATTCGCAGTAAGTCAGTTGGATCAGAGATAATTGATGGAATAACTCAGGGCGTTTCAAATCACAAAGTGGCATAAAAGGTAAACAAGTCAACAACAACCACAGCAGACCTACATGTCTGTGTAGTAGTGGTGTAGTCGAGTAGTCACGAGTGTAGTAGTGGTATGACTGACAGCCGTGCATTGATTTAGTTACTTACTTTGGAAAATGCTATGTTGCTGTATATGTGTGCTCTGTGACTGTCTGGCTCAGTCAAAATCTAAGCTAAGTGGAGGTTGGGTCGGCGCTGTTGGCCTGCTCTGTCCTGTTGCTGTTGTTTGTTAATGCTGGAAACATACAACAGAGTAGACATGATTTAGCCATGCCGCCTCTCAAAGTGTTTGCACTCCTCCATAATTCATGCTTTTTTTTCTCCTTGATTTTTCAATATCCCTTTTGTTTTTCCATCTACATTTACAGGCCGGCCTTTACCCTGTGCTAAACAGAGAAAAACAACTCACACTCACCTACGAATCCGCATCTGCCAGGCAGGCAGTGGCACCCAAGATTGACGGACGCAGCGTCCATGAAAGGGAGGACCAAGAGAGATGCCGAGCTGCAACTCCCCAATTTGACTAGGATAACATACAGTAACTTTAGTATCATTCATCATCTTTTAAATAATTTGATGTATTTTTTCTCTCCAATTATTACGACTGTGTGTTTGTTGTTGTTGTTATTATGTTTGCTCTTTCCTTATAATTGATCCCTACAGATATTTTTTAATTATCTTTGCTAGCTTTAAAAGGAAGAACAACAGAACATAAAATGTATGTAATTTGGGTCTCTCAGAGGGCAGACAGGCAAGGCAAAAAATAGCATAATAATAATTAATAATATACTGCTGCCCTGTACTGTCTACTAGTCCAGTTAGTAAGTACTACTTATCATCATTAACTATCAAGTCATCATCATGCATGCATTTCCTTTTTCTCCCTTAACAGATATATGATGGTCGCCTGGCAAGATTGTGTGTGTTGTTCTGTTGTTGTTGTCCATGTGTAGTGTTTGTCTTTGTCAAACCTTTCCCTCAAATACCCCTTCCCAACCATTCATCAAACCCTAACCCTCTTATCCCGGGCTGTGTGATTTATATTGAGGTGTGACTAAATTAAATTTACACCAATAATTGATCACACACTTGCTGGGGCAGATGTGGTGAAAGCAACACTAATTCAATTTCACTCAAGGCAGGGCGAGGATCTTGTTCTGCTTGCCAATGCCCACCCATGCTCAGTATATTTGCAAGTCAATTTTTTTTCCAAAGGAACATAATCCATCATAATTAATTGCCGGCATCGATTGGATTCATCATCCCCCTCCTAAGTTACAGCACTAAAGGTTATGCTTGTGTCTAGTGACTCGAGTCAACTACAGTTTGTAACTTGTTGTACTAGGCTATCCCCGCCACCATTATGTCTTATTTTACTTTGTTCTACTACTTCTTCCATAGTCTCTCTCAGGTGACTGGCTGTCTCATTTTATTTTTTTGCAAATGCTACTGCCAGTGTATAGTGTACTACCACCACAACCATGGCATCTTGGGAAACCAAACCATCATCACCATGCAGCCATCGCTGTGCCGAAGTTTAAACATCAATCACAGGTAAGAGAAGAAGTTTGGGGAGGCATAATTAATAATGGAAATTAATTCATTAATTCACACACCCACACCCTTGAGTCCAGTTGCAAACTGCATAGACTAGGAGGAGAGACTGACAGTACTAGTAGGACAAGTCACTCAGTGAGGGTACCGCATCTACCTGTTCGTGTGTTACAAAATAGGCAGATTATTTCAATCAAAAACTGGCTGCGGCCCTGCAGCAGCAAAGGAAGGAAACCGTGTGATGTAAAAGAGTAACCCCCCCACAAAACATTTGCATCGTCTGTAAAGTTTAAGTATAAATATAATTTAATCCCCTAACAAAATAAACTAATGTAAAAAATCCCACCTGACCCACCCCACTCCCAAACCCCAACCAATGTCCAAAAAGCCCAACCAATGTCCTTAAATTCAAAAATAAAATTGTCCATAAATATATAAACCCCAACTTTTCCCCAACGAACGCCCAATGCCCACCCACCAAAAAAAGGAATAAAAAAGGGGCAATACAACAGGATCTCTATCGGTGGGCTCGCAGTCGCCAGTTAGTAGCCAGGACCTCCTTTAGCTGCTCCTCTAGGCATGCCATTCGGAGGAGCATGCAGCGCTGGAAAAGTCTACAATTGCATCCACAGGGGGGGGAAGCAGTGTTGGATACAGAAGTGCGACGGGCGGCTGCCTGACCGCGGCGCCGTACCACTCAAGGGGCCTGGCTGGGGCCCGGGGCATTGGAGGAGGCTGCAGCTGCTGCCGCCTCCTCCTCCGCCAGAACTACCAGCCGCCGATATTCCGTGAGGATGGGCTCAAGCTTCTGGCGCTGGGCCATGGCTGCCAACTCCTTCCTGTCTGGTCTTTTTGGTTGGGAAGGAGTAGCTATATCAAAAAAGAAAAAAGACTATTGTAACCAATACTGTTAGCAAAACAGTAACACAAAATTAATTCTCACATAGTGGCACAGTAGCACTAGCAAGCACAGTACATAACATTTGTGGTATCTATCCTCCCACTTCCTCGGCCTCTAACATTTGTGGGAGTTTCAGGCATTATACTAGCACTATGGACTCGAGTTCTCTCTTGTTTAGCAAAATTAAGTGACCTTGTTGTAGCCGGCATACCAGCTCAGTCGGCTTGCGCCCAAGAAGACAAACATACTCGTGACGCAGTCTGCAGACTCACATTATTTTTATTTACTACTGTCAGTAGGTGGGGAAGCTGACTACACAATCATCTTATTTTTCTATTATGGTTGGCACTGGCCATACTCTGTTATTACATCAAGGGCAACTGTTCAATTTCACTTTCACCCTTCCCTGACTACTACAACAAGGCAGATGATATCTGATCCAAATGATCATTGCTTATATATGGGACGACATGAGTAGCTTTTTTTTGATTGATTGTGTAACCATACAGCCGATAGGCCACCATGGCAGGCTGACACAGTTGAAAATAAATTAACATAGGTAGGGAGTGGGCCTCGGAGTCGGAGAGAGGCACTTGATAAGTAACAACATACATACACAATATATATGCTGTGCTTGCAAACTACTGTGAGTCAAGGGAGTATTCTGAAAATACAACTTCTATTCTTCTTGGCTTTGCTACTCTGGCGCGGTTCATTTTCTTTTTATTATTTTTTAAACCACCACCCATGCATCCTTCCTTCCTTGCTTGCCTTTGAGTTTTACCCATGAAACACCCCGGAGGATTCTTGCTATCACCCATACAGTTTCACCCACCCAGGCAGGCATCTTTTCTTTCACCTTCCACCCATCCTGCTTCAACCACCCATGCATCTGATTCCTATCAGCCACCAATGCATGCATCACACGTATCCTTCTCTGCCAGTCATATACATTACATCTCGCCCATCCTTCCTCCTTCCATCCTTCTTTCCCTTTTCGTTCAACCCACCCATCAAGGTCCTCTGATCTGACTCTTAGTCTTCTCCATAAAACTTTCCCAGCTGAGTTGAAGTCAGATAGAAGAGGCCATTAGTTACTCAACTACTACTCCTGCTGCTAATGCTATTGCTCTAATGCTAAGTAAAGGGCGTCTTCTTCAACCGTTGTTCACAACAACTTAGTCTCTCTCAACATACAGTGTACACCCTTGCAGCGAGTGCGTAACTATTTTCAATAAGTAATGAATATAACTAAGTATAACTTACCACCGCCCGCCACTGCTGCTGCTGCATCCACCCATGTGGCAGCTGCCGCATCCACTGCTCCCTCCTGGCTGGCGTCGCCTGGCCCGCCGCTGGCCCCGGCACTGGTGGTCGGTACGCCTAGAAAAAACATTACACATTTTTTAGATGCCATATACACCTCCCCCTATTTATTCGTTTTCACTAGCAAGATTGAAAAAAAAGTTAAAATACACATACATATACCACATACATCACTAGTACAAATCGGGTACTAGAGTAGAGTAGACACTAGTAGTAGTATGTCCTATCCTATCAAAAATAATAACATTTCAAGTTGGGCATTTTGTTGGTGGGAATTGTCGAAAAGCCTCTCAAGATTAAGAAGACTAGAAGAGGACAACCCAAAGGACTGAACTCAGTGGCTAGAGCTATTGGTTAATCTGAGTTTTAAAACCTTTTAAATAAAAATAAAGAGTGGCCAACTGGGCAAGCTTAGCTACAGACAGACTAATATAGTAGTAGAGTAGTACAGAGAGTCAGAGCAGAGGCAGTTTGAGGCAGGGATAACAAGAATTTAGAAACAGATAGTCTAGATCAAAGAAGATTTGGTAAAAAATAGAATTAGGAAACAGAAATAATAGTTTGGAAAATAAGGTGCAGTAAAAGTTAGGGAAATATAATGATTAATATTAACAACTGGAGGACTTACTGGGGCCAGCAGCAGAGCCCTCGGTAGAGGAGCGGTCCTGGCCCTGGGAGGCATCCTGCCATTCTTGCCCAGCTCCCGCCGACTCTGACCCCGTCTTCTTGCCCCTGGGTGCTGATCATGTAAGATATAATAAAGAAAGAGACAAACATTGATGATTGGTGTGAAACAAATAAAATATTTTAAAAAACGCTCAGAAAAACATTTTTGGAAACAACAATTGCAATAAAATTGACCTAGTATCTAATCTGATCGACTAGTAGTATCGCGGGATCCACGGACCGTCTAGGTAATATTTATGAACACTAATCCAGTGTTCCATTCTGATTCCAGAATCCTAAGCCTAAATTAAGTTACGTACCACCTGACCTAGCCCACCTATTCCAGATGGGCCAATTGTTCACAAAGTCTGCATTTCCATTTTTTTTGTCCTCAAAATGCATAGATGGAGGACGCATGCATAAATCTTTGCATACACCAAATTGTTGGTTGGTTGCTGCTGATGTTCTGCTAAGCCTATTACTCACTCACTAACAAACTACAAAAGGTTCTACTAAGGACTGGAGTAAGCAGCACTCAGCAGCACGTGACGTGACAGAGGATGCGTCACGCAGACCGCTAAAAAATTACCAACTAATACTAAGTAACTAAACTATCTATCAATCCACCACTATCTTAGTGACAGGAGGACAAAGGAAGGACTAGAGTCTCTCTAGCATTACCTAACTTAAGTTCTCTAAAGTAAACTCTCTTACATAAGCAGCCTAAGCGAGCGCAAAGTTGCAAACAAGTAGGATTAGTAGCGCCGCCGAGCACCTGTGTCTAGAAGAATAACAATCACAGAAGATTTTTAAACATAATTTACCTACCTGCAATGTAAGCAGCAGCATTCTTGCTATTGGAAAAAAATTATATTCGCAATAACAACAGTAACAGTCTACAGAACACACAATACTACTAGTAGTATTATACTATTAGCTACTCACCAAGCCCCACAACCTCGACACCTAGCAGGTCCAGCAGGTCCTGCTCCCAGTCCAAGATGTCAGACCACCGGTGGGTCAGCTGGTTATGGGTGCGTTGGACCCCAGAGCAGCGAAACACTGCCCGGCGCACACTCGCCCACCGGCGGTGACGCTCCTGGGTAGCGTACCCGGAGCCAGGCCTGCCGCCTGCTGCCAAGGTCAAGGGGAGGTGGCGCTGCACAAAAAAAACAAGGGCGGCGACCTCCGCCTCGCTGAAAAGGGCCCGGGCCTGCACCCCTTCTGGGCACAGTCTGCCACAAGGGATGCAGCTCTTCTTGGGCGCAGCCGCCTTACCCTTGGACTTGGAGCCGGTGCCCTTAGCCATGGTTCTGGGGTGGGCGGGGAGCAGAAAAGAAAATGTCGGAGTAAAAATTAAAGTCAGGAGAAGAAGTAGGAGAGTAAAAAAGGAAGTAATATAAAACAGTAGAAAAAAAGTAAAACAAAACGCAGTAAAAGTAGAAATAAAACGCAAAATATAAACTTAAGGTCAGAGAGGGATAGAAAATAAGTAAAAAAGATCAGAAAAACAGTGTAAAAAACAAAGGATTGAAAAGATTATAGAGAGATTGAAAAACAGGCCCCAGAACCATGCAAAGAATAGGAAAACAGGATGGCTGCGCCCATTGGCGACCGCGTGGTGAAGTTTGCGCGTTATTTCCCCCGAACACGCAATACGCGTTGCCGAACGTCAAAAACAACTCGCGAGCATACACGAGCACACGTGAGCATGCAGAAACAAGCAACTCCGCATGCTCGCGTAGCTCCGCGTAGCCTCGTGGAGTTTTTCTACCGCTCGCGTAGCCTCGTGTAGCGCGGCTACGCGAACTTCGCCCAGGGTTAGCCAAAATGCACCTCAGCTACATACCACCCCTTACCACTCTCCTACAGAATGACCATGGCTCATTTACTATTCTTCTTTATGTCATGCTTCGCTTTTTCACAACCACCATGACTTCAATGTTCTAACATTATTGGCAGCCCCCTCACTATGAAAATTGTTCCAGCACCTCTGTGTTGCACTATGCCTGTGTACAGGAGTTTCTGCATAGTTGCAGAAGAAGCAAACATCTGGAATCTACTGCCACCTGGTGAATAACAGTGGTGTCATCTCCTGCCCTGTTCTGTCTAAGGCGTTGCGCTTTTCTACCTTTGAGGTGTTGTAATAGATGTCGGCGACCCTGTGACAATGACGTGCTGCTTAAAAGCCTATATTTTTAACCACGTTTTCTTATGTATTAATTGCCTGTTGCATCTGTTGGTGAGATCTTGCTTAGTTAACTGCCATTAACTGTGGGGAATGAAGTATGTAGGACTTCACTTGGTTGTAGTGCATCTTGTTTTTGAAATATGCCAAAGTGCTTCAGATTTCCTGGGCAATTCTGACCCTAAACAACTTGATGTTGCATAGTCTCAGGGCTGCCAGGGCTAGCTAGCATAGGATTCTTTTGATTTTGTTCATTGTGCTCCGCAACCTCCTGCGTCTTTAATGTAAGTGGCTGACTTATGGTTTTGCTGTTGCTTACGTGTGAGTACATAGTTGGAATATATTGTATTTGAATAGTAAATCCAAGCATTCCTATAGATTACTTTATAGTCTCTTTGTTGCCGTCTTTGCCACGTGTGTGCCAAGGTGTATGGATTTCAAGCTGACTGTGGTTATACGCAGCTCACTGATGAGGCCTAAAAGGAAAGAAATAACAATAACTTGTTTCTTTACTGCTTGATAGCACTCTTCTGTCGTTTCTAAGTGCTGTACATTAAGGTGTTTCTTTTGTCTAATTGAACAGTGCTCAATTTATTCACTTCGTAAAGCTGGAGGAGGAGTCAACCATGTCAGAGTTTGAACTTGTTACCTGCAGACTACTGCATGTCTCTGCATGAAGCACTCACCTCACTGAGGTGTCCTGCCATCTGAAACATAGGAGCTACTTGCGTTCCCATTCAGAGAGGACATGTCTTAGCTGATTGGGCAACAGTGTCACTTTTGAGTCAAACCCATGATTAATTTTAATATGGTTGAATCCTGTCTGTCAATGTATAGATAAACCAAAAAATGATGGACTGAAATGCTAACCAGAGCAAAATACCACGGGATAAGGTTGATTCTAGAATTTTGGTCCTCACTTGTTTTCCATGCACATTTTGTGCCCAATATAGCACAGTTATCTTCATAGATCACAGACTCACTTTTTTACATTAGTTCTAAGAACATTTACAGCGTGTGGTCTATCAGACAACTTTATATAACAAAGGGAGGGAGTGAAGAGGTAGTGTCTCACACGGACACTGTGGCGGATATATCCTCCTCTGATGCTAAGTCAATAAATCAAATGAATCCACCACATGGGACTAGAAATGAAAAGGAAAGTGTGTTGAGTCATCCAAATGTGGATGCACACAGCGTTTGCTTAAATACCCCTCACACACCAAAAGGACCCTTGGTGTCATGCTTCATCATTGGGGTCTTCCCGTCCCGCTGCGGGACGGGGCGTGCTACGACCTACGGCTACGCGGGAGCACTAATATTAATAATACTATGTGTAGTGATGGGGTAGTGAGAGGAGGGGTCGAGAAAGGATACGGGTAGGTGATTTAAAAAGGACCTGGCCTCATGGATTTAAGAAGAACTTTAATAGGTCATTGAGGCTGGACCTGTTAAAAAGTGATGCGGAGAGATCCTGCCAATAATGTGCGGATGCTCCTAAAGAGTCAACATGTTTCGAAGCAAAGCTTCTTCATCAGGACTAAGAAGATCCCCTCAATATCCACTATGTTGATTGTTCCCAAATGGGTGTGCTATATATACAAAAGTGATGAAAAAATTTAATAAAGAGCGTAAATTATGCACTCTATACGATACCTAATAGTATCATGTAAATGTCAATCTGCAAGAGAAAGTACAATTAATAGCGCTTTCCCATGCGCAAACGATCGAATTCTGAAAAGGAAAAAAGGATGAAGAGACCACATAGTGACTGAAGTGTGATCTTAATGCTATCAATACCACTATCTATCGATGTGAAGACCTGTGGACGAAGACAGAGAACGTACAAGACACATACATATAACAGAAAACACACACTCTATTTATGTGGCTAGGGTAATTGTTTAAGTTCGTGAGTATATAATGTCGTCAATCACTCGAAAATACATACTATGTAATGTAGGAGTTAATACTCCTTAAGCCTCTTGTAACGGGTGGGGGAGAGAGTCGCCAAACATAGTTCTGTTTGAAAAACGATACAAAGAGATTTAGGAAGTCTCCAAATCCTGCTCCCAAATGAACTAAGAACACTCCAGCCAATGTACTTAGCAGTGCTGGCGGTGTTCAAATGCCTGCAAAATCATAACGGCTACGCCGTACTTACGTTAAGGTCAACCCAGTCTCGCCTTGAAATAACACCAACCCGCGGCTCCGTGATGGATAAAGAACCGCTGGGAAATGCCATTTATACTCCCATTAAGTGGCCTGGATGAGCTACACCTGCGCGCAAAAGGGCGTCCTATCTCGCCTGGAAGTTAACGTAAGCGTGAGGTCAGGTCGTCAAGGTAACGCGTGTGAACAGGCGGAAGGGGATAAAATAGTGTGGCTGATAGCGTAAAAGACTAGAGCGCGGCAATGTCACATTGATTAAAGGGCCTTTTTATATATACATACTATCAGCGCCCAATAATTAGAACATTGTATTCTCACACTGATTATTTTAGGGTATGAAGACGCGGTGCCCAGTTAGGAATAGCGCGCCGTGATGTGAAAAAACAGAGAGAGAGGCGTTGCACATGAGCTTCTGTATATAAGATATAAGAGGCGGACAGGTCATAGTCAAAAATAAATATGACATACTAAAGGAGGAATTAAATAACAAATTAGGAAGGGTGAAAAATGAAAAATAAAAAGAATAACACTACTTGGTTCTCTCTAAAACAGCTTATAGAGATAATAAGGGAAAAGTCTCAAAAAAATCAAGGGATTGGCATCCAGACAGAGGGGAAGAAGGTCTAAAAAGAGGAGGAGGGGGTACTGCGACCTCTCTACAGAAGAATTAGGGTCACTCCAGGGCTGATCAAAAAAGGGCCTTAGCTGTTCCAAATTGAATGTATAGAAACAGTGGGTGCCTGGCAGAGTCATCATTGGAAAAAGGGGTCATCATTGGAAAAACCGCAAAAATAGATCAATGTTTCACGTTAGGGGGAGATTACATTATGAAAGGTGGGCCCAGGGAATATCATCATTCAGGCCACTGATGTTGGTCCCCAAACGGAACACCCATCGTTGTTCTTTTTCAAGTAGATCTCTCTCGTGTCTAATTTGTTCGATGACGGTCCATTTCAAATCCTCCACTGTGTGTGTCATGGTCACATAGTGATTCGCCATTTTCGTCGTGCTTTTCTTACAGCGTACATTACTTTTATGTTCGCTGATACGGACCTTGACTGGTCTAGAAGTCATGCCAATATACTCCAATTTGCAAGGACATGTGATGATGTACACAACATTTTTACTATTGCAGTTTGTGAATTGTCTTTGTTCCCAGACCTCTCCGTTCGTGAACTTAATATTACTGCTTTTTTGGTAAGGTTACATGTGCTGCAGTTCCCGCATGGGTGGTGTCCCTGTAAAGGTGCAAGGTTCAGATAGGGTGGCCCCCTCTCCTGAATGGAGCGTGGTCTTGTGTGGACCAAGATGTCCCTCAAATTTTTGCCTCTTTTGTGGGAGAACATTGGTTTAGGAAAGTTAAGTTTGCCACAATTTAGTATTCTCCAATGTTTATTTATTATTTTAGAAACTTGATTTGAGTGGCTACTGAAGGTGGTTACACAGATAGGTCTCGTTTCCTTCTCTTTTGGGGAATGGTTTTCCAAAAGGGCATCTCTATTATTGTTCCTTGCTCGCTTAAGTCCTTTCTTCACGATGCCTTCAGGGTAGTTCCGTTTCAGCAATTTGTCTTTCAGATCAGTAGCCTGTATCTTGAAATCAGCGATTTCAGAGCAATTGCGTCGTAGGCGAAGGAATTGTCCATACGGAAGATTGTCCCGCAGGTGTCTGGGGTGAAAGCTATTATATAATAGCAAGCAATTTTTTGCCGTTGGTTTAAAATGGGTCGTTGTTTTCAAACCACCACTGGCAGGGTAGATATTGAGGTCGAGAAACACCAGATTGTTGCTGGAAGCTGTGTAAGTAAAATTCAGAAAAGGGTTTTGCTGATTAAGCCATATCATGAAATCCTTAACAGAGTCGGTATCACCTTTCCATATCACTAGGACATCGTCAATGTACCGTTTCCAAACAATGATGCGGTCCTGGAATGGGTTATCAAGATGTAATATTCTAGTGGTCTCCAAATGGTAAACATAAAGTCCGGCCAGACTCGGGGCGAAGGTGCTGCCCATGCTGGTCCCGTGCTTTTGTAGATAGTATACCCCTTCATATTGAAAGAAGTTCTTGGTTAGTGCTAGTGAGATACATTCCATAACCACACTACGTGGAGTCTGATAACTCCATGTAGTAGTGTATAGAACTTCCTCTATGATTCCTAAAGTTTCACCATGGGGTAAGCTTGTGTAAAGGCTCTCGACGTCAAGACCAAGTAGAAGATGTTGATCTGGGTCGAAGTCAAGGTCCTTTATTAATTGTAGTACCGCTTTGGTGTCTCTTAGATAGGTATCGGTTTTTGAACTAAGGGGCGAAGAAAGGCGTCAGCAAATTTGGAGAGGGGTTCAAGTATTGAACCAATCCCAGACACAATTGGTCTTCCCGGGGAAATACTAAATTCTTATGAATTTTAGGGATGGTATAGAAGTATGGTGTTCTGGGTGATTTTTGTACAAGAAAATCTGCTTCCTTCCTGGATATCCAGTTATGTGTCATTGCTTCTTCAACCATTCCTGCAATCCGTATTCGTATCACCTCAGTTGGGTCACCAGACATGACTTCATAGTTCCTTGGGTCATCAAGTAACTTCCTACACTCAGTGTCGTAGTTGTCCGTCGTCTGAATTACGATTGCACCCCCTTTGTCAGCCGGTTTTATTACCAGGTTGGTGTTGTTCGCAAGTTCCTGTAATGCTAGTTTCTCTAATCTGGTCGTGTTCTGAAAGACATTCTGGTCTTCGGTAGACAGACCTGTTACCTCCTCCATCACTGCTTTTTCAAAAGTAAGTAATTCAATAGGTAGTGTGGAGTCCAGAGGTGTAAAGGTGGATTTGGGTCGTAATCCCGTGTCTGATATCTGACAATCTAGTGTGTCAGTAGTATCTTTTAAGAAAAAGGCACGGAGTTTTAATTTTCTCATAAACTCTTTTATTTCGAGACAGAGTTTGAATTTGTCCATCTTGTTGGTAGGGACAAAACCTAGGCCCTTCTCCAGGACACTCAGTTGTGGTTTCGTGAGTATATACTCAGTCAAGTTCACCACTAAATGTCCCTTCTGCTGGTTGATGGTTGGTTCAGTGATGCCGTCATACTCCTCGTCGCCATCCTTGCTGCCTCTTCGGATTCGTTGTACCAGTGGACCTGGTTGCCTCTCCGGTTCCTTCCTCTCTGGGGGCCAGGGCGCGGTCCTAAAAAATGGGGAGGAGGTGGTCCGTAATAATTATATTCCGGTGGTATTGGATTCCAATGCTGGTAGGGTCCCCCATCGGTGGTAATCCGTATGGGTACTGTGCATAGAGAGGGGACCTTGATACTGGTTCCATCCCCTTCCTCTGGGTCTAAATGTTTTCTGGTATTGTGTTCCTCCTCTCTGATTTCTCTGGTTACTCCCGCGGCTTGAGAAAGAGTCATTGGAGCCTGTGTCGGATAGGTCACTGTCCGATCCTTGTTCGCTGTTTGATCTCTTTGCTATATAATCATCACGTATATAAGGATATACACGTTCATGACTAAAAACTGCTGTGTCTTTTTTCAATTTCTTAAATTTACTTTGTTTAAGAGTGATCTCATATTCATTCATTTGTTGATTAAGTTCATCCAGCCTTTTTTTAAAACTGTGTGTGATTGGTAGCTTTTAAGTTGAATTTCGAGTTTCTGAATGTCAACTTTGAGTTCCTGAGCCAATCTCGTGGCGGTCTTGATGATGAGGACCAACCAATCTCTGGTACAATGCCATGAGATAAGGGACCAATCCTTTTTGAAGGCTTTATCATTCTGAAAGATGAAAGGTTCGTTCCGAACTATAAGTCCTTGGGGTGCTGCCTTGGCTCTAAGGTATTCGGTCATCAATAGCCCGTGCAGTGCTGTTTTTATCTGCGTTCTTCTAAGATTTGCCAATTCGTCCCAATCTGTGTTGCTAGGACCAGGATCAGTGCTACTCAAACCTTCAAAGGGGTTCAGAGCCGCTAGGATTCTGTCAATTTCCTCCTCGTCAAATGTGAGGCCTGCTGTCTCCGCCATGATGATTGAATGTGATTGAATGTGTTGAACCTAGTGTAGTGGTGTGTGTCTGTAAAATGTATGTATATATATATATACGCTCTTTAATTGAAAAAATAAATAACTTGAAAGAAAGGGGGATATGCGGTACATTGACCGTTATCACTCAGATCACAGAATTTCTGGGTTACTCCCACAGCTGTACGCTGTCAAAATAGCTTTATATAACAAAGGGAGGGAGTGAAGAGGTAGTGTCTCACACGGACACTGTGGCGGATATATCCTCCTCTGATGCTAAGTCAATAAATCAAATGAATCCACCACATGGGACTAGAAATGAAAAGGAAAGTGTGTTGAGTCATCCAAATGTGGATGCACACAGCGTTTGCTTAAATACCCCTCACACACCAAAAGGACCCTTGGTGTCATGCTTCATCATTGGGGTCTTCCCGTCCCGCTGCGGGACGGGGCGTGCTACGACCTACGGCTACGCGGGAGCACTAATATTAATAATACTATGTGTAGTGATGGGGTAGTGAGAGGAGGGGTCGAGAAAGGATACGGGTAGGTGATTTAAAAAGGACCTGGCCTCATGGATTTAAGAAGAACTTTAATAGGTCATTGAGGCTGGACCTGTTAAAAAGTGATGCGGAGAGATCCTGCCAATAATGTGCGGATGCTCCTAAAGAGTCAACATGTTTCGAAGCAAAGCTTCTTCATCAGGACTAAGAAGATCCCCTCAATATCCACTATGTTGATTGTTCCCAAATGGGTGTGCTATATATACAAAAGTGATGAAAAAAATTTAATAAAGAGCGTAAATTATGCACTCTATACGATACCTAATAGTATCATGTAAATGTCAATCTGCAAGAGAAAGTACAATTAATAGCGCTTTCCCATGCGCAAACGATCGAATTCTGAAAAGGAAAAAAGGATGAAGAGACCACATAGTGACTGAAGTGTGATCTTAATGCTATCAATACCACTATCTATCGATGTGAAGACCTGTGGACGAAGACAGAGAACGTACAAGACACATACATATAACAGAAAACACACACTCTATTTATGTGGCTAGGGTAATTGTTTAAGTTCGTGAGTATATAATGTCGTCAATCACTCGAAAATACATACTATGTAATGTAGGAGTTAATACTCCTTAAGCCTCTTGTAACGGGTGGGGGAGAGAGTCGCCAAACGTAGTTCTGTTTGAAAAACGATACAAAGAGATTTAGGAAGTCTCCAAATCCTGCTCCCAAATGAACTAAGAACACTCCAGCCAATGTACTTAGCAGTGCTGGCGGTGTTCAAATGCCTGCAAAATCATAACGGCTACGCCGTACTTACGTTAAGGTCAACCCAGTCTCGCCTTGAAATAACACCAACCCGCGGCTCCGTGATGGATAAAGAACCGCTGGGAAATGCCATTTATACTCCCATTAAGTGGCCTGGATGAGCTACACCTGCGCGCAAAAGGGCGTCCTATCTCGCCTGGAAGTTAACGTAAGCGTGAGGTCAGGTCGTCAAGGTAACGCGTGTGAACAGGCGGAAGGGGATAAAATAGTGTGGCTGATAGCGTAAAAGACTAGAGCGCGGCAATGTCACATTGATTAAAGGGCCTTTTTATATATACATACTATCAGCGCCCAATAATTAGAACATTGTATTCTCACACCTTTGAAGGTTTGAGTAGCACTGATCCTGGTCCTAGCAACACAGATTGGGACGAATTGGCAAATCTTAGAAGAACGCAGATAAAAACAGCACTGCACGGGCTATTGATGACCGAATACCTTAGAGCCAAGGCAGCACCCCAAGGACTTATAGTTCGGAACGAACCTTTCATCTTTCAGAATGATAAAGCCTTCAAAAAGGATTGGTCCCTTATCTCATGGCATTGTACCAGAGATTGGTTGGTCCTCATCATCAAGACCGCCACGAGATTGGCTCAGGAACTCAAAGTTGACATTCAGAAACTCGAAATTCAACTTAAAAGCTACCAATCACACACAGTTTTAAAAAAAGGCTGGATGAACTTAATCAACAAATGAATGAATATGAGATCACTCTTAAACAAAGTAAATTTAAGAAATTGAAAAAAGACACAGCAGTTTTTAGTCATGAACGTGTATATCCTTATATACGTGATGATTATATAGCAAAGAGATCAAACAGCGAACAAGGATCGGACAGTGACCTATCCGACACAGGCTCCAATGACTCTTTCTCAAGCCGCGGGAGTAACCAGAGAAATCAGAGAGGAGGAACACAATACCAGAAAACATTTAGACCCAGAGGAAGGGGATGGAACCAGTATCAAGGTCCCCTCTCTATGCACAGTACCCATACGGATTACCACCGATGGGGGACCCTACCAGCATTGGAATCCAATACCACCGGAATATAATTATTACGGACCACCTCCTCCCCATTTTTTAGGACCGCGCCCTGGCCCCCAGAGAGGAAGGAACCGGAGAAGCAACCAGGTCCACTGGTACAACGAATCCGAAGAGGCAGCAAGGATGGCGACGAGGAGTATGACGGCATCACTGAACCAACCATCAACCAGCAGAAGGGACATTTAGTGGTGAACTTGACTGAGTATATACTCACGAAACCACAACTGAGTGTCCTGGAGAAGGGCCTAGGTTTTGTCCCTACCAACAAGATGGACAAATTCAAACTCTGTCTCGAAATAAAAGAGTTTATGAGAAAATTAAAACTCCGTGCCTTTTTCTTAAAAGATACTACTGACACACTAGATTGTCAGATATCAGACACGGGATTACGACCCAAATCCACCTTTACACCTCTTGACTCCACACTACCTATTGAATTACTTACTTTTGAAAAAGCAGTGATGGAGGAGGTAACAGGTCTGTCTACCGAAGACCAGAATGTCTTTCAGAACACGACCAGATTAGAGAAACTAGCATTACAGGAACTTGCGAACAACACCAACCTGGTAATAAAACCGGCTGACAAAGGGGTGCAATCGTAATTCAGACGACGGACAACTACGACACTGAGTGTAGGAAGTTACTTGATGACCCAAGGAACTATGAAGTCATGTCTGGTGACCCAACTGAGGTGATACGAATACGGATTGCAGGAATGGTTGAAGAAGCAATGACACATAACTGGATATCCAGGAAGGAAGCAGATTTTCTTGTACAAAAATCACCCAGAACACCATACTTCTATACCATCCCTAAAATTCATAAGAATTTAGTATTTCCCCGGGAAGACCAATTGTGTCTGGGATTGGTTCAATACTTGAACCCCTCTCCAAATTTGCTGACGCCTTTCTTCGCCCCTTAGTTCAAAAAACCGATACCTATCTAAGAGACACCAAAGCGGTACTACAATTAATAAAGGACCTTGACTTCGACCCAGATCAACATCTTCTACTTGGTCTTGACGTCGAGAGCCTTTACACAAGCTTACCCCATGGTGAAACTTTAGGAATCATAGAGGAAGTTCTATACACTACTACATGGAGTTATCAGACTCCACGTAGTGTGGTTATGGAATGTATCTCACTAGCACTAACCAAGAACTTCTTTCAATATGAAGGGGTATACTATCTACAAAAGCACGGGACCAGCATGGGCAGCACCTTCGCCCCGAGTCTGGCCGGACTTTATGTTTACCATTTGGAGACCACTAGAATATTACATCTTGATAACCCATTCCAGGACCGCATCATTGTTTGGAAACGGTACATTGACGATGTCCTAGTGATATGGAAAGGTGATACCGACTCTGTTAAGGATTTCATGATATGGCTTAATCAGCAAAACCCTTTTCTGAATTTTACTTACACAGCTTCCAGCAACAATCTGGTGTTTCTCGACCTCAATATCTACCCTGCCAGTGGTGGTTTGAAAACAACGACCCATTTTAAACCAACGGCAAAAAATTGCTTGCTATTATATAATAGCTTTCACCCCAGACACCTGCGGGACAATCTTCCGTATGGACAATTCCTTCGCCTACGACGCAATTGCTCTGAAATCGCTGATTTCAAGATACAGGCTACTGATCTGAAAGACAAATTGCTGAAACGGAACTACCCTGAAGGCATCGTGAAGAAAGGACTTAAGCGAGCAAGGAACAATAATAGAGATGCCCTTTGGAAAACCATTCCCCAAAAGAGAAGGAAACGAGACCTATCTGTGTAACCACCTTCAGTAGCCACTCAAATCAAGTTTCTAAAATAATAAATAAACATTGGAGAATACTAAATTGTGGCAAACTTAACTTTCCTAAACCAATGTTCTCCCACAAAAGAGGCAAAAATTTGAGGGACATCTTGGTCCACACAAGACCACGCTCCATTCAGGAGAGGGGGCCACCCTATCTGAACCTTGCACCTTTACAGGGACACCACCCATGCGGGAACTGCAGCACATGTAACCTTACCAAAAAAAGCAGTAATATTAAGTTCACGAACGGAGAGGTCTGGGAACAAAGACAATTCACAAACTGCAATAGTAAAAATGTTGTGTACATCATCACATGTCCTTGCAAATTGGAGTATATTGGCATGACTTCTAGACCAGTCAAGGTCCGTATCAGCGAACATAAAAGTAATGTACGCTGTAAGAAAAGCACGACGAAAATGGCGAATCGCTATGTGACCATGACACACACAGTGGAGGATTTGAAATGGACCGTCATCGAACAAATTAGACACGAGAGAGATCTACTTGAAAAAGAACAACGATGGGTGTTCCGTTTGGGGACCAACATCAGTGGCCTGAATGATGATATTCCCTGGGCCCACCTTTCATAATGTAATCTCCCCCTAACGTGAAACATTGATCTATTTTTGCGGTTTTTCCAATGATGACCCCTTTTTTCCAATGATGACTCTGCCAGGCACCCACTGTTTCTATACATTCAATTTGGAACAGCTAAGGCCCTTTTTTGATCAGCCCTGGAGTGACCCTAATTCTTCTGTAGAGAGGTCGCAGTACCCCTCCTCCTCTTTTAGACCTTCTTCCCCTCTGTCTGGATGCCAATCCCTTGATTTTTTGAGACTTTTCCCTTATTATCTCTATAAGCTGTTTTAGAGAGAACCAAGTAGTGTTATTCTTTTTTATTTTTCATTTTTCACCCTTCCTAATTTGTTATTTAATTCCTCCTTTAGTATGTCATATTTATTTTTGACTATGACCTGTCCGCCTCTTATATCTTATATACAGAAGCTCATGTGCAACGCCTCTCTCTCTGTTTTTTCACATCACGGCGCGCTATTCCTAACTGGGCACCGCGTCTTCATACCCTAAAATAATCAGTGTGAGAATACAATGTTCTAATTATTGGGCGCTGATAGTATGTATATATAAAAAGGCCCTTTAATCAATGTGACATTGCCGCGCTCTAGTCTTTTACGCTATCAGCCACACTATTTTATCCCCTTCCGCCTGTTCACACGCGTTACCTTGACGACCTGACCTCACGCTTACGTTAACTTCCAGGCGAGATAGGACGCCCTTTTGCGCGCAGGTGTAGCTCATCCAGGCCACTTAATGGGAGTATAAATGGCATTTCCCAGCGGTTCTTTATCCATCACGGAGCCGCGGGTTGGTGTTATTTCAAGGCGAGACTGGGTTGACCTTAACGTAAGTACGGCGTAGCCGTTATGATTTTGCAGGCATTTGAACACCGCCAGCACTGCTAAGTACATTGGCTGGAGTGTTCTTAGTTCATTTGGGAGCAGGATTTGGAGACTTCCTAAATCTCTTTGTATCGTTTTTCAAACAGAACAACGTTTGGCGACTCTCTCCCCCACCCGTTACAAGAGGCTTAAGGAGTATTAACTCCTACATTACATAGTATGTATTTTCGAGTGATTGACGACATTATATACTCACGAACTTAAACAATTACCCTAGCCACATAAATAGAGTGTGTGTTTTCTGTTATATGTATGTGTCTTGTACGTTCTCTGTCTTCGTCCACAGGTCTTCACATCGATAGATAGTGGTATTGATAGCATTAAGATCACACTTCAGTCACTATGTGGTCTCTTCATCCTTTTTTCCTTTTCAGAATTCGATCGTTTGCGCATGGGAAAGCGCTATTAATTGTACTTTCTCTTGCAGATTGACATTTACATGATACTATTAGGTATCGTATAGAGTGCATAATTTACGCTCTTTATTAAATTTTTTTCATCACTTTTGTATATATAGCACACCCATTTGGGAACAATCAACATAGTGGATATTGAGGGGATCTTCTTAGTCCTGATGAAGAAGCTTTGCTTCGAAACATGTTGACTCTTTAGGAGCATCCGCACATTATTGGCAGGATCTCTCCGCATCACTTTTTAACAGGTCCAGCCTCAATGACCTATTAAAGTTCTTCTTAAATCCATGAGGCCAGGTCCTTTTTAAATCACCTACCCGTATCCTTTCTCGACCCCTCCTCTCACTACCCCATCACTACACATAGTATTATTAATATTAGTGCTCCCGCGTAGCCGTAGGTCGTAGCACGCCCCGTCCCGCAGCGGGACGGGAAGACCCCAATGATGAAGCATGACACCAAGGGTCCTTTTGGTGTGTGAGGGGTATTTAAGCAAACGCTGTGTGCATCCACATTTGGATGACTCAACACACTTTCCTTTTCATTTCTAGTCCCATGTGGTGGATTCATTTGATTTATTGACTTAGCATCAGAGGAGGATATATCCGCCACAGTGTCCGTGTGAGACACTACCTCTTCACTCCCTCCCTTTGTTATATAAAGCTATTTTGACAGCGTACAGCTGTGGGAGTAACCCAGAAATTCTGTGATCTGAGTGATAACGGTCAATGTACCGCATATCCCCCTTTCTTTCAAGTTATTTATTTTTTCAATTAAAGAGCGTATATATATATATACATACATTTTACAGACACACACCACTACACTAGGTTCAACACATTCAATCACATTCAATCATCATGGCGGAGACAGCAGGCCTCACATTTGACGAGGAGGAAATTGACAGAATCCTAGCGGCTCTGAACCCCTTTGAAGGTTTGAGTAGCACTGATCCTGGTCCTAGCAACACAGATTGGGACGAATTGGCAAATCTTAGAAGAACGCAGATAAAAACAGCACTGCACGGGCTATTGATGACCGAATACCTTAGAGCCAAGGCAGCACCCCAAGGACTTATAGTTCGGAACGAACCTTTCATCTTTCAGAATGATAAAGCCTTCAAAAAGGATTGGTCCCTTATCTCATGGCATTGTACCAGAGATTGGTTGGTCCTCATCATCAAGACCGCCACGAGATTGGCTCAGGAACTCAAAGTTGACATTCAGAAACTCGAAATTCAACTTAAAAGCTACCAATCACACACAGTTTTAAAAAAAGGCTGGATGAACTTAATCAACAAATGAATGAATATGAGATCACTCTTAAACAAAGTAAATTTAAGAAATTGAAAAAGACACAGCAGTTTTTAGTCATGAACGTGTATATCCTTATATACGTGATGATTATATAGCAAAGAGATCAAACAGCGAACAAGGATCGGACAGTGACCTATCCGACACAGGCTCCAATGACTCTTTCTCAAGCCGCGGGAGTAACCAGAGAAATCAGAGAGGAGGAACACAATACCAGAAAACATTTAGACCCAGAGGAAGGGGATGGAACCAGTATCAAGGTCCCCCTCTCTATGCACAGTACCCATACGGATTACCACCGATGGGGGACCCTACCAGCATTGGAATCCAATACCACCGGAATATAATTATTACGGACCACCTCCTCCCCATTTTTTAGGACCGCGCCCTGGCCCCCAGAGAGGAAGGAACCGGAGAGGCAACCAGGTCCACTGGTACAACGAATCCGAAGAGGCAGCAAGGATGGCGACGAGGAGTATGACGGCATCACTGAACCAACCATCAACCAGCAGAAGGGACATTTAGTGGTGAACTTGACTGAGTATATACTCACGAAACCACAACTGAGTGTCCTGGAGAAGGGCCTAGGTTTTGTCCCTACCAACAAGATGGACAAATTCAAACTCTGTCTCGAAATAAAAGAGTTTATGAGAAAATTAAAACTCTGTGCCTTTTTCTTAAAAGATACTACTGACACACTAGATTGTCAGATATCAGACACGGGATTACGACCCAAATCCACCTTTACACCTCTGGACTCCACACTACCTATTGAATTACTTACTTTTGAAAAAGCAGTGATGGAGGAGGTAACAGGTCTGTCTACCGAAGACCAGAATGTCTTTCAGAACACGACCAGATTAGAGAAACTAGCATTACAGGAACTTGCGAACAACACCAACCTGGTAATAAAACCGGCTGACAAAGGGGGTGCAATCGTAATTCAGACGACGGACAACTACGACACTGAGTGTAGGAAGTTACTTGATGACCCAAGGAACTATGAAGTCATGTCTGGTGACCCAACTGAGGTGATACGAATACGGATTGCAGGAATGGTTGAAGAAGCAATGACACATAACTGGATATCCAGGAAGGAAGCAGATTTTCTTGTACAAAAATCACCCAGAACACCATACTTCTATACCATCCCTAAAATTCATAAGAATTTAGTATTTCCCCCGGGAAGACCAATTGTGTCTGGGATTGGTTCAATACTTGAACCCCTCTCCAAATTTGCTGACGCCTTTCTTCGCCCCTTAGTTCAAAAAACCGATACCTATCTAAGAGACACCAAAGCGGTACTACAATTAATAAAGGACCTTGACTTCGACCCAGATCAACATCTTCTACTTGGTCTTGACGTCGAGAGCCTTTACACAAGCTTACCCCATGGTGAAACTTTAGGAATCATAGAGGAAGTTCTATACACTACTACATGGAGTTATCAGACTCCACGTAGTGTGGTTATGGAATGTATCTCACTAGCACTAACCAAGAACTTCTTTCAATATGAAGGGGTATACTATCTACAAAAGCACGGGACCAGCATGGGCAGCACCTTCGCCCCGAGTCTGGCCGGACTTTATGTTTACCATTTGGAGACCACTAGAATATTACATCTTGATAACCCATTCCAGGACCGCATCATTGTTTGGAAACGGTACATTGACGATGTCCTAGTGATATGGAAAGGTGATACCGACTCTGTTAAGGATTTCATGATATGGCTTAATCAGCAAAACCCTTTTCTGAATTTTACTTACACAGCTTCCAGCAACAATCTGGTGTTTCTCGACCTCAATATCTACCCTGCCAGTGGTGGTTTGAAAACAACGACCCATTTTAAACCAACGGCAAAAAATTGCTTGCTATTATATAATAGCTTTCACCCCAGACACCTGCGGGACAATCTTCCGTATGGACAATTCCTTCGCCTACGACGCAATTGCTCTGAAATCGCTGATTTCAAGATACAGGCTACTGATCTGAAAGACAAATTGCTGAAACGGAACTACCCTGAAGGCATCGTGAAGAAAGGACTTAAGCGAGCAAGGAACAATAATAGAGATGCCCTTTTGGAAAACCATTCCCCAAAAGAGAAGGAAACGAGACCTATCTGTGTAACCACCTTCAGTAGCCACTCAAATCAAGTTTCTAAAATAATAAATAAACATTGGAGAATACTAAATTGTGGCAAACTTAACTTTCCTAAACCAATGTTCTCCCACAAAAGAGGCAAAAATTTGAGGGACATCTTGGTCCACACAAGACCACGCTCCATTCAGGAGAGGGGGCCACCCTATCTGAACCTTGCACCTTTACAGGGACACCACCCATGCGGGAACTGCAGCACATGTAACCTTACCAAAAAAAGCAGTAATATTAAGTTCACGAATGGAGAGGTCTGGGAACAAAGACAATTCACAAACTGCAATAGTAAAAATGTTGTGTACATCATCACATGTCCTTGCAAATTGGAGTATATTGGCATGACTTCTAGACCAGTCAAGGTCCGTATCAGCGAACATAAAAGTAATGTACGCTGTAAGAAAAGCACGACGAAAATGGCGAATCACTATGTGACCATGACACACACAGTGGAGGATTTGAAATGGACCGTCATCGAACAAATTAGACACGAGAGAGATCTACTTGAAAAAGAACAACGATGGGTGTTCCGTTTGGGGACCAACATCAGTGGCCTGAATGATGATATTCCCTGGGCCCACCTTTCATAATGTAATCTCCCCTAACGTGAAACATTGATCTATTTTTGCGGTTTTTCCAATGATGACCCCTTTTTTCCAATGATGACTCTGCCAGGCACCCACTGTTTCTATACATTCAATTTGGAACAGCTAAGGCCCTTTTTTTGATCAGCCCTGGAGTGACCCTAATTCTTCTGTAGAGAGGTCGCAGTACCCCCTCCTCCTCTTTTTAGACCTTCTTCCCCTCTGTCTGGATGCCAATCCCTTGATTTTTTTGAGACTTTTCCCTTATTATCTCTATAAGCTGTTTTAGAGAGAACCAAGTAGTGTTATTCTTTTTTATTTTTCATTTTTCACCCTTCCTAATTTGTTATTTAATTCCTCCTTTAGTATGTCATATTTATTTTTGACTATGACCTGTCCGCCTCTTATATCTTATATACAGAAGCTCATGTGCAACGCCTCTCTCTCTGTTTTTTCACATCACGGCGCGCTATTCCTAACTGGGCACCGCGTCTTCATACCCTAAAATAATCAGTGTGAGAATACAATGTTCTAATTATTGGGCGCTGATAGTATGTATATATAAAAAGGCCCTTTAATCAATGTGACATTGCCGCGCTCTAGTCTTTTACGCTATCAGCCACACTATTTTATCCCCTTCCGCCTGTTCACACGCGTTACCTTGACGACCTGACCTCACGCTTACGTTAACTTCCAGGCGAGATAGGACGCCCTTTTGCGCGCAGGTGTAGCTCATCCAGGCCACTTAATGGGAGTATAAATGGCATTTCCCAGCGGTTCTTTATCCATCACGGAGCCGCGGGTTGGTGTTATTTCAAGGCGAGACTGGGTTGACCTTAACGTAAGTACGGCGTAGCCGTTATGATTTTGCAGGCATTTGAACACCGCCAGCACTGCTAAGTACATTGGCTGGAGTGTTCTTAGTTCATTTGGGAGCAGGATTTGGAGACTTCCTAAATCTCTTTGTATCGTTTTTCAAACAGAACTACGTTTGGCGACTCTCTCCCCCACCCGTTACAAGAGGCTTAAGGAGTATTAACTCCTACATTACATAGTATGTATTTTCGAGTGATTGACGACATTATATACTCACGAACTTAAACAATTACCCTAGCCACATAAATAGAGTGTGTGTTTTCTGTTATATGTATGTGTCTTGTACGTTCTCTGTCTTCGTCCACAGGTCTTCACATCGATAGATAGTGGTATTGATAGCATTAAGATCACACTTCAGTCACTATGTGGTCTCTTCATCCTTTTTTTCCTTTTCAGAATTCGATCGTTTGCGCATGGGAAAGCGCTATTAATTGTACTTTCTCTTGCAGATTGACATTTACATGATACTATTAGGTATCGTATAGAGTGCATAATTTACGCTCTTTATTAAATTTTTTCATCACTTTTGTATATATAGCACACCCATTTGGGAACAATCAACATAGTGGATATTGAGGGGATCTTCTTAGTCCTGATGAAGAAGCTTTGCTTCGAAACATGTTGACTCTTTAGGAGCATCCGCACATTATTGGCAGGATCTCTCCGCATCACTTTTTTAACAGGTCCAGCCTCAATGACCTATTAAAGTTCTTCTTAAATCCATGAGGCCAGGTCCTTTTTAAATCACCTACCCGTATCCTTTCTCGACCCCTCCTCTCACTACCCCATCACTACACATAGTATTATTAATATTAGTGCTCCCGCGTAGCCGTAGGTCGTAGCACGCCCCGTCCCGCAGCGGGACGGGAAGACCCCAATGATGAAGCATGACACCAAGGGTCCTTTTGGTGTGTGAGGGGTATTTAAGCAAACGCTGTGTGCATCCACATTTGGATGACTCAACACACTTTCCTTTTCATTTCTAGTCCCATGTGGTGGATTCATTTGATTTATTGTCTATCAGACAACACCTGGATTTGCTTAGTTTTTACTGAGTTGAGATGTGGCCTACCAGTCGAGTTGGACTGTGTTTTTTTGGGGAAGGGTCCTGTTAGAACTTCCATCCTTAGGGTGGTCTTCCTCCAAACGTTTTGCTTGCTTACCACCTCTTTTTGCGGAGTCATTTTTTTGAACTTAGGACTCTGAGCACTTAACCACTGCTGACAGGTGCTAAAGTGCATGTGCTTCTCACCTAAACATGGTAACATTGGTGTATACACAATGTACCTACTTAGTTTACTTGTAAGTCTCTTCTAAAGTGGTATACCATATAACCAGGACCTATAAATTAAATTATACTTGTAGGTCTGCAGCGCTGATTGTGCCACCCATCCAAGTAACCTTTCTCACCTGTCTCATGCCTGCCATTGCAGGGCCTATGTGTGCAGTTCACTGCTACTTTGACTTGGTATTTAAAACCATTGGCCAAGCCTTAAACTGTCCTTTTATTACACATAAGTCACCCCTAAGGTAGGCCCTTAGTAGCCCATAGAACAGGGTGCTGTGTAAGTAAAAGGTAAGGCATGTGCTGGTACGTTTTGCATGTCCTAGTAGTGACAAACACCCAAATGTGTTGTTCACTACTGTGAGGCCTACTTCCCTCATTGGTTATCATTGGAAATTCCTTAATACACTTTCAAGCTGTAATTCCTCATTAGAAAAGAGTAGCTGCATTCTGTTTTATATCTTTGGACTGGTAATGATAAATCCTCTTTACTGGTAAAGTTGGATTTAACATTACTGTTTCAGAAATGCCACTTTGAGAAAGTGGATATTTCTCTGCTCTTACTGCTCTGTGTGCCTGCAGCCTGTCTTCAATACACTCCTGGTGTGGGTGACAGCTACACTTTGTGCATTCCATCTAGACAGCCACAAACATAGAAGAGTAGGTGTGACAGAGAACTCATATGCATTCAACTGCATTCTGATAGCTCTTCCTGGGCAAGAGAAGAGGGGGGAGCTGACATTGATACTTGAAAACGCGGTGTCCTGTTTCCCATACAAAGGGCTGATTACCCCCTGCTGATAGTCTGGATCCAGGACTGGGAATAAAGGGCCTGTGTGCACTTCAAAGACCCTCCTTTGATGTCACCCCCACTTCAAAGGCAAAACTGGCTATAGGTACTGGGGCTCTGACCCTATAAAGACAGTACACTGCTGGACCTGTGAAGAACCTTGCCAGGAGTAAAGACTGCTGTGCTACAAGGATTGCCACTCTGCTTGTCTGCTGCTCTGGAAAAAAGAAATTCTGCTTTGCTATGCTGCCCTGCTGCTTGCTGATTTCTGCCCTGCTGAGGACAAGGACTGGACCCATCACACTTGAACCCAGATTGACTCCAAGGACTTGCAGGCGTGCCCCCTGTTCTGAAGTCTTAGGGCCATCAAAGAAATCCTTCAACCCTTGCAACATAAGATAAAGTGTATTTATAAAGTGCATGTTTACTTAAGGGTATCTTGGCACTGATGTCAAGTTACCCTTGTATCAATGGTACTCATTTGATCGACCTCAGAAGGATGAAAGGCTCAGTGTGCCGGGATTTGAACATGTGACCATGAGGTTGAACACAGGCCCGTACAGTGGATGCATTAGTCACTAAGCCACCAGACCTGTTCATCGACTCTGCCATCTGTAAGCCCTGCCCTGTCGAGTGGTGCCAATCCAGTCCTGGTCTCTTGAAAGGTGATTTCTGCTCAACGACATCGCTTAGATGGACTGCACAGCTGGAAGAGAATACACTGTACGGCTCGATGACAATGCGTTGTCTGCATCATAGAGGGGTTAATTGACGAAGCCTTCATTGACTGCGTGGATCAGAACTGAAACATCGCCTGCATCCACAGGATCGACAACGACACATTGCCTCCTCTCCTCCTTGCACAGAGTCTTCGACGATGGCACTTCTTCCATCCAAGGTACTTTTTCAGCGGGACCTGCGTGAGTCATGTAGTCAGCCTGCCCTTCATCGCTGTCGGCCTGAACATTGGATTTACCCCAGTCTAGTGCGACCAGATGTCCCCGGTTGGAGCTTTTTGACTCTAAGCACTATAATTTGATTTAATCTTTAAAAATTCATACCTCCGGTTATACTTGTTGGATTCTTGGTGGTTTAGTCTTGTGTTTCTCACTAAAATATAATCTATTTGCATTGTGTTACTATGTGTGTGTTTTTTGCACAAATACTTTACACATTGCCTCATTAAATTAGCCTGCCTGCTCTGTGCCAGGCTACAAGAGGGTGAAGACAGGTTATCTTTTAGGGTGTATCTAGCTTACCCTGACTTGAGTGATGGTTCCGGCTTGTACAGCATGCATACTCTGACAACCAGAAACCCCATTTCTATCAAGTCCAGACTGATTTGCTTGCAAAATCAAACAACAAAATAATGGAATGAAATGCCGGTTAGTGAATTACCAAGGACTAAGTTTGAGGCAATTATTTTATTGAGCACGTTTTTGCCATTTAATTGAATTGCCCTATGAAGGCCATGTATGCTAAGATATACAATGTCTTCACAACACTATATGAGCTCAGGTTGCATGTTGCATGTCTCCAGTGACAGACCATAATGCCAACATGGGACTGGGGTTGCTTGTGTCAATTACAAGGACTTGTGGTCTAAAAGTTATGACTAGCCTGTCTCTTTTGGAGTGTGCCCCTGAAATATCATGGTAGGAATATCGATGGCACCAAATATTGTGGACACAATATTGAAGTACAAATATTAAAAGGGAAGTATATCTTTTTTTTTGCAAGGTGCATAGATGTTGAGTTAAGAATAGTTAATCTATAATTCCTTTAAATGCACTTTCCTTTCGATATTTTGTCCCTTAATATTCTGTCCCTCATATAAGTGTATCTCGATATTCCTAGCCTCGATATTCCGTAATACAATCCTATTTTGGGACATGGGCCTAGATTGATTTGTACTTGGTTGTTCCCTGTCTATAATTACACAGATGAGACAATTCTCCATGAATTGGATTGCTGCAGAGAGTAATTATCTTTTGTTAAGATTGACTCAATCATTTCCAACCATTGCTTCTTTCGTATGTGGCAAACAACAAACATATTGTTAGGTGCTATAGCTCCACCTCGAAGATGAGGCCCAGTAGAAGCAACATGTCTGCCAGTTCTTTTTTTTTTTTTTTTTTATGGAAAACCATAAAAACAGACAATATTAATTACAAATATACATCCTAAAAGCTTCATCCATGATCTCTGAAGGAATAAACAAGCACCATCAAAAGCGTACTTATAATACTTATTTTACAGAAGGCTTAGAGGCCCTAAATTAGAACTCCAAAAATCTCGTGACAGTATCATCTGATTCCAGTAAAGCAAATTGAATTACTTTAAATAAAAGATTTCATATTTAACAAATGCCAAAAAACATTTGATTCTTAAAAATATTATGACACATTTAAAGGGGATACAAGTCCCTATATACTCAGTCTACAAATGACAATCAAAATGCGATGACCAGATCTTCTCAAATTTCTTCAGTCCCCGATGCGTGCCGCATAGATTCGTTCACTTCTTTTTACCTGACCCATTTTCTGAATCCATTCCAATTTGGTCGGAATTAAATCTGTTTGCCATTTTTGGAGAAGGAGCGATCTGGCGACTGCCATACAGATATATAAAATGTAATCGACATCATGGGGAGGAGTAGATCTGGATCATAACCCAACACAATTAATCGATCATTAAACCCCATTGATAACCAGCATTCTAATTCCAAATATTCAAAAATATCATTCCAGAACTTCTGGAGCAAGGGGCATTGTAATATTATATGAGACCAGTTAGCTACCGGGTGAGTATGGCACCGGAAGCATTGTCCCGATTGATTAGGATATACTTAGGCTACAAAAGAAGGGGTTCTGTATAGTAGCCACTTGCTGAAGTATAACATCCTCCTCCAATTGGCCCCTCTGACCGAACTAAAATTCAAATTATTAATTGTGGACCATGTATTTGAAGAAATTTCTAAATCCTAATTTTTGCCCCATTTTGTTATTGCTTTAGCCGCCAAATCAACCCCTTTAATTACGGCTAGGCGCTTCTTCCAATCCCCCGGCTTTTTAACTACAGTGTCTTCCAATAGATCAAAAACTAACTGTTTCTGACCAATGATCCGAGGGAGATCTAAATTAGTAAAAGATTTACTAAGGATATTATATGAGCCAAGGAGCAGGAAGTTGCCAGGGATCAATAGAGACATTTCGCTTACGGTCATCCATCTATCATTCTGGAGAAAATCATCAAGTTTAAAGAAACTGGCCTTGGTCCAATGTTGTATAGTTAAAAACGGATCTCTAACACCTGCTGAAACAAAAAGATCCACGATTGGGGTTGTGGCATTGATAACTGGAATGGAGTACCGACTAAAAAATGCCTGGTGTTTGTGAAAAAAAGAGATTAAACACTTATATCGGACCAATTTTGGAGATCTAACAATTGATAATGGACAGTGAATCTGATTTTCCTTACACATTAAATTCATAAAAAAGTTGATAAAAAGGCCAGACTGTAAGCCCTGCTTGAATCTAGACATGTATTGTGCAAAATATGCAAAATAGTATTCCTTCAGATTGGGGAGGGCGAGACCGCCATCTTCCACTTTTTCATATAAAGTGCTAAGTGCGATACGGGGAGTTTTTTATGCCATAAAAATGATGTAAACATTCACTCTATTTTAAAAAAAATGAATTAACTAACACACACGGAATTGTTGAAAACAGAAAATTGAACAGTGGAAGCACCGACGTTTTGATAAGAGCGACCCTGCCGAGAATAGTTAAAGGGAGAGAACTCCATCTTGTAAATAAGTCCTGAACTTTACGTAACAGTGGGACAAAATTCAAATCATATAATTCCGAAATAAATGATCGAAAAATAAATCCCTAGATACCTCTTGGGATTCAAATTAAAACACGAAAAATATCGGGGTGTAAAGCCCTAAGTGCACAGCCACATAAAATTAATTCAGTTTTCTTTTTATTAATTTTATACCCGCCTGAACGACTCATAAAGATCAAAAATCCGGAAGGCTTTTACCTGCGCTTCGTCTTCCGGCTTTATGATGAGCATGATGTCATCAGCGTATAATTTGATTTTGCTCATAGTTGGAAGCGGAGGGCAGATATCAGCATTATTTCTAATTGCTATCGCAAGAGGCTCAATAAAAAAGGCAAATAGTACCGGGGATAACGGGCATCTCTGCCTAGTTCCCCTTTTAACTATCACTTGGCCAACCTGAGTAAAATTAATAATAATATTGGCCTCTGCGTTCGTATATAGTTTTTCAACCAACTCAATAATTTTGGAAGGAATGCCAAATTTTAACAAAATATAAAATAAAGTTTCCCAAATAACCAAATCAAAAGCCTTTTCGGCGTCTAAAAAAAGTACTAATGCTGGTATCTGCCGGGTCTCAAAATAGTCCAGAGCCTCCAGTAAAAAATGTGTGTTAGCTCCGAGCTGTCTACCGGCAATAAAACCATTCTGATCAGGATGTATTAAATGTGAAGCAATTCCGTTAAAGCGATTGGCTAAAAGTTTGGTAATTAATTTATAGTCGGAATTTAAAAGCGTTATCGGGCGATATGAATTAGGGTCTTCGGTGTTTTTACCTTTTTTTAGGAAACTGACTACATTCCCCTTTCTAAAAGAGAGAGGTATAGAACCACCTTCAAGAATTGAATTTGACAATAAAAGGAAAAAATCCTCAATTACCCTCGAAAATGTTTTAAAAAACTCAGCGGGAAGGCCATCCGGCCCACAAGCTTTGCCATTCGGCAGATTTTTAATTACCTCCCCCAGCTCTTCTTTTGTGAATGGTCTCGCCATATTCCTATTTTCTAAATCTGTTAAAACAGGTAATTCATTTTCCTGAAGAAATTTCCCCAAAGAGGGCTTATCTATAGAATGATTATGGCCATATATCCTTTCATAATGTTGTACCATTATGTTGCCTACACCATCCAAGTCCACCATCCGAGAGCCTGAAATAGGGCATCTCAGTGCGAGTATTTGATTACTTGCAGCGCTCTCCTTAGCCTGCCATGCCAAGAATCTGCCGGTGTAATTGCTTTCCTCATACATTTTTTGCCTAGTCTGCTGGAATAGACACTCACCTTTAGCATAATAATTATTGGCCAGATTTTGTTTAGCCTGATCCAACTGTCGGCGGAGAGCCACCGAAGGGGAGGAGAGGAAGCTATCAAGAGACCGTTGCACTTTTTGCTCGAGTAAAGACTTCTCCTCTTTCTTAGCCCTCGAATTCTCGGCGTCTTTAGCAATAGCAAGCCCACGAAAAACGCCTTAAATGAATCCCAGACAACATCCAGTGGAGCTGAGCCATTATTTCGTTAAAAAATTCCCTAATTTCTATTTTAATACTAGATACCCAATTTTCTTCTGCTAAATATTGACGATTCAGCTGTCATTTTTTAAAAGGTTTTTTATATTCGCCAAATTCCAACTCTAAAGAATTAATGCGTGATCGGAAAGCCCATTCTGGAGGGTTTTTTGAGATTTAAAAACCAAACACCTAGAAATAAGAAAAAAATCAATACGAGAAAAAGTGTGAAATCTCCCTGAAAAACAGGTATAAGAAATTCCACTAGGAAATGCAGCCCGCCAAGGATCCACTATATCAAGCGTCGTACTATAGTTTTGAACCATTTGGAGAGATTTTGGCTTTAACTGTCTCTTTGCTTTGGATGAAGAATCGATTTTCGGGTTCATTAACAGATTAAAATCCCCTCCCACTATTAAATCTCCTGAGACTTGAATTAGGGATTGAAAAAATTCCTCATATAGACTAGGTTTATCTTCTACCGGAGCGTATAAACTGGCGAGAGTTAAAGATCTCTGTCCTAACTTACAGGTGACCCAACACCATCTACCGCTTTGATCACTCGCCTCGTTTACTACCTCCGCCTGCAGTTTTTTACTAAGAAAAATCGCTGTCCCTCTATGGGCTGCCGAAGATGAGGAAAATCAACTATATGCTGCCCAAGATTTAAACATTGAAAAATCCTCTAATTTTCTTGCTGATATATGTGTCTCTTGTAGCAGGATAGCGGACGGATTCTCTGTCTTAATCCAGACTTCGATTGCTCTCATTTTCCTCTTATTATTGAGGCCATTCACGTTAAACGAAACCACTTTTAGAGATTCCTTACTTCCCATTTAATTTATGATAAACTAAAGAAGAAGAAAAAAAAAAATTCCACAGATTTAGCACATAATATGCAACCAATGACCAACAAGATATCTAGACTCCCCCATCTAGCTCCCTTCTTGCCCTCTAAAAAAAGCTGAACAGATGTATCCAAATCAAAATCAAAATTATGGTTTTCATTTTTTTCCCAATAATCCCTTACCCCCGTGTCCCAACCCTTGGGCCGTTGTCGCCTGAGAGATGGCCGCCCCTGCTCAGAGTCCAACAACCTGTCCCGCCCACCCACCCATCTACAGGCACAATGATTTGGTGCCTAGTGCAGCTGAATGGCACCCCCACCTTGCCCTCACTTCCTCTTACTAAACTACAAAAGCAACAGTTAAATCAACTTTTACCATCATTAACCTTCCTTACCCTCAACCCTGCTAACCAAAGACTAGCTTAAGACCATTAAGGTTTATCAATAGAAATCTGATGTAACACTTCCTGCGCCTCTGCGACATTACAAAATATATGAAATGTGCCCTTAATTAGCACCTTCAGCTTGCTCTGCTGAGCTATCATAGCTTGTGCCCCTTCTGCCTTAAACAAATGAAGCATTTTAACAAATTCTTTCCGCCTTTTTGCTGCGGAGGCTGACATATCTGAAAAAATGCGACATAGTGGGACTTCTGCCGAGGAGAACTGTCTTTGCATAATCGCTCTTGATAGGATCTGCTCCTTGACCCTAAAGTCTCCAAAGTTGACTAACATAGTCCGGGGGGAACTTGGCATTAGCAGGGAGATGTGCAGGAACCCGATGAGCTCTCATTATTGTCAGATCCCCGCTAAATTCAGGAAGGACATTTTTCTTTATAAAGGAATCCACCCACTGTAGCGTCTGCTGGCCCTCTAAGCCCTCCGGAATGCCCAAAATTCGAAGATTTGAACGTCTGGAATGGTTCTCTAACTCCTCCAACTTCAACTCCAATGAGGCTCTCTGAGAATGCAAGGTGGCCACTTTATGATTCAGAGATGACATTTGATCTTCCAATTGGGAGATCCTGGTTTCGGCCTCTACGAGCCGCACCGGAATCTGAGCCATGGATTCCTCAATCTTCTTCAGGCGGGTATTTATTGCTGCAATCTCAGCAGACTGAGAAGCTTTTAATTTACGGATTTCTTCCAAAATCAAATTAAGGAGGCTCTTAGCGTCCCATTGCATAGAAAAAGAACCTAAAGGGGGATCAGACTGAGTTAAATTGGGCCTATCCTCCGCCTGGAGGCCCTGGGGAGCCTCTGAATCAGTAGGATCGGGGACCACTGGTGATGTTGAAATAGACATAGACTCCGTTGAGACCTCCAGCATAGAAAGAGGCATGGGCCCTCCCCCTACTGATGGAATTAGAAGATCTGAAGATGGCGAAGAAGGAAGAGGAAAAGGAAGAAGACTGCCAGACTTAAAGATTAACACTTCTGGACCGACGTCCAAAACATTATCTGCTGCTAAAAGGTCGTTACCTTCAATCTCATTCGCTACATCTGGTTCAATCAGAGGCCCACCCTGCTTAGTTTTTAAAAAGATAGGATACTTTCTAGCCTCCAAAGACTCAGTCACTGCTTTTCCAGGAGTCAAAGTCTCTTTAGACAAGGTGGCAGAGATTGACGAATCCCCCTTGTAGAAACCAACTCACTAGGACTAATGGGACAAACAGAATCCACCGTAACTGCCTCCGGACAATCCTGTTTAGCCGCATCGGCACTTGCCATCCCTACAATCTCAGATGAAAGAGGAAGATCCTGTCGAAATGCGGCTGCGTGGTTCAACCGAGCTGCGGCTTGTGCTGCGCGCTTATTAACTTTCTGAGCTAGTATTGGAGATTCAACCTGAGTGGTTCCCTTTGTTGCTTTAACAGGCTTTCGCATACTGCCTTCCTATCAGCGCTCTTCTGCCACTAGCTGAAATAGATGCTGCCAGAATACTGCTGAAACACTGCGAAATCACTCTGTGGGACGTACCCAGCGACCCTCAAACAAGGTGAGCAAGGAGAGATGCCACACTTACCCACTCTTGGTGAGAAACCTGGAGTCCCTGTTGATGAATGATGCTTCCCAAGTCCACAGCAGTCCACAGCTGTCCACAGCAGTCAACGTATAAAACCCAAGCCAGGCAAGGAAGAAAAAAGGAGCAAAACCGAAATGACTGCAGCACACCGCCACCCGGCTCCAAAAAGGCACAAACAGTCCTTTTCTCATAAAAGAGAAAACACGTTGTCTCCACAAGTAAAGCCTCAAGCCATTCAATTGGGAAAAAATCAGTGGACAGTTTATAAATCAAAAGCAGCCGTCCTTCAGAGCTCTGCGGCTCCAAGGGCTCCGAGGGCATCAGAAACGGCAATTGCAGCTCCTCGCGGCGGCGTCTGACGTCAGAGGAAGTGAGGGGGAGTGGTCGTGGCCGCTCTCTCAGCCGGTCGGCATCGCTCCATGTCTGCCAGTTCTTGTGTTACAGTTCACAGTGGATGTGAACCAGTGGTTTTGCCAGATTTGCACTTCTGTCCGGGGCTTAGACTAATTTATATTTGTTGTTCCCTGTGAATAAAGGCAAAGGTGAGGTAAGCAACACTGGAAAGAAGTCTGTCCAGAATATTTATCCTAAAACATTTGCATCTATCTTTCTTTTTCTAAGTGAGTCGTCTTATGGTAACTATGCCAAAGATGCATCTACCTGCAGGTCACCACCAAAACACAATGATATTAACTTATTTTGTTGTTTTTATACAAACCACAGTTTTTGATATCTCTAAGAGCTGTAAATGACAGGACACGGTATTAAGTGATTTATCAACTTCAGAAGGATAAAAGGCAGATGAGATGGTCTTTCCAGAATTTGTACTCAAATCTCACAGGTCATAGGGACACTCAGCAGTAAATGCTGAACCTATTAAGCTAACTTACCAGGATTACTATTGAAAAGAGCATTTTAGTGTGTGATTTGATTGACAGTTGCCTGCGCAATTCTGAGCTTAAGTTGTCCACTAATGTAAACCACAGAGCTGGTATGAATGAACTTGAAGGATAACATAAATCTACTCCCACTTGTTTGGGAAAAAAGCAATTATTGATCCTAATGTGCAACGATTTTAATGTTAAATGCTCTTGTGCTACTCCTGTCTTACTTTGGCTTATTCTAGCACTTCAAGAGTAACCAAACAGTATTCGGGGGTTTTCTTCAGGAACAAAGGAGTAAGCAAGGAGAGCTCCAAGAGCTAAGTCACACCTACACATACCAAAATCTTAGTAACTCCGATCCAAAATCACTCAACCTATACGATGCAAACACCTTGGAATGAATGCTGTGAACTCTCCAGGCACATCACACTCCGTTTTCACAATAGAGGACATCTCAGGGAAGGGTATGGTGCCTGAACATCATGGAACAATATTTGTGTGCATTACACGTCAGAATATGTCAACAAAAACATCGACAGGCATAAATATTGTGTCCTGACCGTTTACAAAAATATCGTCCCATTAAAGTTGAAAATAGAAAAACAAACTCGACGGGGCAATACTTTTGTAAACGATATTTATGCCACACTATATGTCAGGGAAGAATTTTGTGAACATATTTTGACATATACAGCAGATATTATCAGGAATAACAGAATTGTCAATGTATTAACAAAACCTGGCAGCTATAAGCCTAGTAACTCTTTTTGCCCTTTCCACTGTTGGTGACATTGTGTTGTTGAGTCGCAGTGAAAGGGAGGGGTAAATAAATATATGTAATCTAAGTTCTGTAGGTGATTGCCAATTCATCTGATTGAAAACAATGACGTGCCGTGTATATTTAGAAAACAGGTAAACAGAAATGATGGGGAACTCATTTTGCTAATTATTTTTCGGAGTTTTATAGCTCGTATTTCTAATCCGACGCCAAAGCTATATCAACAGTAAATCTGCGCTATGGAAGCTGAAACCTAGAGAACAAACGTTTTCCACTGATTTATTTCTCGCCTTACATCCGCCTCTCCGCCGTCCCAATTAGCATTTTGTACAAAAGTATGCAAATAGCAGCATTGATTAGAAGCAGCAGAAACCACCAGCACTGTACATATTCCATCAATTGAGCCTTGGCAAGCTCGCGCCTTTCCCTGATGGTTGGTATAATTTGCCGATAACACTTGGTTATTTGTAATCCTGAAAACATTTTATTTTCAATTTGCCATCATTATGAATTCATGTGGCAATCAGGGCCATAACACTGATGGTTAGGGATATATTTGCTATTCATATGCATGACATATATATTGCCACAGGACGTTAATGTGAATATAGATTGCTCGATAGCTACTTACAACCTCATTTGTAGAAAAAAAAACAGCATGACGCTTGTTTCATTTGCTAATCAGATGTGCGCTGCAGGGGCACACCCCTAAGCCTTCCAGGGATTATGAGCATACCCAAAATGGGCGCCTAAAGCACAGAACGCACCACGCATATTGTCTACACACTATAGAGAACAATATACTAGATTTAATTCATAATAATAATTCAGTAGCCGGATGACGAATTGAGTTTTCCATGTGGCCTTTCTCTCCTCTCTGGACTGATATATTAATATTTCTGAATGTGTGCAAATGCGCAACTAATGTGGAGCAGCACAATTTAGGCTCCACCCTTACAAGTCACAGAAGTGCAATATTTAAGGGCACTTAACACTATATACTCTGTGTGCCTTAACTTTATTGATGTGGAGTGAAGCATTCAAATGTACCCCTGAAGTGTACTCACTGCAGAAAACTAGAGAGTCATGAACATGTGCATATTAATGTTTAGTTAAATTCTGAAAACAAGTAGTTCTCATTTATATCTAGACCTATATCATAAGTATTATTGCATTCTTTGAAAGTGCACTGAATATGTAAACATGTTTATGTTTATGGATTTGTAGAGCGCAAGGCTGCCCGAGGGCTTCCCAGCGCTAGGAGAAAGGTGGCAGTCCGTGAGCAAGGGTGTTAAGGGAAGAGCCAGGTTTGAAGTCTTTTCCTGAATGCCAATTCGTTGGTCACCAGACGCAGTTCCATAGGCAGGGTGTTCCAAAGGCTAGGGGCTAGGTGTGTGAAGGATCTACCTCCCCACCTGGACCTCTTTATCCTAGTCTGTTTCATGAGTAGATCTGCAGAGGATCTTAGGGTTCTGCCCTGGATATAGTGTGTGACAAGCTTTTTAATTAAGGCCGGACCTTTGTCATTCATAGCTCTATGGGCAATACATAGTGCCTTAAACTTGATCCTGGCCTGGACAGGGAGCCAGTATAACGTCTTCAGGGCTGCCCTAGCTGACTGTTGTCTTGTGATTCGCAGCAATATCCTTGCTGTGGCGTTCTGGACCACTTGCAGACTGTTTATGATGTATTTAGGTGCGCCGAGATACAGAGAGTTACCATAATCCAGCTGCGACACCACTAGGGCCTGGACCATGGTTCTGCGAGTGTGTTCAGGTACGCATTTATTACGCATTCATTATGTTGTCTTTATTCTGAAGTTATACGTGCACATATAATCATGGACCTATAATCATGTATTAAAAGTGCCCTTATTCTAAAGGAATAGGTGCCGAAGTCTGTGGCCCTCAAAACCAGCTTCGTCACTGCTTTCCTCAAAACCGCTAGCAGCTGGAAGGAAGCCACCCGTTCCCCCGGCTGATGTGAAAATACTAAGTAACTTGTATTACCTGCTTGCATCCTGTGTTTCCTGCCCCATACCACTGGGCAGACCTCCCCGCCTTGGACTAACAAGCGAACTGGTGCTTCCTTCCATCTCTGATCCGTCTTGGACCTACGCAAGTGTATTTCCAGCCGTTCCTGCTTAAAACGAACCTCCTCTCACTTTATCCCTGCTCTCCCTGATCCCCAAGCAGCTCTGAAACCCAGAATGCCCCAAAAAACATTCATGACCTCAAGGTGGAAAATAACACTGCCTCCAGTTGTGAATAACAAATCTCAGGCAAACTGTGTACTATGCTATAGAAAACCTGCCATGAAAGAGGTTTCCTAATTCATCCCTTTCTGCTCTGCTCTCTAGCCCATCCCTCTAAAATCCTCTTACCTAACTCTGCCGCTGATGGAGCATAGCCCCAAAGGAATTTCCCCATGAAGGCAATTCCAGCCAACTTCCCTGCGATCGTCACTCTAGATAAACCTTTTTCTGTCATGTTCGGTAGAAACTGCACTAAATCCTCCACTCTCTCCCATTCCCCAGAGTGACAGCTAGCTCCTGAGCTCAAGAATTCGGCCCATGCATAACATGGTGGTGTGGTAGGGACAGCCCTGAAAGTGCTAAGAATTGCCTCCTGCAAAACGTCCTACCCGCCCGGATCACCCGGCAAGCAAAATTCAAATGCCCAAGGAGTACTTGCACCTCCCGGACCGTGACTTTCCCTTTTGCCATCATCGTGTCAAATAGCACCTGCATGCGCACTGTCTTATGTTGCGGAAGGTGTGCTGTCATGTCCCTTGAATCCAGTTCAATGCCAAGGAATGAAATGGTGGTGACCACACCTACCATTTTTTCAGGGGCAAAGGGATCCCCCAGGTCCTCCATGAGCTCCTGAAAACTAACCAGCAATCGCTGACAGTCCGCGTAACCGGAGTCTGTGACCATGAAAAAGTCATCGAGGTAGTGCGTCACCTTCTCATGACCCATAGCCTTCACAAAGATCCATTGTAAGAACATGATGAAGCGCTCGAATAAAGCGCATGAGACTGAGCAATCCATGGGCAATGCTTTTTCCACGTACGAGGCCTCTTGAAACTGAATGCCAAGCAGTGAGAAATCATCCGGGTTTACTAGAAGTAATCAAAATGTAGACTTTGTGTCACATTTGGCCATGTAAGCCCCCGGCCACTTCAACAGAAGAGTATGAGACTGAGGCCAACTCATCCCCAATTAAGTCATTTACTGACTGGCACTCCAGCCCTGACAAATGCTGTATAAGCCTGAACTGCCCAGCTTCCTCCTTGGGCACCACCCCTATTGGGAAAACCATCAAATCCTGCAGTGGCCATGAGTTGAAGGGTCTGGTCATCCTTCCCTCTAGTACCTCCTTCCGCAGCTTGTCCTGCACCACCTGGGGATGCGCCTCAACTGACTTATGATTCTCTGCCCACCTCCTAACTTGCAGTCCTGTTGACACAAACCTAAACCCACATGTGAATCCCTCTTGGAATGAGCGAGCATCTTCTGTATTTGGATAGGATGACAGCCAAAAAACGAGCCTGTCCAACTTAACCGGAGTATGAGCCTTTCCCCTGAGATCCCTGTGTCCCTCTACCCCCTTGTAGTTTCCTATATTGGATGTGGCCTCTCCCCCTGAAAGCTGCTGCCAGTTGGCACTGTGACCTGACTGCTGCCCTGCTGCTCTCCCCATGTTGCCATAGCGTTTGAAGCATTCATGTTTAAACCTGCAATACTCCTGTGTGCATAGGCCTTTGTTAAAGTCCCAGCATGCCCCTTGGATCCCCCCTTGGGCCTTGTTGCAAGCACCCACCCCTCCTTGGGTGGGACGGGCTTGAAAGGGGCAATAGACAATCAGAAGACCACTGGCTATGTATTTTGTCTTCCCAAAATTGGCTGTACCCATGGTCTGCTGCCACAGATCGGTATCCAACTCCCCCCACTTCACTTCTGGGTCCTACGCCATTCATGCCCTAAACTCCTCATCATATTGGGCCCATGCATTCCCCCCAAAAGAGAGCTGTGCCTTGCGTATGACATCAATGTATTTGAAGAGTGCTACGCTCCTCTATGGATGTTTCTCACAGTACACACTGGCAAAGATAAAAAACGCTGCTGTCCAATTCTCAATTGTCATGAGCACATGCAGCCTCTTGGCCAGTTCGTATTACTCTTCTTTGGAGCCTTCCTTTGCCTTGAGCTCCCTATGGAGTAGTTTAAACATCTCCAAATATTCTCCTTTCCAAATTCACTCTTTTGTGGACAACATCAAGGGTGCCCCAGAGGCTTAGTTATCCCCATGTAAGGTAATTTATGAATTTTCAGCTCTGTGTTGTCCTTAGCATCTGCCTCCTTGGCTTTCCCTTTGTCCCCTTGATTATCCCCTTTCCTGAGCATGCTGCATCTTTACCTGTCACTACTTCTGGTATAAGATCCTTACCTGTCTCGCCACCCTTACCTCCTGTCTCTGCCTTTGCATCATATGTCGCCACCGCACGTCTTTGACACACTTACACTTGCTCAACCTACCCTCCCTTTCCTATTTGTACTCCGCATCCACGCCGGTAAACACCAACAATGTGCCCATTTCTGTATGGGCCCCCTTACCTGGCCATAAGGACAATGCCCGCTCCGTAGCCTGCTGCCTTGCAAGTGCAGCTGTCTGTCTCTTCCTGTTTGTGCCCCCTGTCTGTCCTTTGTCCCAACCATGCACTTGCAACATAGCACTAGACGTGATATTACTGTGGCTCCCCTCCCACTTGGCCCTCTGTGGAAACTCAGCACACTGCTCATCATCCTCTACAATCTCGCCCTCCTCAAGACTCTCATCACCAAACTCCAGCACTTCTTCCTGCTATGCAGACTCATCAAGAATCTTTTGTTGGGCAACCACACCGTGTGAACCTTGCCGCCCCTCTTGATAGGCATCCTCTGCCCTGCCCTGAGAGGCCGAACCAAACCCACTCAGGTATTCCATGGATGATGACCATCTGGCCTCACTTCGGGTGCACTCCCTCAACATCCTTTGTTGAACTTGACTCCTCCATGGTGAGGCCTCCCGAGACCTTCTTAGGCCACATGTCGCTAGGTCCCACGACGCCATCTGGGTGGCCATCTTAGGCCACTCCTTCTCTTTCCCCAGGGTGTACGAGCAGAACTGTGGTCTCCTGGGTCTGCCAACTGCTGTGCACCAAAACCCTGAGAAAAAGAGAGTAGGTCTGGAGTCTGTCGCCTGCCCCTACTCCCTATCCTCACTGCCCGCTGTCTTGACCCAATCAGCTGCCCCTCCTTGGGACCAATGGCCCCTTGTTTTCTATAAACCTTGCCCGGTCTGTGCTGCTCTGATCCCCACTCTATGTCCTCCTCTTCTGCCTCACTCCTTTCCAGCATTGCAGCCATGATTGCGGATGCTCTGCCGCATTGCGTCATCTGAGCGATGCCTTCTGGTATTCGCTCCTGTGACCCCCAATACCCTGCCACTATGCTGGACCCAGCCTCCCTCTGACTGGGAGCCCAGCCCTGGGGACCTAATCCTGGTGTCCTCATCTGACTCTCCAGGCCCAAATAGCTCTGGGCTAGCCCCACCCCACCCCCCAACCGATGCACTGGAGTCCAGCCTCCCCACCCATCCCCTTCCAGGTCCTGTGCCCCCATGAGGGTCACCACATCCATGGCACCCTCTCTTGACTGGCTCAACCCTGAACCACTACCCTGTGTATGCTGGCTAAGGCTACCCCCTACCCCCTCCTCCCCTTCGCACCTCTGTGTATGCTGGCTAAGGCTCCCCCCTACCCCCTACTCCCCTTCGGGCCTACTGCTTTGGGCCCTCATCCGGCCCTGGGGTGCTTTTTGCAGGCCCAGATGCTCTGCTCGATTGAGGCTCCCCCTCCCTCTCCTGTCCTCCTGGGTGCCGCATATACCCTGCATCCCGCCCTCCCCTTGCCCCTCCCCCTTTACTGTACCGAGGGAGGATGCAGCGCGAGCGCGCGCAGCCTCTTGAACTTACCTGCCTACTCACTTTACGAGATGGTGAGCATGCAAACACAGCAGCCGCCACCCCACTCAAGGCCAAATGCCTTGGACATGCTGACTACGATACTGTGTCCTCTACCAGCAGATCGAGTCGTCCGGCCTCAGACAGGAGGCGCATGGCTTCACAGACTCGTTCGTCCTCCATGCTAACTTTGATGCTCAAGGTAATAACTCATGTGCTACCTTACAGCTAATGAACAGTGCTGACTTAACCCGCCACTAGAAAGGCAAAATGCACCAAAAATTCACTAATTAACTGACAAAAATTCACTAACTAACTGGGGCTGCCTCCGTGTCCACCTACCTACAAAATGGTGGAGGGCATCCACAAAATTCTGGACTATATACCCTTGGACTACATTCTGTACTGAATATAGCCCAAGCAAGCCCAGTCAGCTACACTGTGCCTGCGTTTTCCCCAATACCCCCGGGGGACAGACCTCCCTCCACTCTCCTATCCCCAAAGCCCTATTGGGAAACATTGAAATCACATCTTGCTGCACTATATTTAAAGACAAGGAACCAGTTATTAACATTAATGCAAACAGCTGTGACCCCACACATTTGCTCAAATGGTGCCCTAACTTTATTGATGAGTGGCTGGCTTAGTGATAGCCTCAACTAAATGGGGAAATCCACTGGGTTTGGATTGAGTTACACCCGACCCATTCTTACATGAGAGTGCCATTTGGACATCATTATAGTGAGAATCTTCTGCTCAAACCAATTGTATGAAAAATAATTGTGCAAAACTTTGCACCTACAAAATTCACAAATTTGGTGTAATGCTTACATTTGTAGAACTTCACAGGTGTGATTACATGTTGTACAGTCCTAATTATTACTATGTATTCAAGCTACTATGACATTAGTATGAGGGAACAATTTTGTAAAGGGAGCCAAACACCATCAATCAGCATTAAATCCTCTTGAATAATGGGTCTAGTTTTGGAGTAATGTGATTATCAGTTTGTCAGCCCTATTGGATCTAATCAGCTGTGAAATGGTGAGTTTCTTTCTCCCATTAAACTATATCAGAATATCCCCAGGTAAATTATAAATCCAACATTTTACGAATAATCTATAACATTAGAACAATGTTATATATATGTATATCCTCAACGATTGCTTCTGTGGCTATAAAAAATTCAGACCCAGTTTTTATTCTGGGTTTACTCACAAATTCTTGGATGTTGTCTACAGATCAGGGCAAACTATTCATCGGAGGAAAGAAAGTTTTTTTTCTGTTTATGCACCTTTGCAAAATGCAACTTTCCCTGTGATCAAGAGCCAGACCTGTAATAATGTAAAATGCATTATAAATTTGCGATACTCTGCGGGCCTTATTATCAAGAACGGGCGATAACATTATCGCCGCTTTAGCGGCAAGAAACTGCCGCTAAAGCGGCGATAAGGGGCTTGATAATATGCCCTATAGAATTCCAATAGAAGTCCAGGTTCTGGTGTGAAGGACATCAAACCTGGGCTTCTATTGGAATTCTATAGGGCATATTATCAAGCCCCTTATCGCCGCTTTAGCGGCAGTTTCCTGCCGCTAAAGCAGCGATAATGTTATCGCCCGTTCTTGATAATATGGCCCTCCGTGTTTCATTTATTCAGTAAACAGTCGGCATAGCCATTTGCAATGCACTGAAGTGCCACGCTATTCCAATGAAGCAAGTTAAGTTCCTAGCCAGTGAGATTGATAAATGGCTTATTGCTTTAGTCTGTACCGCATGCTCACCCGACTTGATTATACAAATGGATTCTACTTAGATAAATTAGTATCTATTTATTAGTAAAGGTCTGCATATAGTCTGTGTCTTTATACATTGCATAATATTATCATAGTTATGAGCTGTGACTTGAAATTAAAAAAAATATAGTTTATGACTTGCCTCAGAATGATTAACAGCGTACTTTAAGATTGCTCTGGTACTTTTATTATGCATCTATCTATGTTACAGTGTTGTTGTTTATAAATATAAACAACCAAAGGAACTTGATCTATCAGTGTGACAACAACCTGCTAGGGAGAGAGAGAGAGGCAATTGTTCTGGTTTAGTATGGTTTTTTTTTATCGCCACAAGTTTGTTACTCACAGGAGTGATTCTCCCTTGTTTTTGTATAATTTTTCAAAATAGTATCAACGTTTTGGTGGCATATATAAATGTGACAGCCAAACGCTGTGGTGTTACGCTGCTGAGTTATGGGTCTCCTGTCTCAACAAGAGCTCATAAGATGCATTATGTGTATGCAGACAGTTCAGTATTCGGTCATGTAAGTAACAAACTTGCAGTGATAAAAATACATTTACCCTATGAGAAAACCTGTGGGCAGTGCCACAATGGGCCTCAAGTAATGGCCCATACAAGGAGTTTAGTGGTCTCCAATTTTAGGTCTGGCGTAAGCCAAGACTTCTCGAATTTACTAAAATTATATGTATAACAGACTTACTTAAAGTGGCTTTCAGCCACCTCTCTTCATCCATTAGCTTGTTGTTGTGTCAATCACATTTTGCTTCCACCCACTGCAGCAAACAGCATGGAGCAATAGGTCAGCCTACTTCAGCCACTGGTTTACTTCATTTTGAGTGACTGCATTTTGCTCTTTCATAATGAGCACATCCACACATAAGGTAGTTCCTTTCTGTGACAGTGGGGGATATTCTCAAGAACGTGTGATAATTATCGCAAAATTAGCTTAACGCAACTTTGCACATCGCAGTCCATCACGGGAAAATAACACCGTGTTAACATTGTATTCTCAACCCAGCGGCACCATGCGATAGTCTCACGATAACACGCCAAATGACCGCGTTAAAATTAACGCGACGCCGAAAAAATGCGAAACACGAACGCGAAAAAAGTTGCGATGCCCCAAATCGCGATACAAAAATCAGCAACAGGCCTGCAATTCCCACAAGGCATGCGGGAAAATGCACCATAAAAGCAGGAAAAAAAAAGTTAAACTGCGTAGCACCATGGATGTACCCCGACCGAGTGCAGAGGACAACGCGAACCCCACAAGCCCCACAGACGACCAGCAAGGAACCTCGGGGTCGGGGAAGGCCAAGGAGAAGAGGAAGACATGGTTCAGTCCGCAGGAAAACACGATCATCGTTACGGAGGTGTTAGAACACTACCAACAACTGTTCGTCACCTCCAACGTGTCATTGGCAACCAAGACGCAAACATGGCAGACTATCTTGGACCATGTGAATGCAGTTGCAGAGTTGAGGAGGACAATGGAAGAGGTCAAGAGGCGCTGGAATGATGTGAAGGGCAAAACCAAGAAAAAACTCGATGCCAACATGAAAGCAGCAACGCAGATTGGAGGTGGGGTCCAGCGGCACACCAGGAGCTGGATGACATGGAGAAAATGGTAGCCACAGTCATCAGTCGGGGTACGGTGCCAGGAGTAGTGGATCCGGACACTGCTCAACATGACCTGACACAACATCAACAGGGTGAGTACGGACCAGGGCCTGGGGGGACGGGGGGAGATGGGCACAATGGCACAAATGCACAATTAAGTAGAGCACACTGCACACCCACAATGACTCTGGATCATGTCACTGATCTCCTTGGCATACTGCAGCACACATAGAAACAGCAAGTAGGCCCCCGTCGACAACGTGCCTGGAGGGGGCCCTCCCCACACATCACTAATCTTACAACAAACCCATTCACATGTGCTTAACTCAGCAAAGCTGCGGGTCTGTGAGCCACACTGACAATGCAAGTGACACTGCATGATGATTAGCATGGCTGCAGTCCAATTATCATGACATGGTGCACGCCACGACACTGAGTTACTGAGTGTGGACCACATCCGGAAAGGAGCAGGTCACACTCTGACACATCCACGTGCACAAACAACCCCTGACGTCAACAACACATCCGCGGACAAACCATGCCCAAGAGTCACAACTCGACCAAGAGCCCAATTATCCCAAGTCCGCAACATCTCTGCACTGTAGAAGCACAGAAGTCAAAGGCACACCGCCTGAAAGGGATAAGGGGCAGACAAATCAGAGCTGCAGAGGCGACTCACCCACAATGCAGCACACACACATAAGAATAAGAGCACCTCAACATTGACAACAATGTGGTACAAACTGCAACACTTTCACAACAGAACACAGGACACAACTGGTGCCGCATGTGTGTACAAAATGGCCAATCACATCTGGCATAGCAGGAAACTGTGAGATGACAATGTACGAGTATAACCTCACATCCGTGATGTAGTACAAATGTCCACTGTCCCGCATCAAATAGGCATCTCCTCACAAACAGTCACAATGTACATTGTCATGCAGTCTGTATGTAAACTCCGCCAAAGCATCAACATACTTGGGACACACTGTGAAACTGCATCTCCCCTTTACATTGCAGAGGGACAATCAACACCTCCTGCAGAGCAGACCCTACATCACGTCAGCGATGATGGAGACGACGCCCAGGACATCAACTACGACGAACTCCAATGGTTCATGGACAACCTCCGCACCCCACCTCCAGTAGCAGGGCAGCCCAGCACCATCGAGGTGATCCCACCCCCTGCACAGACCACACAGCAGGAAGCACCCACCACCACGTCTGGCTCCCAGCACCTCACTGAAGAACACATGGCATTCCAACGCCATGTGTTAGACTGCCAGAAGGAGCTGGCTGAACAGGTGCGGTGGGGTTCGACCTCATGGCAGCCAAACTAGATGCCATACGTGGGTGTCTAAGTCCCATCAGGGACCACTTACACTCCCTAACGGACACCCACTGTCCACCCCATGCCCTCCAACAATCCATGGCTGGCGTCGCTGGAGTCATGACTCGGAGACAACAACAACTGTCTAGTCAGAGTGGCTACAGCGATGTCATCCATGATTTGGGAAACATGAGGAGGGTCATGGAGAACATGGAGCGGATGCAGGTGCAAAGAATGGCTACCACGGCTGCACACGAGAAAGCTGTAGATGGGATCTTCCATGCCCTGCAGATCCTCATCATGGAAGTGATGCCACAAGACATTGCGCAGATGAATGCTGCTGCTGCTTCTACATCCACATCTCCGACCCCTGAAGTGTCAGTGTCACACAGTGCTGCAAACCAAACCCCACCACCCACATGTGAGGCACATGAAATGTCAGAGGACGAAGATGAGGATGAATCTGCCTCAGTGGTAAGGAGGAAGCAGTAGCATTCATCTCCGCCATATGGCTTGTTTCTGCTTGGGTCTGCCCTCTGCATCATGCCCTGGAATAACACCTTCCACTGTCCTCCGACACACTATGCGACACTAACCTTGGACCTCGACATGGACTGCCATATTTTGTATGCTCAACAATGATACAGCAATCAGCCTGCGGACTGGACTCTTCCCCTTCCGAGTAACTTGTCAATCCCTAAAGGACTCTGGCTGGCCCTCCACGGGGCAACATTGTAAAGTGTTGTCTGCATGGCCCAGTACTAAGACAGCTTCAACACTCCACTGAACGTGAATAATACATTCTAATACACACAGATGTGTCATGTCTATGATTAATCAAGTATGAAAGCATGGATGAATGTAGGGGCAGTGATTCCCCCTTACGTCCATGTAGCTCATGTTGTGGGACTTGAGTCACAGGGTGCATCCCTACATCATGGTGGTACATATTTGACCCCGAAAGAAGCCCTGTTGTCAATTGTAGGTCACAGATTACAGCCCATATGTAATGATTTGGGACACATGTGAAACGCTGATGAGTGGGATTCCGTACTATCTTTGACACACAGAAATGGCATTTCGAATACGTGACACCCTAAACCTCTGTACAGAGGTGACACACCCACCATCTATTTCCAATTCATGAGATTGTTAGCACTACATGTTGCACTTACACTTGTCAGAGTGATGTGCTTGTACAGAGGAGTAACATGCACACAGGGAATGTGTGTTGTAATGAATTAATTAGCACATGCTGTGCCTGTGGTCATTTTGTACTGTCCCATGATTGCTAAGGACTGTGACAATGTGACGTGCTCATGTGAAGAAATTGTCAATGATGGTGTTCCTACGGGCTATTCCTGCTGCTGCTGCAGTGGGGTGTGGTCCACCTGCCTCATCTTCCTCATCATCGTCCTGTGCATCTGGCACTTTTAGCCATGGGGCATTGGTGCGTACACATATGTTGTGCAACACACAACATGCAACGATCATCTTGCACACAATGCCTGGGCTGTACAGGTGCCTTCCACCTGTGATGTCCAGGCACCTGAAACGTGACTTCAGCATGCCAAATGTGCGTTCCACGATGCCCCTGGTGCATTTGTGGGCCGCATTGTACTGCCTCTGGGCCTGTGTGTTCGTGGCTCGGAGGGGTGTCCTCATCCAAGGGCAGAGTGCATATCCTTGATCACCTGTGACAGTGCAGAGAAACATGAGTCAAAAGTTGGTTCTGCATGATGTGTTGGCAGGCTCACTAGTTCATTGGTGTGTGATATGAGTGACTTAGTGATTCCTGTTTGACAGGTACTGCTTGTAGCAAATGAGCGGCATCAATGTGTATTACGTAGCCTCACTGCTGCTCCTCCCTCCCCCGAGCCTATTTACTAGTGTGCGCAGCGCGGTTGCATCACTTGCACTCCTACGGCACACCATTGTCATGCCTGTCTGCGCATGTCCACAAGCCTGACAACGACACTGTGATGTTGTGCGTTGAAGGTGGGCGGCCACGTGTGTGTAGGCCTATGGTAAGGATAGGGCAGACACAGATGTAGAGTTCATGGCTGGCTGAACTCGCGATGCGGTTGAGGGTAGACCTTTGGCCTATGCTGCGGTAATAGCGACACACACAACAGTTGGCATGTATGATCCCGGACCCCGAGCGGGCTTGCGCTCCTTCATTTATCCCTTCGTCCGAGCCCGCACTCCGGGGGCATGCTACATCGCAACATTTTCCATTGCGGGACGGGTGGCGCCGACACTACAACAGAGACACACGCATTAGTTACTTCCTTGGCAAGGCCAACACTTAGCAACGCCCAGAGCCCCGGGCTGATTATCCACACCCATACGCTGGACTGTCGTATGCCAGCCCACTCCGCTTACGCTTACAGGGGGGTACGACACAGCTACATGTCCTAGGTCTTCCCCACTGCCTGAGGTGACATGGTTGCGTCCGCTGTACACAGCACAATGTAATGTGGTAGGGCCCGGGGCCCTCATGCATACATAATGACCACACGGATACACTTAGATAGTTTGTGGAACTGGCTACGGGCACGTGCACCCGGCCCCTTTTATTGCCAGGGTCCCATGTCCAGTGACGCATGTGCTGGATGGGTGTGGGGTGAGTGTAAGCCAGCCCTCAGGGAGTGGTTGGTGCTGGCAGCAACTACAACAGTGATCAGACAATCAGAAGTTCAAAGTTCAAACAGCAAGGGTCCATGACTTGAGCTGCACAGAGTTAATGGCCTCGGATGCACTGCAGCCAGCACAGGCACACAGCCACGGGATGGTGACTTGCGGTGCACTGAGGTAGGGCCACGAGAGCTGAGCGGGTCCTCGTCGATGTCGAAGGTGAATGTCGCGGAGTGTTTTGGGGGACAGTGGAAGGTGTTCTTCCAGGGCATGATGCAGAGGGCAGAACCAAGCAGAAACAGGCAATATGGAGGAGATGAGTGCTACAGACTCATTTTCAACACCAAGTCAGTATCAGCTACATGATGATGAAGACAACCCCCAGGCCATAGACTCAGATGCCACCAAAGTTCAACCAGAGAGTGTCCATGAATTTCGGGGCACAGAGTTAGTGGCACCAGAGCGATGAGGCCTTTACAATGGTATAAACTCTGCCATAAAAAAATCAAGACTCAGTTCCAAATGTGTGACCTACTTGACTGCAGTGTAGGCCGAAGGCACTAGACAGAAAGGGCCCACAGACATGTGTCGTTGGCTTGCGATGCACAGAGTTGGTGGCACCAGATCGAAGGGAGTACATTAATGCTGCCATTAACATATGAACTCGGCCATCATGAAATCAAGATTCAGTTCCAAATGTGTGACCTACTGGACTGCAGTGTAGGCCGGAGGCAGCGGTGGAGTACGTCAACGAGAAAGGAGTGCTGGGGGCCTATGTCGCGGAGGCCGTGATGGTCTGAGGAGGCTGCCAAGGTTGAGGGCCTCGGGCTTGGAGCTTGCACCGGCACGTGGTGGGCCCTCTTTGACACACGCCGGTGTCGGCAGGTGAGCAGTGAGGCCTGGTTGTGCAGGGGCGGCCAATACGGGTCTGGGGACCAGCGGCCTGGGGTGCAGCAGGCACAAAGGATCGCAGGCACCGCCGCTCACGGCATCGGCCTCATGGTGGGCTGAGAGGCGCCGCCCTGGCAGACACGTTGGCTATTCCCGAAGAGAACCACGCCCAGAGCAACAGGCTTTTTATTCACACCCCTACGCTGGCCTGGCGTACGCCAGGCAAGCCCACTCCGCTCACGCTTACAGGGGGGGACGTAACAAGCTACATTTCAGCGATCTTCCCCACTGCCTGGGGTGACATGGTTGCGTCCACTGTCCACTACACTCCAAACACCAGCAGTATATGTCGACATGGACATGTCTGTGACCTGCATACTGCAGTCTGGCCAGCACATCCACACCACACTTGGCATTGTGTACATTCTCATTCATGGGTCACTTGCCTCCTTCGCACATGCCTGGTTCCCACCTCTCCCCACATTCTGCTATTGTGTGGCTGAGGTGCCATGCCGTTGATGGCTTGTGTACATGGCTAGCCCAGGTTACCACAGTAAGTTGTGCTGTCGTGTCTGGTAGGTGGGCATGTTGTTTGGCATGTTGTATGTGAGTTTGTAACGTGTGCATTCCCAGAGTTGTGAGTTGCTTGACTGTGGAGTTGAGGTGTGTGGTGTGTTCATTTGGTACTTCCCAACGAGCAATGCATTTCCATAGGTGCCAGCTTCAAAGCGATGGTTGATGATGGACTGTCGGAAGATGAAGGAATCATGCACACTGCCTGGGTAGTTGGCGACGACATTGGTGAAGAGTCCCAGGTGGTCCACTATTGCCTGCACATTGATGGAATGTGTGTGCTTCCTGTTGCGGTAATTGTGTGCAGTGGCGGCAGGGGGCACGAGGAGTACATGTGTGCAGTCGATTGCCCCCAACACGTGCGGGAAGCCAGCTATGGCGTATAAGCCTTGCTTGGTCTCCAGCTGTTCCTGCGCAGTGTGGGGGAAGTGAAAGTACTGGGGTACCAAGCTGATGATCGCATCCAAGACAGGTGTGAGGAACTTGGATAGGGCTGGCTGTGAGACTCCTCCGACTCTGGCAGTTGTTGGTTGGAAGGTACCGGAGGCCAACAGGTGCAGCACAGCCAGCAGCTTTGTCTGCGGAGGGATGTTGGTTGTCCGCTGTGTTGGTACCATCAGCCTGTGGGCAATGATGGTCAGGATGTGGAGGATGGTTGTCCTTTTGAGCCTGTAGTGGGCAATGAGATCCTCTGGTGTTAAGTCTGTGAGGCTGGTGCGTTTTCTGAAGGTCCGCTGTCTTTGTCTGCGCTGCCTCTGTGGTAGTCCCGAGGGGGGTGGGGGAGTCCGGGCCTGGGTGTGGTGGCGGTGGGTGTTGTGGCCCTCTTGGGGCTCCGAGCTGCATGATCAGTAGCTCCATGGCATCTGTTGTTCTTCAGGTGTGGCTCTGGTCTGGACTCCCTTTTGTGGTGCAGGTTGTCGTCCGACTTAACACCAGGTAAGAGCAGGTGTTAAATCCCTGTTGCTAACGCGCCTTATCGCCTGTTTTGGGATCTTATCGCCGATCTGGCTGGTCGCTGAGAATATTGTGAAGTGGTGTTTTTGTGGCTTTTTGCACAGGAACGCCTACTCTGCATCTCATTAGCGTTAGTTGCCGGTGTCATCCGTGTCGATGTTTTTTGCGGCTGCTATCGCAGGATAACTGGCGATATCGGCTGTTAGCACCAGCTTGTGAATGGGGCGATAAATCTATCGCCACTTTGGCTGCGATAAAGTGCCGCTAACTCAGCGATAAGTCCTTGAGAATATGCCCCAGTGTGTTTTGTTTTGACTTTACAATTACTTTAGTGTTGCCTTTGTGTTTTGAGCCTGAGGTGAAAGCAGGTCCGTTCTACCAGATGTGACTACAGACAGCATTCCACCCTTTATCAGTTCCTGTCTCCTGCCAATGCTGTTGCCAATTTCTTTTGAAGTGTCCTTTATTTATTTGACTGCTGGTATTTCATAGCATACTAGATTGCGTTCTATTGAAAATGTTCTGTATTAAGTTATTCTCTTTTTTTACTATGCATGCAGTACACAAACTGAACACTTCAATATTATACAAGTGAATTCATAAGCAAAGAATTATTCAGCAGAATTTTATTCTAGACTCAGTTGCACTAACGGTTCTTTAATAAACATGTCCCTGGCAGAAAATCAGCCTTTCTCTTGCAGCACTTTTTCAAAAATGTTTTTCCTTCTCCCTTCTTTCCTTCTTGCTTTCTTTCTCTCTTGCCTTCTTTTTCTTTCTTTCGTTCTTTCTTTTCTTCTTTTTCTTTCTTTTCTTCTTTTTCTTTCTTTCTTTCTTTCTTTCTTTCTTTCTTTTCTTTCTTTCTTTCTTTCCTTCTTTCTTTTTCTTTCCTTCTTTTTCTTTCTTTCTTTTTTTCTCAAAGGCAAGAGGCTGACAGCAAATGGCAGTATGATTGGCTCTTTTAGGTCTGTATTATCCAAGACCTTTTGATTTTACTAAAGTTATGTGTATGACATAGTTACTTCTAGGGGTTTTGAGCCACACTTCATCCATTTGCCTGTGGTTGTGTCATTCACATTTTTTCTCCAACTCATTCAAGCATGTATAAATGGGCAATGCACTTGAGCCATTGGTTGCTTTCACTATGAGATACAGCATGCTGCCCTTTCACAGTGACCACGTTCACATACAAAGTTGTTCCCTTCAGTGCCAGGGAATACTGGTACAATGTGTGCCTTTTGAGACCAAAAACAAATTTTCCTTTAGTCAATGTTTTTTTTTTTGATTGATGAACACACGACAGGCTCCTGAACAATAATCCTTTGCAAAAACCATGACAAAACAAAACAAGAACCTCAAAAGGCTGTCAGACAACACCAGATCCACTGGCTTTGCCAATTCAAGCTGTATATGTCTTTGTATCCCTAAAGTGGTAAAGTTGAACATCCTAGATATAAATCTTTCACTAGGGAAGTGGATGAGGAATTAATAGAGTTAAATAATATTGGCCAAAGGGGCAGCTGGTGATAAATAGTGATGTAGAAACACCCCTTTCGGACATAGTAGTCTTTTGCAACATATGTTCCACTATTTCCTTTTATATCAAATGTCATTGACACTAGCTCTGAAACTCGGAGGATTCTCATTATGGAGTGACATCTACACTGGTCACTGAGAAGTCTTGGAACCCAGATTTTGCAATTTGATCCTTCTCTTCTACTAATTTTGGAAATAGAGCTTGTACATTCTGTGGGTGTAGTCCTTCGACTGAATCAGGAGGTACTGACACCTTGTGTATCCAATCTCAGACAGGTCAGCCACACTCTTTGTCTTCAGATTACTGAGTCAGGAAGGCGTATGGCTGAAAATCTGCACTGAGAAACCCTAAACAAGGGGCACAATGGAGAAAGAAACTCTCATGCCTATCCACCTCTCAGAGCAGCATCTCCGGGAGAACAAACGTACTGACAAGAGGCAAATCTTTCACTTCTAAGGAGACCCCGTCTCCAGATTTCCCCCATCCTTCACCACACTAATGGGGTGACACTCAAAATGAGAAAAGGACAGGACACAGCAAATCTACTCCTGAGCATCTAAAGAAAATGCTGCTTCCATTCTTCCCAACTCTTGGAGTCCGCCTCTTCACAAAGGCTTACAAATGCTAGCAAGACATAATGGTACTCTGGTAGGCTACCACCCACTTCCTTTTTTGGGCAGTGTGTTTTCAGCAGAAATCCAGTATGGATACTCTTGTGTTCGTAGTCACTCATAACCCACAGACTCTAGGTTCATCCTGCCAAATATACCATTTGTTTCTATATGTGCTTCATCCATGGACATGGATTGAAGTAAAAGACCGTACATACGATTGTGCAGATACTTTATAGAAGGGGAGTCCAGTAGGCAACTGCCCTTTCAAATGTAACAGGTCCTTACTAGTTTGTTTAATGCAGCACGCTGACTGAAGTCACATTCACCAGGGAGGGCATACAGGATCACAGACCCTGCTCGAGGACTCAATGTCATATCTAAAGCTGCACTCAGTGTACACATATGATGATGGTAAAGAGATTTTTAAAAATGCTAAATATTATAGTCAAAGTCATAGGTACAATATTAGCGTGCAATTTCTATTGAACCAAATAGACATTTAAAAATGTGCAAAAAATAATAAGTAGTTATAGTTATTAGTACTAGACCTCAAAATGTTTAAAAAGCAACTTTTCCTCATAAATGACTTGACAAAGAAATGCTGAAATCAGCATAAAACTGTTTAAAAATTGATCTTTCCATGACTATGCCTTTTAGTGAAAAGCTTCACATAACTCTGCAAAAAGTTTCTGATTAATGATAACATTTTGAAATGTTTGCTAGAGAAACGTTATCAATAATTGAAATAATGGAGATTAATCACAAGAATGCATTGAATAGAAATGTTGACCTTTTAACATATTTTTCCTCATTTTATAATGGAAGATGTGGTGCTAAACAATTTCTCGTTAAACCTGATGTTTCTATTTTACGTAGTTCATTATTTAACTAGCATTACATTTGTTTTATTAGAATGTTAGAAATGTAGTCATGTTCATGGAAAAGAAGGTCTGAATCATTATATGTAGTCACAATTACAAATATTGTTCCACACATCACAATGACTGTCTGTATTTCATTGTTTAGTACGTGGAAAAAGGAAGAGGAGAGCCTGTTCTCCGAAGAATACTGAAAGCTGATTGAATGAGAGGATAAGAAGTTGCAACATGGATGGCAACATTTCTTTTCAACTGTTGATCTTAGTGCATGTTCCTAGAGTAGAATTAATGCATGCTTTTTCTAGACGCCTTTTTCCCCTTCTTTGCTTTTACCCATAAGACATAGCTGCTTCCGAGGATGAACGCTGAAGGCTTCATGCTGAATGCAGAAAGCTGATTTGTCACCTTTTTAGGTCGAGCCCTGAGCCAGCGCGCAAGCGCTGCTCTTGGGTTGATCTGGGGTAGTAGAGTATGGGAGAGAAGCCACGCCCACTCCCCCGACCATCTTTTTCATTGGCTTGTGTCTTTGTCCTTTCTAAATGCTGTCTTCTGATTGGTTTATCGGCTTGTTAGTCCCTCCTTATGACGACCATGTCGTCGTTTGTATCCTTCCATGGCTACTGGCCCCTTTACTTTATGTGTTATTTAGATTGTGAGCACTATTTTCTTTAATAAGGTCTTCTCTCCCCCCTCCTGCAGTCCGTGCCTTCTCGCCCCTCCCCCCCACCCTCGCACTCCCGTTGTTCGTGCCTTCTCACCCCCCTGCCCCTGCCCGACCGCACTCCCATTTGCAATGCAATAAGTCTCGCGTGTTTCATATCGCTTAAAGCACTGACTACTATATAAATGCACCTACAAAATAATATAATCACTGATGAATCCCCTCCCCGTCTGGCTAGGTATAGAGCGTCCATCTTTAATGTCTTCATTTTTCTTTTTTACAATGTGAAACTAAAGCATTCCTACTGTGGACAAAAATTGAGAGGGTAAAAAAAGATGTATACAGGTTAGTTCACAGGTTAGTTCGTTTTTTCAATTAAGAAAAAAGACTCTAATTATAAAAATGAAAGTAGACATTATGCAACTGGTCCTCTTTCTCGTCCACTCCATCCACAACTGTGCCTTTGTAAGATGACCGCCCTGTTCAGCCTTATCCAGCCTCGAAAGGCTTCTATCCTTTTTTAGTCCTTCTTCTACGACGGAGCACTGATCGCAGGTCCTGGTGTCACACGCTGACATAGTCTCCTTACAATTTTGGCCTCACGCTTTCCGTTCCGAGGCCCTGCTTGTTCAATTTTTACTCTGCTGTTTATCGTGGATTGCGGACCGGAAACGCGCACACGACTGGGATGCTCTGTATACAATAGAGTGGCGTGTTGCGGACTACAGGAACAGACAGTGAGTACCTGCCTTCCTCACCTATTGAATCTTCGTGCTACCACAATGGACCGCGGCTCGTTCTTGCTAACATTGTAGGTCTTGTTTTAATCACTATCAGCTTCAGTTTATATACATTGAATGAATCACGTCATAAAAAGGGGGACGTGGATTTATCCTTACAATAAGCCGGATATTAGAGCTCATACCCTATTCATCAAAGCTAAACTGCATGTGTCTGAATGCAATGTGCCGGATTAAAAAAACTCTAGTCTGAGAGTATTTGTCACAGATGACATAGTTCAAATTGGGAGACATTAGCAGAGTCAGCTGATTGGTGTATGGCTCTGCGTTGATCAGTATTTTAACTGTATGTTTGGTTTTGCACACCTTTTAAAGAAGTTGGGCGGTATTGAAGCAATAGGTGCATCTTTCAAACAAGCATTTGCAATGCAATACGTCCTCACATTTACGCTGAATTTGAGCTATTGACATTGCAAATGACAATGCCTTTTTTTTCGTTTTTAAAACATAAATAAAAGGCATTGTCATTTACAGTGCCAATAGCTTAAACTTGCGTAAATGCGAGACCTATTGCATTGCAAATGCTTGTTTGGACTGATTGCTGATTGCAGTTTGCTACTGCTACTGCATGCTTATTATTTTTGATGGAGACTCTACTGAGACTCATGAACCTCCCTTTATGGGAAGTACTGCTGACATTGATGGATTGAACTTGAACTTTATGCAAAAGCTCACTCTACCTCTCGAACTTCAATTCTTTACGGGTTCTGACTAACACCGTTTCTACCCCATTCTTAGAATAGGGATTCTTTCCTTTATGAAACACGCTTGATACTTTATTATATGATCTAACCATACTTTTATTATCAATTCTGTTATTTGACTGAGATATTGTACGAATCGAATAAAGAAAAGAGATTTTACTACATTTAAAACTAATTAAAACCCAAAATTTTGAATTAAGATTGTGATTATAATTTATGTGATGACTTGCTCCTGATTTTCATAAACGACGACCAAGATCTGTTGCACATGTTCTTAGGGTGGAGAAGAGAAAATAAAACCTCCATCAGGGGAAAAAAAAGGAGCGTGGTTCAGCTCTGTGCATGAGACGATAAGCCATATTATTTAATCTGATTCTCACTCCAGCAATGGTTACACTTACTGAGGCCAAAGAAAGGTCAGAAATGCAGCAGACACTCACTCTTGGGCAAGTAAGGGAGTGGGTACACGTTTGCAACATGTTGCAGGGGCCCTTTCTCCTCCAACACAAGGGCATTTGCAATATGGGTATTGAAAAGTACCCCACTTGTCAGATTTCCATGCGCACACGTTGAAACAGTAATCCCATGTTGCCACCTAGCCCTGATGGAATTACTGCCACAGAGGTTTTCCCTGGAGACAGCAAGCAGTATGTTGGCTGGAGCCATCGAGGAGAAAACTTTAAATGAGCCAAGCCTTCCTCTAGTGGTGTCATAGGAATTTTTCCCCTAACACTTTACTAGAGTTGAATTGTCCAGTTACCAAACCATAAGTCAGCCCCTTGGTCTGAAGAAAAGCTCTCAGCTAACATTCCTGCTTTTCTCCGAATGCCTCCTTCACCTGCCTCTTTCCCATATCAATGCAGCTCTAGTTCTCACCCAGTTGCCCACTCTCCATCTCCCTCTCAGGTAGTGCTGTGGCCAAGATGAACTGCGTTGCTATACAGCATCTTCACCAGCACTGCTTGGTTGCACTGGAAAAGTAAGTACAGCAACCATTTCTTTTTACTTCTTTCTGTTTGGAGTGCTAATCCAATACAAAAATAGTTACTATAAGACAGACATATTTCTTCCAACTATAAGCAGCTTCAAGAGTGCTTAGTATGTATTATTAAACTTCTTGGCGCTACGTTTTTGCTTTCTTTGTACCATGTGAGTATGGAACCTTCATAGACAGAGATCTCCTATGTGAGATGTCAGAAAACTATTCTCATTGGTTCTTTCCACCATTGTGGACGGATTTCCCCCTTTATCACTGGTTAGACATGCTGGCTGAACAAATAATAGGGGCATATTATCAAGGGCCATTTCGCCGCTTTTTTGGCTTCAAAAGCCAAAAAAGCGGCGAAAATGACATCGCCCTATCTACAAGGGGATGCTAACATGCATTAGCGCATGTTAGCACCCGTTTTCCCAACGCCTCGCTTTGCATCTCTAATGAGATGCAAAGTGGGTGTCACTGGGCAGTACTCCTTGTAAATTTTCGCTGATGTGCACATCGCGATATTTACAAGGAGGCCCACGCGTTTTTGCAGACGTTAGTTTTTTTCACCAAAAACTAACGTCTGCAAAAATGCTGACTTAGGTATACTTACCTTTGGGGGTGGATTATGCTGATACGACCACAGGGCCGTATCAGCAAGGTTATCGCCGTTTTCCATGGAACATCGCTGAAAAACCAGCGATGTTCCATGGAAAACACCGCTATCGCTGGAAAATTATCGCCATTGCGCTAGGCGTTGTTGATACAGCGATAGCATGGCGATGATTGCCAGCGATAAATAATTTCTCGCTAAGAGTGGCCAGCGATAATTATCGCTGCCGCTTGATAATATGCCCCAATAGTTCTTATATGAGAGTGTGACATCCAATAGCATAAATATGTCTTTGGAGATCATGATGGAATCCATGCATGATACAGTGAGGCTCTGTTTGAGAAAGGCTGGAATTCCATTTATTTACTTAATGGTGAATGTGGCATTGGTTCTAAACATTTCCAAAACCGGGATTTCACTACAGTGCCTTTGAAGAGTTGCCATATGTTATACAGAGACGATTAACCCCGCCCTGCAGTGTGGGCCACAGCGGTCTGGGCCAGCATGAACCTTCAGCTGATGGAGAACCGTGAAAAGAGCGGCGACATATTTTGGATTGAGACCAAGGCTTTGGTGATCATTGTAAGACATAACTCGGATCCTGTGGCCGAACACATATGTTAAGCAAAGAGCAGTTGCTAAACTGCCAGGGTTCTAATATCAATGCACATGCAATGTCTTTCATATGGGCACAGTATTTCTGCATTAAAGTGTCAAGCTAATTCTGAAACAACGCAGGGCCTCACATGCTCAGAGCCTCTGGTACCTTATCATGATGCGGCTTCCTGCGCTGAGCAGGTGCAGATGGGGGTCTTTGCGCATCTTTTTGGCATCTTTAGCGCATATATTAGCTTGAAAAATCTCAGATTTAATGCATGTTTTGCTGGGAGCAGAGCCTGGAAACACAGGACAGTAAGCCCCTCTTTGTGTTTCCAAGATCTGCTGTCATGCATTAACTCAAAAATTTAAGTTAATTCATACGCTGAAGAGGGCAAAAAAAACGCACAGACCCCTTCTGTGCTGTCCCAGCACAGAAAACGGTGTCATGTACGGCCACTGTCTTTTGCATCTGAGGCATCTAAAGTATGTATATATAACTCGACATTTCTCAGAATTAACGCATGAACGTTACAGGCAGAAGAATTACTCAAGAGATTGCCTCTCTCTGTATCTGACTTGCTCTGTGTAAAGTGCATGCATTAACTGAGAGGAAGTTGGCTATATCGGTGAACTTTGGACGCCTGCTAGGGAGATGTGGCTTTGTGGCTAGAGCTGCCGATTTTGCACCTGAGGGACAAGTTCAGATCCCGTCAGCACTTGACTTAACATTATGTTTTTCGGGGCAACTACTTAATCTCCCTGTTCCTAATAAATGTAATGTGAGCAAAGTATTTCTGCAATCACCACTTGATGGTCAAATCCCTATGGATCTTACCTGAACTCCCCAAGCAGTGTGCAACTGTTGTTTCTTAGGTAGGTTTATGCTATATAGATACCAATACATACAGACATCAGATGCAAAACACATGCACTTGCTCTGAGCTGAGCCACTACATCCGCTCGGAATACGTTCTCTGATTTTCTTTGCATGAAATAACCCACAGAAAATCCAAAGGTAAAGATTTACCTTTTATGCTCACTCTGAAATATCCTTAGTGTGATATGTTGTGATTGGAGGTTAAACATAAAGAACGGACTTTCTGCAATACTAGCAGAACATTATCACTGCAGAATCAGATTGTACGATAAACAAAATTACTCTTCAAGAAGATTTTGCAGGCACATCTTTCTTCAATGATACCAAGTGCACCAAGCAAACCTTTGAACAGTAGAATGTAAATGTAGTGTATGCAGATGGTGCTCTATGGAATATGCGTATTTTTGGCCTCTGCCAAAAAAATATGGTTTTCCATTGTGATTTCATTTTAATCCATCCTCATTATTTTTGGCTCCCCTGGGGCTTCTTGATCCATGCGATTTGATACAAAATGCCCAAAAAGCATTAAATATGCACATTACAATTATTCAATATTGTCAGTTGTCATATAAATTCTAATTTCTGAGACATAATTTAGAGAACCTTTTCCAGTTTGATCTTTCCTCCACAGAGGTCTAGGAAGACTTGTGTTAAATCTCTAAGGCTTTTATGCCAAAGGCGAACACACTTCTGACTCATCAATATCCCAAAAGATTTCGGAGTATTAAGAACAGAAGAAGTGGGGAATGATTTGGGTTTAGATCACACGCAGGATAGACCCTTATTTCATACCTTTCAAGCAGTCACTCTATCTCAGACATATGAAGCTATCTTAGCATGTAAATCAGGTTCCCCACATGATGCTTGTCCCCCAATAATATTGCAGCACATTTTGGATATAGTGAATCCCGTGATCAATAGGATTGTGAACTCCTCGCTGTCCTCAGGCATAGTGCCTGATGCGTGGAAATTCGCAATAGTGAAGCCCCTAAAGAAAAAACAAAATATCGATTCTGCCAATCTCTCCAACTATAGGCCCATATCCTTACTACCAATCTTGGGTAAGGTCACTGAAAAAATGGTCTTTAAGGAACTCTCTAAGTTTGTAGAGATCCTCCATCCTCGACAATCGGGCTTCCGCCCGAAATACTCCACAGAATCAGCCCTACTGGAGATATCTGACACTCTGAAATTCATCACCGACAATGGCAGGAAGGCAATGTTGATCCTTTTAGATCTGTCAGCTGCCTTCGATACTATATCTCATGACATCCTCTTGGCCAGATTAAAATCTTGCGGCATTTCCAACACAGCTCTGGCCTGGATCACATCCTTCCTGTCCAATCGGAAGCAAGCATTCTCCCTGGGCACCTTTCTTTCCTCAGAACGGACCATCAACACAGGAGTCCCCCAGGGGGCCTCACTTAGCCCACTCTTGTTTAACATATATATGGCCCCACTTATCTCCCTCATTTCGGCCTACGGGATAGAAACAACATCCTTTGCAGATGATACGCAGCTGATCTTGTCCCTTGAGAAAAACTCTACAGAGGCTGAAGAAAATTTTAAATCTTGTCTCACAGCGGTCATCACTTGGATGAAAGACAACCATCTCCATTGTAATACGGACAAGACAGAAATCCTGTTGATCGGGAAACAATCCCTTTCAACCGAAGGATTGGTGGCCGGAAGAGGCAGCTGCTCCCCCTGCCACAGTGGAGGTGGCCAAGAATTTGGGGGTATAGTTTGACTCCTCTCTCTCCTTCAAACACCACACTCTTAAGGTGGTGGGTTCCTGCTTTGGAATGATTAAAACCATGAAAACATTCTTTGAGTTGATTCCACTGGCTGCAAGGAAAACAGTGGCTGTGGCGTTATTACTTTCAAGACTTGACTACTGTAACAGTCTGTTAGTAGGGGTCAATAAATCCATCTTGAAGAGACTACAGGTAGTACAACACGCAGCGGCCAGACTTATCTTGAAACTTCCACGCAGGTCATCAGCATCAGAAGCTTTGAAAACCCTTCATTGGCTTCCGCTGCATAAGCGATTTCTATTCAAACTTTTGGTCATCATCTTCAGAGCTATCCGTCAAATTGGACCAGAATATCTCTCTAGGAGATTTACACCTTACATTCCAGGGAGGACACTCAGATCCACATCTGCTAACCTCCTCAAATTACCTGGTTTTAGACTTAAAACCAGGGGAGGGAAAACTGCTACAGTACTTGGTGTAAAAGCCTGGAATTTTATGCCTAACAAACTGAGAATGATGTATTCAGAAAAACTGTTTAGGAAAGCTCTAAAGACCTGGATCTATGGATTAAGTGACGTATCCAGTCTTGCCCTTATCTAGGTTCTATCGCCTTACTAGCTCGCCTGTTATCTGAATAGCGCCAGGAGGCTCCTTTGGGAGCGACAGTCTGCGCTCTATAAATGCCCATTTCATTTCATTCATTCATTTCATTGTAGGAAAGAGCACATAACGCATGTTAGAACATTGGAGTGTTGAGCGCTCCATTGAAGACAATGGAGTGCTCCGGCCATTCCAATGTTTGTTCACAGCTCTTGCTGTGAACAAAGGGCTCACGGAGCCTGAGGGGATTTCAACCCACTCGGACTCAGTGTGGCCTTAGTTTTACAAATTAGAAAAATTTTCCCTTTAAGGGAGGAATGTTCTAATAGCCTTAGAGCCCTCCGTAGCAGGCTCTACCGGCCATTAAAGGCCCGCTCTCTTGTTAAAGGTCCTCGCAGTACGAGTGCCTTTCTAAATTGTGATTGTGACTGTAAAGGGAGCTACTGCCCCACTGGAATTACAAGGTCCAAGGTAACTTTGCCTACTCGATAGGTATCCTCCATAAACAATGGAACAACAGCAGCAAAAAATGAGATGAGCACTTGTTTATAACATGAACTCCACAGACCACCAAGCCTAGGATGTAGATGAACCTGTGGGTGAAGGAATCAGTGCCTGGATGTGCCTTTAGGGATTAAAATGTTAGTATTAAACAAAGCTTACAAAAAACTAAGCCAAAGTTAACCTTGAAAAACTATCTGATTCTAACTAATTCACCATTGAGGGCCATTTACTGGCAAAGAGAAAGGTTAAACGTTCTGTGAACTCCTGATCAAAAATAAGTTATTTTTACAGGCATTTTAGCTTATTACACTAAATATCAGGAGAGGGATGAGGACCCAGTCCTTTCCCCTACTGGGGATTCTCTAAAGTAGACACATATTTTGCCCTAATAACAGGGCTAAAACCCTTTCCTTTTGCAAGCGCCTACTAGTATATAACAACATGATTCTATAAATGGCTGTGGCATGGAAATGGATCAACACTATTGTGATGGTTTACGTTTTTTTAACATGGGTGATTTGGTTGCATTCATTCTTTTTGATTAGGCACCCTGTTACTTATTGGTCACAATTTCTTGGTTTTGGACTTGTGTCCTGTTTCTAAATGTCACATACCCTGAACAGGCCTTCTTCCATTGTGTTTTTCTGTTTCTCTAATAGTCATACTTTATCCTTCACATTGAGTTTTCAGTGATTCCATTAGTTGTAAATGTATCACATACTTGTAGGGGAGGTTTTAACTCATTATGAAATATGAAGAAATAATTGTCATTAATTTCGTTTAGATTTTTTTATCCTTTGTATTCTGTCTGATATTTTCCCCTTTCACTCTATTTTAAATGGATGTTTGGTTCTTTTCTTTGTGGCATATAATCTGACAAAATCTATTTGTTTATGATATGCAATAAGTTTTGGGCCTGATGAAGTGACAAAGAAATTGTACAACATGTGTTGGCCTTCCTTCGTTTGTAACCACAATACAACTTAAAATACATTTTACACGGAGGTCTTTGATCCTTAAAAAGAAAAGAAAATGGCTCTGTGCTGATGACATGACAAAAAAATCCTTTCTTTGAAAAAAAACCTAATTTCTCAAGAACGGCGTCTTGTCAAAAGCCTTCCAAAGTGCTAATATCAGTTAATACTAAAACTAAATATAAACGTCAAAGATTGTCTTTTTTGTAATTTTCTTGGAAGAGTGTCGGAGGCAAGCACTATAACCATTGAGGTTTATTGAGTTTGACTAGCGCTCTTTGACACTATACATGTAAAGTTTTGTCTCACATAAGAGAACTTAGAAAATCAATGGTAACGAGGTATGTTTCCTCAGTGGATATTGTATAGAAAAATATTCTAACCCCTTCTTTGATGGATACTGCTATAAAAGTTATTCTGAAGTGGTATGCTGTTAACCCAGTGAGAGTAGAGATGGGCAGTTCAGCCCCACGTAAGCACATTAGAGATTTTGAATGTTCTTGGCCCAGAGGCACTAATAATAAACATGGTAGAAAGCCTCAAGATAAACGTATCCAATGCAACTTTATTTGATTAATAGACTTGAAAGTGTTGATGGTAAACTCCTTAGAGAGAAGGACAAAATGCTATAATGAAATGGGGCTGTATATCATCCCTTACTCATAGCTATTCAGGAAGTTGCGGTTCAATGTACCAAGTTAGGACATACGCAGAGAATATAGTAATTGAGGTTTTATCATTGAATGATCATGCTAAATTCTAAAGAGAGCTGGATATTTTCAAACGATTTGAGTTCAACATGTGGGTAATCCAACCATTTTCCCTCATTACACTCGTTTAGAGAAGGGGGCTATCAGTATACCTGACTGGTGTTTTTAAGGCCAATTTCGAAATTAAACAGGAAAATGTGTGAATAAATTGCTTCTTTTATTCTTTGTTACCAATTACAATAACTTATGTGGCTAACAAGAGATTAGAGCTCACTATTTTGATTGATAAGATCAGGATAACTCATTTCAACAGTGAGAAATTATATAGTATTTTAACTATGCAAATTCTTATAGATATCTTAAACAAATATCAATATGGTTAATGAATTATAGAGGGGGAGTCAATGTAAACACTTATCTTGATGTATTAAAAGTTCAATACACTAACATTTTAAATCAGATATGGAATGCTCCATAATTTATCAACCAAACTGGGCAGAATTATCATCAGAGCAGCAGGTGCAGTCGGGCTGTTATCCACCTAAAGGGACACGTTCAGTGGGCTGTCATCAAGGCGCAGGCCATGGAAAGAGTGGCCCTGCCTGAGTGTCAACTCAAGCTGCTCCACCCCCATGGCAAACAGCACCATGGGGCTCCCTGTCTGGTGCCTCTTTCAATATTTCAAGGGTCTGAAATGAACCCACCAGGCTTAGCTCGCACAGTTGGGGCTGTAAATAGTAGTTTCGTCCATGTGAGAAATCCTCTACCTAGGCCCATGTTGGCCACTATGGTTCACAGAAAGTCCCAACTAGGCCTGGGCGTAGTACGCTGTGTTTTGCTACGCAGAACTCCGCAAAGTTACAAAAAAACTCTGCGAAGTTCCGCGAGTGGCGGAGTGCAGTGCGAACTGCAGTTTGTGCTGGTATTCCTGCCACTCTGGTAGAAATTCTACCCGAGCGGGAGCTCGGGCTCGCAAACTTACCGTTCGTGATCGCGAGCGGGGAAAAACTCTGCTGCACATCGCGAAGCAGAGTTTTCTGCACTCAGCAAGCTCCGCGGAGTGCGGAGTGCAGAAAACTCCGCAAACTCCGCGAACGGAGAGAAGTTCACCGCCCAGGCCTAGTCCCAACAAAGGAGTTGAAAGCCTTCTCTATGTTGATCGCCAGTGGTAAGGCCTTAGGGTATTTCAAAAGAGGAGAATGTAAAACTTGGTTTAGTCGTTTGATGTTAGGGATCATGCTGCGCGTAGAATGACTCCAGATTGATCCTGATGTATCAGGTACTGAAGCAGAGGCAACAATCGGTTGAGCAGGATTTTACTTAGTATTTATAGTCCACATTTAAAATCAATAACAGTCTGTAAGAAGAGAGAAGGTGTCTTTTCTTTACCTTGTTTCAGAAGAGGGATGAATCAGAGCTACACACATGGTGGGAGAGAGCACTCTGAGCTCTTTTACAGTGTTATACACTATGGTTAATATGGGAGCTGAGATGGTAAGTTGAGTAAAATTCGGGAGGCAGTCCATCAGTCCCTACTACTTTCCCCATGGACAGCGACTTGATGGCCTCCCTCACTTCATTCACTAGGACGTCTCCTCCAAGTAAGGTAGCTATGTCATGCTCCAACCTGTAAGTTATAGTGTGACATAAGAATGCAGGTCTTATGGCCTTGGCCAGGGTCGTTACATCAACGGAGTCCGTCGTAGGGCTCTTTGTGTCAAGCAGGAATCCTCTTGTGTAAATCTGGGGAAACCAACAGTGAATGTATTATTTAGGCAGCCTAACTCTAAGAGGGGGCGTGGCTTGGCGCACAACCAAGATGGCCACGCGTTTCTGAGCTCCGTCGGACCTCCGGTGCGGACGCTCTGTTAAACATGCTGTACGGGTGATTTTTGTTCACCGCGTAGCAGCACTAGGTGGCGGAACAGCTTGGGAGTCTTGAGGACGACTTTCAGGTGTTTCATCCGCTCCTTTTGCGACTCTCTCCTCGACGACTCTCTCCTCATACCGGAACATCAAAATGGCGGCGGATATGGAAGTTTCGCCGGTTCAAGGACCAAGTAAATGAATTACTTGGTCTGAATTTTTGGTTTCCGAGCGCATTTCCCTGATGAAGGAGGTATTGTAATAACGATTTTTATACCTCTCTATGTCATGCGCTGGTTTTCTGAGGAGACAATATTCTAATGTGATAATCCTTGTCACAAAATGGCGGCCGCTGACAGAATTTTTATCGGAACTCTTGGTGCCTTATTAGCGGCCTAATACATAGTTGGGTCTACTTCGGTGGGGGTGATTTATCCCATGTCCAACAGCTCGCCTGTACTTTTAAGCCTTTGAACATTATACTGATTTTTGCTGGTCGTGCACAATCTTTCCAGCACCATTTCCTGCAGCCGGAGGTTGTCGGCTATTTTTCTAGTGGATCATTTGACTATTAATGTATCCTCGCAGTAAGTCCTCAGCTCTTGGATTATTCCCCTCTGATTGTGGATTCTATAATGCGCTGGACTGCTTGTGCTTACATCTTTTCTCTTGCTGTTCAGTCCCTCATGATGTAACAAACTTATTTTGAAGAAGCCTTTCCCAGCGCTTGAGCTGCTCTCTTGTATTCTCCAGCTGGGGTGATCTTCGATATCTCAGGCATTATTACTTAGCTTCTTCTAAATTTTTACTCTATTCTGCTCAGCGCAACATCTACATACTTTCAGTTATTCTGGGTGGTTTCTGTGCTTCGTCCCAATGGCAGAAGGCATGGGTGTCACCCCCAAAGACAGAGATTCTAAAGGGAATCTGTTAGAAATGGGGGTCTCTAGTTGGCAGAGGTAGGTACCTTTGACCAAGTAGGGGCCCTTGCTTCTAGTCAGGGTAAGGGGGCTACACTCCTAAATAACCCCTGTTCACCCCCTTGGTAGCTTGGCACGAGCAGACAGGCTTATCTCAGAGGCAGTGTGTAAAGCATTTGTGAACACATACAGTAATACAGTGAAAACACCACAAATTGGCACTACACCAGTTTAGAAAAATAAGTAATCTTTATCTAGATTTAACACAAGACCAAACGATAAAAAATCCACAATACAATACTCAAAAATATGACTTTCAGATGGTAGAAATAGCTTAGTTCAAATTAGATGGTAAATGCGTCACTTGGTTCTCAAAGTACATGGGATGCGACACGCAATGCAAACAAAAGGGTTGCAGGGAAGTTGATGCGCCGTTCCTTACACTCCGGGGAGTGGATGCGTCGGTTCCTTACTGCAGCGCAGGGGAGGTGATGCGTCGCTTCCTTACTGTGTGGGGAGTTGATGCGTCGTTTCTTACTGCGGCCCGGTGATGATGCGACAAGATGGCGCCTCGATGCGATGTGACGATCCGGTGCGATGCGATGCGACAGCGTAGATGCGATGCGTGCACGCCCTACGGCCGTGCGGCGTAAGCGATGGTTTCTTGAGCCGCGACAGGCCCTGCGATGCGCTTTTCCGGTGATGCGACGTCGACTTCTTCGGTGGCGGCACACTTCTCCAGTGATGCGATACTCTTCGTCGGTGATGCGACGGCAAACAGCTGCGGTGACGGCACGCTTCTTCGGCGATGCAACGGCAACAGCTGCGGCGGCGACACGCATCTTCTTCATTGCGTCGCGCTTCCAGCTCCCAGCGACACGCAGACACTAATCCATTACAACAATTTACAGTAGGGAGCACTTGCACTTTGGCACTGGACAGCAGTGGCAAAGTGCCCAAGGTATCTAAACCAGCAAAAACATAGCCGAAATACAGGAGGCAACAGCAAAAAATGGAAGGGAGACCCATGCCAATGGTGCCAGGTCTAACACGTGTCCCCTCCAGCTGAAATGTGGGGAGAACTACCCACCCTCTTGGGAGTTCTCTTCACTAAGGCGGAAAACTCTGGACAGACCCTCAGCATTGGTGTGTTCTGTACCAGGGCGGTGTTCCACCGTGAAGTCCATCCCCTGTAGGGAAATGGACCACCTCAACAGCTTTGGGTTCTCACCCCTCATCTGCATCAACCATCTGAGGGGCCTGTGGTCTGTCTGAACCCGGAAGTGAGTCCCAAACAAGTATGGTCTCAGCTTCTTAAGTGCCCAGACCACAGCAAATGCCTCACGCGCAATTGCACTACACCTCTGTTCCTGTGGAAGTAACCTTCTACTAATAAAGGCTACGGGTTGGTCTAGGCCCTCCTCATTCATCTGTGAAAGAACAGCCCCCCACCATGCTCTGAAGCGTCTGTCTGTACAATGAATTCTTTAGAGAAGTTGGGCGCCCGGATCACGGGTGCTGTGCACATGGCAGTCTTCAGGGCATCAAAAGCTTTCTGACAGGTGTCAGTCCAGTTCACTTTCTTGGGCTGCTTCCTGGAAATCAGCTCAGTCAAGGGTGCAACAATGCTGCCATACCCCGTGACAAACCTCCTGTAGTACCCTGTGAGTCCTAAAAAGGCTCTCACCTCTGTCTGGGTTTTGGGGGGTTCCCAAGCCAGGATGGTTTCAATCTTGGGCTGTAGGGGCGCCACCTGGCCGCTCCCAACCTGGTGCCCCAAGTACATCACAAAACCCTGCCCGATCTGGCACTTACTCGCCATGATTGCGAGGCCTGCCCTCCGCAGCGCCATCAACACTTCCCAGAGGTGGCGCAGATGTTCTTCCCAACTGGCGCTGAACACTGCAATGTCATCCAGGTAGTCGGCACTGAAATCTTCCAGTCCAGCCAACACCTGGTTGACCAACCTCTGAAAGGTGGCAGGGGCATTCTTCATCCCAAAGGGCATGTCCTGGAATTGGTAGTGCCCATCTGGGGTGGAGAATGCTGACCTCTCCTTTGCCCCATCAGTTAAGACGATCTGCCAGTACCCAGACATTAAATCAAACGTGCTGAGGTACCGGGCAGCCCCTAACTGATCAATGAGCTCATCAGCTCTGGGGATGGGGTGCGCGTCAGTCCTGGTGACTGAATTGAGTCCTCAGTAGTCCACACAGAACCGGAGTTCGGGTGTTGCACCAGGCGCGGGAGCCTTTTGGACCAAAACCACTGGGCTGGCCCAAGGGCTGTTAGAGGACTCAATCACCCCTAACGGAAACATCTTGGAGACCTCCTCCTTGATGCAAGCTCTCACCCTGTCGGTCACTCTGTAAGTTTTGTGCTTAACAGGAGGACTGTCCCCAGTGTCCACATCATGGACGCACCACTCAGTGACACCGGGAGTCAGGGAGAACAGATCAGGAAACTGTCCCAACAGTTGGTGACAGTCATCCTGCTGCTCAGGGGTCAGGGTGGAAGAGAGGTTCACACCATCCACTGACCCATCTTGCTCTGTCGCAGACAGGAGGTCAGGAAGAGGCTCAGTCTCCTCCTCCATTCCATCATCTGTTGCTAGGAGCATGCCCACTTCGGACCTCTCCAAGTGGGGCTTCAGGCGGTTGGCATGCAGGACCCTCAAAGGGTTCCTAGGAGACCGCAAGTCCACCAAGTAGGTGACATTACTCTTGTGCTGCACCACCTCAAATGGTCCGGTCCACTTATCCTGGAGCACACAAGGCTCCACGGGGGCCATTACCCACACTTTCTGTCCAGGCTGAAACTCGATCAGAGTGGCATTCTGATCATACCACCGTTTCATCTCTTCCTGGCTGGCTTCCAGGTTCGCCTGAGCGAGTTGTCTGAAACGCCGTGTTTGGTTTCTGAAGGCCAGCATGTAGCTATATACATCCTGGGGAGGTTTACTGGGAGCTTTCTCCCAGCCTTCTTTTACCAAACTCAGAGGTCCTCTTACAGGGTGACCATAAAGCAGTTCAAAGGGACTGAACCCTAAGGACTTCTGTGGCACCTCTCTGTAAGCAAACAGAAGGCATGGCAAGAGGACGTCCCACTTACGCCTCATGGGTTCTTCAAGACCCATAATCATGCCCTTCAGGGTCCGGTTGAATCTCTCAAACAGCCCATTACCTTGGGGGTGGTAAGGAGTGGTGAACTTGTAGGTTACTCCACACTCCTGCCACAGGGACTCCATATACTTGGATATGAAGTTGGTACCACCTTCTGACACCACCTCTCTGGGGAACCCCACACGGGAGAAAATCCCCATCAATGCATGTCCCACCACAGGGGCCGTCACAGTCCGGAGAAAGATGGCTTCCGGGTACCGGGTGGCATGGTCCACCAAGACCAGGATAAACCTGTTACCCATGGCTGTCTTGGGATCCAGAGGCCCCACAATGTCAATGCCCACCCGTTCAAAGGGGGTACTGATCACAGGGAAAGGCTGGAGAGGAGCCTTGTGCTTCCTCCTACTCTTACCACTTGCCTGGCAAGTCTGACAGGTCCTGCAATGAGTATCTGAACTCTTGCACTTTTGGGGCCAATAAAAGTGGGTGACAAGCCGTTCAAAGGTCTTGTCCTGCTCCAAATGTCCTGCTAAAGGAACATCATGAGCCAGACCCAGTAGGAAGGCTCTGAAGTGCTGGGGTACCACCAGCACACAGGCTGACCCAGGCTCAGCAACCTTAGGCTCACTATACAGGAGACCATTCTCCCAGTAGATCCAATGTGATCCAGACTGATCACCTGCTGCCTGGTTTGTGGCCTGTTGCCGCAAACCCACAAGAGAAGGGCACTTTTTCTGCTCCTCACAGAACTCTTCCCTGGAGGGGCCTCCTTCCTGCTGCCAATGGGTCAGCTCAGGCTGGTCCCCCAGTTCAGCTACTTGTTCCACTGTAGGTTCCAGGGCATCCCCCTCAAGGTCTGCCTCCTCCTGGAACGTGGGAATTTCGGGGGCCGTTTTCCCGTGCCTCCTGCCTCTTCTCTTTAAGGCAGGCATCTGGGCCACCTTTTCAGGCTCCAGGTCCTCTTGAACACCCTTACTGGCTGCCATGGACCGGGTGGTCACACATGCCCACTCAGGCAGACCCAGCATCTCCAAATGAGCTCTTCGCTCTACCTTAGGCCAAGGGGAGCTTTCTAGATCATTGCCTAACAGACAATCAACAGGAATGGCTGGCCTCACAGCTACTTGAAAGGTACCTGAGACCCCCCCCAACCTGGGCCACCTTACAGTGGCTCTCCGAGTTGTCAGCAGCAACTACAGGGTAAAATGCATGGGGGATCACCTGCTCTTCAGACACTAGCCGACAACTGACAGCTGTCACACTGGCTCCAGTGTCTCTCAGAGCCTCCACCCTGTGGCCATTGATGGTCACCCACTGCCTGTACTTCTTAGTGTTATCAGGCAGCTGGGTCCTAAGGACCATCTCACTGTCTCCTAAAGAGACTAGGGACATCTCTGCGGGACCCCACCCACCTTAGGCACCCAACTCCTCCCCCAGGGCTATAGTAGCCATCTGTCGGGGTGGTGCACTCGTGGGTGCTGCATTCGCTTTCAGGGGACACTTAGGATCCCAAAAGCAGTGGCCCACCTGACCACACTTAAAACATTTCGGGGGTCCCTTGTGAACAGGCTTATCTGTTGGGGCCCCTGACTTCTTCTCAGGGGGAGGCTGGGAACCCTTCCCTTGATTCCCTTGGGGATTACTTTGAGGCCCTTTCTGGAACTCCTTCTGTTTACCCTTGTCCCCCCCACTCTTCTGCTGGGGACCCTGCCCACCTTTGGCGTAGTCTCCCACATGACCCTTGTGGACCCGGGTGCTAACCCAGCGGTCCGCCTCCTCAGCAAGCTTCCTAGGGTTAGTCAGCTTGTTATCAATAAGGTGCTGGAGTAGCTCTGGAAAACAATTATTGGACAAGTGCTCCCATGCAATCAAATTATAGAGCGCTTTAAAATTATTCACTTTGCTACCCTTCACCCAATCATCCAATGCTCTGCCAAAGAAAGAAACATATTCTACCCATGTGCTTGACTCCAGTTTCTTACAATTCCTAAACCTTTGTCTATAAAGCTCTGGGGTCAACCCATACCTGGACATTAAGGCTTCCTTCATGTGGACATAGGAATTCTGGTCCTCAGAGGGCAAGTCTAACAAAGTATCCCGCCCATCACTGAGGAACCGCCCCCACAACCCCGCTCCCCAATCCTTCTCAGGGACCCGGTGGGAGGTCATGGCCACTTCATAGGCCTTAAACCATTGCCCAATATCTTCATGCTTATGGAACTGCTTAATCACATCCTTGGGAATAAACACTCTTGTTTCTACAGGAACGGATGGTGTGCTGCCACCAGAGGGAGTAATTTCTAAGCTCTTAGTCTTGAGCTCCAATTCCCTCAACATTCTATCATGCTCTAAATGCATCCTTTTTTCCTCCAGGGCTAACTTCTAATTTTCTAACTCGATTTGCCCACCCAATTTGAGCTTGGCTAGCTCCATCTGATGCACCCTATCTCTTTCCCTGTCCTCCAGCTCTCTTGGGGCCAGGCCCTTGGAAGAAACACTGCTACCTGGCCTGGAAGGTACTTTCTCCCCGGTCAGGCCCAATGGCCCATCTAGCTGCCCTTCTGTATTCTCTGCCTCTTCTCCAGGCTCTTCAGTATGCTCAGTGGCTTTTCTAGCTTCCAACCAGGCCCTCAGCGCCTTTTGGAATTCCTCCTTTCTGGAGAGGCCTTTCATAGAGATATTAAACTTTTTACAGATGGTCTTCAGCTGTGGCACAGCGTAAACATCAACCCTTTCTTCCTCAAAATCAAAATCTTCAGGTGCAATGGATGCTGCTTTATGGTGAAAGGAAATTGGCAGTTCTCAACAAAAAAAGAAGTCCTAAGAAAAAAGTTCTACCAAAAATGTATGTGGTCGCGTATTGGTCTGCACTCACTAGTAGTGTACACCAATCACTGTATATGAATCACAAATGCAAGTCCACAATCCCACCGCTGACCACCAATGTTAGAAATGGGGGTCTCTAGTTGGCAGAGGTAGGTACCTTTGACCAAGTAGGGGCCCTTGCTTCTAGTCAGGGTAAGGGGGCTACACTCCTAAATGACCCCTGCCCACCCCCTTGGTAGCTTGGCACAAGCAGGCAGGCCTATCTCGGAAGCAGTGTGTAAAGCATTTGTAAACACATACAGTAATACAGTGAAAACACTACAAATGGACACTACACCAGTTTAGAAAAATAAGTAATCTTTATCTTGATTTAACACAAGACCAAACGACAAAAAATCCACAATACAAATCTCAAAAATATGACTTTCAGATGGTAGAAATAGCTTAGTTCAAATTAGATGGTAAATGCGTCACTTGGTTCTCAAAGTACCTGGGATGCGTCACGCAATGCAAACAAAAGGGTCGCAGGGAAGTTGATGCGCCGTTCCTTACACTCAGGGGAGTGGATGCGTCGGTTCCTTACTGCAGCGCAGGGGAGGTGATGCGTCGCTTCCTTACTGTGTGGGGAGTTGATGCGTCGTTTCTTACTGCAGCCCGGTGACGATGCGACAAGATGGCGCCTCGATGCAATGTGACGATCCGGTGCGATGCGACAGGATGGCGTCTTTGATGTGATGCGACAGCGTAGATGCGATGCGTGCACGCCCTGCGGCCGTGCAGCATAAGCAATGGTTTCTTGAGCCGCGACAGGCCCTGCGATGCGCTTCTCCGGTGATGCGACGTCGACTTCTTCGGCGGCGGCACACTTCTCCGGTGATGCGATACTCTTCGTCAGTGATGCGACGGCAAACAGCTGCGGCGACGGCATTCTTCTTCGGCGATGCAACTGCAACAGCTGCGGCGTCAACACGCTTCTTCTTCGTTGCGTCGCACTTCCAGCTCCCAGCGACACGCAGACACTAGAGGTACCCAGAACAACAGCAGGCACCTCTCTGCAGGTAGAATTCCCAGCAAGGAAATTCAGGGGGAGCTGGTGGTGAAGTCTTGGTGTCCCTGTGACTTCAGACAGGAGGCAAGCTCAACTTCAAGCCCTTGGAGATCTTCCTCAAGATGATAAAGTACGCAAAGTTCCTTTTTCCCTTTCCTTGGAAATGAGTAACCACTGCAGGCCAACCACAGACAGCAAACAGCACTGGGGCAGTCTCCTCCTTCAGCTTCCTTGGTTTCTCTCCTTGACAAAGGTCCATCTTGATTCCCAGAAGTGATCTAAATTTCTGGGGTCTGGGCCCCAATATTTATACTAGTAAATCCTTTGTTCTCTGAAGGCAGAGAGTGTCTGTACCTAGTCCAAACCAGTTCTGTCTTCCCTGGGGCAGCTTCCTGGCAGGAGGTGGAGACAGCATTGTTGAAAGCAGACCTGGCCCAGGTAGCTGAAAGGAAATCTCCTCCCCCTACTCTCTATTCTATGAAGGCTCAGGTTAGTGAAGGAAATCTCCGCCCCCTATTCAACCCTGGTCCTATTCAGCCCAGCTCTGACTCATCAGACTGCTGGAGCCAAAGCCCTCTCCAGCCCCCTGTCACTCACAAACCAGACATGGAATACACAAACCTAACAGAGGCATACTGGATAGTTAGGTAAGAAAATACCTACTTTCTAAAAGGGGTATTTTCAAACACAGAATGTAAAAATCACCCACACTAAAAGATGTATTTTAACATTCTGAGTTCAGGCATACTAAACTTTATTTTCCTATCTGTTTCCTAGGGTCAGTTATGTTTATAAGATGTTATAAACTAACTGCCCATTCTGGCCTATGGGAACAGATAGCCTTGCAATAGTGAAAAACGAAAATGGCTGGAGTTCATTATCAGGACATGCCACACACACCAGGCCATGTCCTACCTTTCACATACAATGCACCCTGCCCACAGGGGTACCTTGGGCCTACCTTAGGGGTGACTTACATGTAGAAAAGGGAAGGTTTAGGGACTGGCAAGTGGGTGCACTTGCCAAGTCGACATGGCAGTCCCAGACTGCACACAGGCTCTGCAATGGCAGGCCTGAGACACATTTTACAAGCTGCTTCTGTGGGTGGCACAATCAGTGATGCAAGCCCACCAGCAGCATTTGATTTACCGGCCCTGGGCACACATGGTGCACTGTACTAGGGTCTGACAAGCAAATCAAATAATCAATCATGGAGTCACTAATCCATTACAACAATTTACAGTAGGGAGCACTTGCACTTTGGCACTGGACAGCAGTGGCAAAGTGCCCAAAGTATCTAAACCAGCAAAAACATAGCCGAAATACAGGAGGCAACAGCAAAAAATGGAAGGGAGACCCATGCCAATGGTGCCAGGTCTAACACGTGTCCCCTCCAGCTGAAATGTGGGGAGAACTACCCACCCTCTTGGGAGTTCTCTTCACTATGGCGGAAAAATCTGGACAGACCATCAGCATTGGTGTGTTCTGTACCAGGGCGGTGTTCCACCGTGAAGTCCATCCCCTGTAGGGAAATGGACCACCTCAACAGCTTTGGGTTCTCACCCCTCATCTGCATCAAATATCTGAGGGGCCTGTGGTCTGTCTGAACCCGGAAGTGAGTCCCAAACAAGTATGGTCTCAGCTTCTTCAGTGCCCAGACCACAGCAAATGCCTCACGCTCAATTGCACTCCACCTCTGTTCCTGTGGAAGTAATGTTCTACTAATAAAGGCTACGGGTTGGTCTAGGCCCTCCTCATTCATCTGTGAAAGAACAGCCCCCACACCATGCTCTGAAGCGTCTGTCTGTACAATGAATTCTTTAGAGAAGTTGGGCGCCCGGATCACGGGTGCTGTGCACATGGCAGTCTTCAGGGCATCAAAAGCTTCCTGACAGGTGTCAGTCCAGTTCACTTTCTTGGGCTGCTTCCTGGAAGTCAGCTCAGTCAAGGGTGCAACAATTCTGCCATACCCCGTGACAAACCCCCTGTAGTACCCTGTGAGTCCTAAAAAGTCTCTCACCTCTGTCTGGGTTTTGGGGGGTTCCCAAGCCAGGATGGTTTCAATCTTGGGCTGTAGGGGCGCCACCTGGCCGCTCTCAACTTGGTGCCCCAAGTACATCACGAAACCCTGCCCGATCTGGCACTTACTCGCCTTGATCGCGGGGCCTGCCCTCCGCAGCGCCATCAACACTTCCCAGAGGTGGCGCAGATGTTCTTCCCAACTGGCACTGAACACTGCAATGTCATCCAGGTAGGAGGCACTGAAATCTTCCAGTCCAGCCAGCACCTGGTTGACCAACCTCTGAAAGGTGGCAGGGGCATTCTTCATCCCAAAGGGCATGACCCGGAATTGGTAGTGCCCATCTGGGGTGGAGAATGCTGACCTCTCCTTTGCCCCATCAGTTAAGGTGATCTGCCAGTACCCAGACATTAAGTCAAACGTGCTGAGGTACCGGGCAGCCCCTAACTGATCAATGAGCTCATCAGCTCTGGGGATGGGGTGCGCGTCAGTCCTGGTGACTGAATTGAGTCCTCGGTAGTCCACACAGAACCGGAGTTCGGGTGTTGCACCAGGCGCGGCAGCCTTTGGGACCAAAACCACTGGGCTGGCCCAAGGGCTGTTAGAGGACTCAATCACCCCTAACGCAAACATCTTGGAGACCTCCTCCTTGATGCAACCTCTCACACTGTCAGTCACTCTGTAAGTTTTGTGCTTAACAGGAGGACTGTCCCCATCATGGACGCACCACTCAGTGACACCGGGAGTCAGGGAGAACAGATCAGGAAACTGTCCCAACAGTTGGCGACAGTCATACTGCTGCTCAGGGGTCAGGGATGGAAGAGAGGTTCACACCATCCACTGACCCATCTTGCTCTGTCGCAGACAGGAGGTCAGGAAGAGGCTCAGTCTTCTCCTCCATTCCATCATCTGTTGCTAGGAGCATGCCCACTTCGGACCTCTCCAAGTGGGGCTTCAGGCGGTTGGCATGCAGGACCCTCAAAGGGTTCCTAGTAGACCGCAAGTCCACCAAGTAGGTGACATTACTCTTGTGCTCCACCACCTCAAATGGTCCGGTCCACTTATCCTGGAGCACACAAGGCTCCACTGGTGCCATGACCCACACTTTCTGTCCAGGCTGAAACTCGATCAGAGTGGCATTCTGATCATACCACTGTTTCATCTCTTCCTGGCTGGCTTCCAGATTCGCCTGAGCGAGTTGTCTGAAACGCCGGGTTTGGTTTCTGAAGGCCAGCATGTAGCTATATACATCCTGGGGAGGTTTACTGGGAGCTTTCTCCCAGCCTTCTTTTACCAAACTCAGAGGTCCTCTTACAGGGTGACCATACAGCAGTTCAAAGGGACTGAACCCTAAGGACTTCTGTGGCACCTCTCTGTAAGCAAACAGAAGGCATGGCAAGAGGACGTCCCACTTACGCCTCATGGGTTCTTCAAGACTCATAATCATGCCCTTCAGGGTCCGGTTGAATCTCTCAACCAGCCCATTACCTTGGGGGTGGTAAGGAGTGGTGAACTTGTAGGTTACACCACACTCCTCCCACAGGGACTTCATATACTTGGATATGAAGTTGGTACCACGGTCTGACACCACCTTTCTGGGGAACCCCACACGGGAGAAAATCCCCATCAATGCATGTCCCACCACGGGGGCCGTCACAGTCCGGAGAGGGATGGCTTCCGGGTACCGGGTGGCATGGTCCACCAAGACCAGGATAAACCTGTTGCCCATGGCTGTCTTGGGATCCAGAGGCCCCACAATGTCAATGCCCACCCGTTCAAAGGGGGTTCTGACCACAGGGAAAGGCTGGAGAGGAGCCTTGTGCTTCTTCCTACTCTTACCACTTGCCTGGCAAGTCTGACAGGTGCTGCAATGAGTATCTGAACTCTTGCACATTTGGGGCCAATAAAAGTGGGTGACAAGCCATTCAAAGGTCTTGTCCTGCTCCAAATGTCCTGCTAAAGGCACATCATGAGCCAGACCCAGTAGGAAGGCTCTGAAGTGCTGGAGGCTCCAGGTCCTCTTGAACACCCTTACTGGCTGCCATGGACCGGGTAGTCACACATGCCCACTCAGGCAGACCCAACATCTCCAAATGAGCTCTTCGCTCCACCTTAGCCCAAGGGGAGCTTTCTAGATCATTGCCTAACAGACAATCAACAGGAATGGCTGGCCTCACAGCTACTTGAAAGGTACCTGAGACGCCCCCCAACCTGGGCCACCTTACAGTGGCTCTCCGAGTTGTCAGCAGCAACTACAGGGTAAAATGCATGGGGGATCACCTGCTCTTCAGACACTAGCCGACAACTGACAGCTGTCACACTGGCTCCAGTGTCTCTCAGAGCCTCCACCCTGTGGCCATTGATGGTCACCCACTGCCTGTACTTCTTAGTGTTATCAGGCAGCTGGGTCTTAGGGACCATCTCACTGTCTCCTAAAGAGACTAGGGACATCTCTGCGGGACCTCACCCACCTTGGGCACCCAACTCCTCCCCCAGGGCTACACTAGTAATCTGCCGGGCGGTGCACTTGTGGGTGCTGCATTCGCTTTCAGGGGACACTTAGGATCCCAAAAGCAGTGGCCCACCTGACCACACTTAAAACATTTCGGGGGTCCCTTGTGAACAGGCTTATCTGTCGGGCCCCTGACTTCTTCTCAGGGGGAGGCTGGGAACCCTTCCCTTGGTTCCCATGGGGATTACTTTGAGGCCCTTTCTGGAACTCCTTCTGTTTACCATTGTCTCCCTACTCTTCTGCTGGGGACCCTGCCCACCTTTGGCGAAGTCTCCCACATGACCCTTGTGGACCCGGGTGCTAACCCAGCGGTCCGCTACCTCAGCAAGCTTCCTAGGGTTAGTCAGCTTGCTATCAATAAGGTGCTGGAGTAGCTCTGGAAAACAATTATTGGACAAGTGCTCCCATGCAATCAAATTATAGAGTGCTTCAAAATTATCCACTTTGCTACCCTTCACCCAACCATCCAATGCTCTGCCAAAGAAAGAAACATATTCTACCCATGTGCTTGTCTCCAGTTTCTTACAATTCCTAAACCTTTGTCTATAAAGCTCTGGGGTCAACCCATACCTGGACATTAAGGCTTCCTTCATGCGGACATAGGAATTCTGGTCCTCAGAGGGCAAGTCTAACAAAGTATCCCGCCCATCACTGAGGAACTGCCCCCACAACCCCGCTCCCCAATCCTTCTCAGGGACCCGGTGGGAGGTCATGGCCTCTTCATAGGCCTTAAACCATTGCCCAATATCTTCATGCTTATGGAACTCCTTAATCACATCCTTGGGAATAAACACTCTTGTTTCTACAGGAACGGATGGTGTGCTGCCACCAGAGGGAGTAATTTCTAAGCTCTTAGTCTTGAGCTCCAATTCCCTCAACATTCTCTCATGCTCTAAATGCAAACTTTTTCCTCCAGGGCTAACTTCTTATTTTCTAACTCGATTTGCCCACCCAGTGTGAGCTTGGCTAGCTCCATCTGATTCACCCTATCTCTTTCCCTGTCCTCCAGCTCTCTTGGGGCCAGGCCCTTGGAAGAAACACTGCTACCTGGCCTGGAAGGTACTTTCTCCCGGTCAGGCCCAAAGGCCTATCTAGCTACCCACCTGTATTCTCTGCCTCTTTTCCAGGCTCTTCTCTATGCTCAGTGGCTTTTCTAGCTTCCAACCAGGCCCTCAGCGCCTTTTGGAATTCCTCCTTTCTGGAGAGGCCTTTCATAGAGATATTAAACTTTTTACAGATGGTCTTCAGCTGTGGCACAGTGTAAACATCAACCCTTTCTTCCTCAAAATCAAAATCTTCAGGTGCAATGGATGCTGCTTTACTCATGGTGAAAGGAAATTGGCAGTTCTCAACAAAAATAGAAGTCCCAAGAAAAAAGTTCTACCAAAAATGTATGTGGTCGCGTATTGGTCTGCACTCACTAGTAGTGTCCACCAATCACTGTATATGAATCCCAAATGCAAGTCCACAATCCCACCGCTGACCACCAATGTTAGAAATGGGGGTCTCTAGTTGGCAGAGGTAGGTACCTTTGACCAAGTAGGGGCCCTTGCTTCTAGTCAGGGTAAGGGGGCTACACTCCTAAATAACCCCTGCTCACCCGCTTGGTAGCTTGGCAAGAGCAGGCAGGCTTATCTCGGAGGCAGTGTGTAAAGCATTTGAGACACACATACAGTAATACAGTGAAAACACTACAAATGGACACTACACCAGTTTAGAAAAATAAGTAATCTTTATGTAGATTTAACACAAGACCAAACGACAAAAAATCCACAATACAATACTCAAAAATATGACTTTCAGATGGTAGAAATAGCTTGAATGAATGAATATAGGACTTATAGAGCGCGACTTAGCCCATGGGCATCAGGGCGCTGCGGATAGAGATCATGATCAGGGGTGTCCATAGATAGAGGGGTTACAAATGCATATTAGTAAAGAGCCAGGTCTTCAAGGCTTTCCGGAATAAGGAATGCGTTTCCAGAGTCGAAATTGAGAGCGGAAGAGAGTTCCACAAATTGGCTGCAGCCAGCGAGAAGGACCTTCCCCCCCATCTAGATTTCCTGAATCTAGGCACAATCACCAGATTCTTGCTGGAAGATCTTAACTGCTTGCCAGGGACATATCTCCGAAACAATTTTTTTACCCCTTCGTTTCCAGTGTTGTTAAAGGCCTTGGGCACCAAACACAGGGCCTTAAACACAATTCTCCGACCCAAAGGAAGCCAATGAAGGCTCCTGATGGTAGCCGCAACAGAGTGGAATTTAGGAAGGCCCATCACCAGCCTTGCTGCAGCATTCTGCACAAGTTGGAGTCGGTGTAGGAGACCCTTATTTATCCCTACATAAAGGGCATTGCAGTAGTCCAATCTGGACAACACAAGGGCCACCACTGCCTGTTTCCGCGCGGAGAGGGAAAGACATTGACATATCTTTCTGAGGGTTCTTATCATTCCGAAGCAAGTGGAGACTGTTCTATTTATTTAGGGGCCCAAAGAAAGAGACGTATCAACTATGATGCCTAGATTCTTGGCACTGAGGCCGGGACAAGGGCAGGATCCAAGCGTGTCTGGCCACCAGACCCTGGACCAGATCTCCTGTTTGTCTCCAAAAATTAAAATCTCAGTTTTATCCCCATTGAGTCTTAGATAGTTCTCTACCATCCATGCAGCTACCGCCTGCATGCAGCTTTTAAAATTTGCTGCTGATGCTTCAACATTCTCAGTGATGGTAATCATGATTTGAGTGTCATCAGCATAAGATAACACTTCTAGGCCAAAAGATCTTACAACCCTGGCAAGCGGTGCTACATAAAGGTTAAAAAGGGTGGGACTCAATGAGGATCCCTTGGGAACTCCGCAGAACAGCCGTTTAGGAGCAGAAAGGAATTGACCCATCTTAACTCTTTGAGCCCATTCCATAAGGAAAGATGTGAGCAAGTTAAGGGCAGAGCCCTCAGTCCCTATTTCCCGGAGCCTCCCAGCCAATCTGATGGGAGAGATGGTATCGAAGGCTGCCGTTAGGTCCAGAAGGATCAGCAAGGTGGTGTGACCTGCGTCGACCTGTTGTCGAATGTAGTTAAAAACAATGGTTAACGCCGTCTCAGTACTGTGCTCACTTCTGAACCCATGTTGCGAGCCATCTAACAACTGATGATCCTCCAGATAGGTGCTAAGATGGAGGTTCAGGTGTTTCTCCAAGATTTGAGCTTAGTTCAAATTAGATGGTAAATGCGTCACTTGGTTCTCAAAGTACCTGGGATGCGTCACGCAATGCAAACAAAAGGGTCGCACGGAAGTTGATGCGCCGTTCCTTACACTCAGGGGAGTGGATGCGTTGGTTCCTTACTGCAGCGCAGGGGAGGTGATGCATCGCTTCCTTACTGTGTGGGGAGTTGATGCGTCGTTTCTTACTGCGGCCCGGTGACAATGCGACAAGATGGCGCCTCGATGCGATGTGACGATCCGCTGCGATGCAACAAGATGGCGTCTTTGATGCGACAGCGTAGATGCGATGCGTGCATGCCCTACGGCCGTGCGGCAGAAGCGATGGTTTCTTGAGCCGCGACAGGCCCTGCGATGCGCTTCTCCGGTGATGCGACGTCGACTTCCTCGGTGGCGGCACATGTCTCCCGTGATGCGATACTCTTCGTCGGTGATGCGATGGCAAACAGCTGCGGCGACGGCACGCTTCTTCGGCGATGCGACGGCAACAGCTGCGGCGGCGACGCGCTTCTTCTTCGTTGCATCGCGCTTCCAGCTCCCAGCGACACGCAGACACTAGAGATACCCAGAACAACAGCAGGCACCTCTCTGCAGGTAGAATACCCAGCAAGGAAATTCAGGGGGAGCTGGTGGTGAAGTCTTGGTGTCCCTGTGACTTCAGACAGGAGGCAAGCTCAACTTCAAGCCCTTGGAGATCTTCCTCAAGATGATAAAGTACACAAAGTTCCTTTTTCCCTTTCCTTGGAAATGAGTAACCACTGCAGGCCAACCACAGACAGCAACCAGCACTGGGGCAGTCTCCTCCTTCAGCTTCCTTGGTTTCTCTCCTTGACAAAGGTCCGTCTTGATTCCCAGAAGTGATCTAAATTTCTGGGGTCTGGGCCCCAATATTTATACTAGTAAATCCTTTGTTCTCTGAAGGCAGAGAGTGTCTGTACCTCGTCCAAACCAGTTCTGTCTTCCCTGGGGCAGCTTCCTGGCAGGAGGTGGAGACAGCATTGTTGAAAGCAGACCTGGCCCAGGTAGCTAAAAGGAAATCTCCTCCCCTACTCTCTATTCTATGAAGGCTCAGGTTAGTGAAAGGAAATCTCCACCCCCTACTCTCTATTCAACCCTGGTCCTATTCAGCCCAGCTCTGACTCATCAGACTGCTGGAGCCAAAGCCCTCTCCAGCCCCCTGTCACTCACAAACCAGACATGGAATACACAAACCTAGCAGATGCATACCTGATAGTTAGGTAATAAAATACCTAGGGGCAGATCTACGTTTCCTGGCGCATCCCTGCAAATCAGCAGGGATGCGCCAGGAAAGATGCGTGACGCAAGTTTACCCTTGCGCCACCACAGATGCGCCGCATTTACAATGCGGCGCATCATGGCGCAAAGATAAACAGATGCGTGTCGCATCTGCCGGCGTAAGGTTGGCGCAGTGCTGGAGTTGTGTCGCGGGCGCGACGCAACTCCAGCACTGTTCCAACCTGGCCTATCCTCAACATGGTGCGTCATGCCTTACGCCTGCTTCAAGCAGGCGCAAGGTTTTGACGCAGCGGGGTCGGAAAAGTGACTGAGTGAAATCTTGTAGATTTCACTCAGGCATCTTTTCCGAGGCGTTCCTGCACCGGAACGCCCACCTCTGCGCCGGAACGCCCACATGAAACCTGACGCAGGTTTCATGTGGCGCAGGGCTTACAACGTGACGCATCTCCCTAGATGCGTCACGTTGTAAATCCCCCACAGCATGGCGCTAGCTGACGCTGCCGCTGCGTCACAAAAGTGACGCAACGGCGGCGCAAAAGTGGCACATGGGGCTTGTAAATCTGCCCACTACTTTCTAAAAGGGGTATTTTCAAACACAGAATGTAAAAATCACCCACACTAAAAGATGTATTTTAACATTCTGAGTTCAGGCATACTAAACTTTATTTTCCTATCTGTTTCCTAGGGTCAGTTATGTTTATAAGATGTTATAAGCTAACTGCCCATTCTGGCCTATGGGAACAGATAGCCTTGCAATAGTGAAAAACGAAAATGGCTGGAGTTCATTATCAGGACATGCCACACACACCAGGCCATGTCCTACCTTTCACATACAATGCACCCTGCCCACAGGGGTACCTTGGGCCTACCTTAGGGGTGACTTACATGTAGAAAAGGGAAGGTTTAGGGACTGGCAAGTGGGTGCACTTGCCAAGTCGACATGGCAGTCCCAGACTGCACACAGGCTCTGCAATGGCAGGCCTGAGACACATTTTACAAGCTGCTTCTGTGGGTGGCACAATCAGTGATGCAAGCCCACCAGCAGCATTTGATTTACCGGCCCTGGGCACACATGGTGCACTGTACTAGGGTCTGACAAGCAAATCAAATAATCAATCATGGAGTCACTAATCCATTACAACAATTTACAGTAGGGAGCACTTGCACTTTGGCACTGGACAGCAGTGGCAAAGTGCCCAAAGTATCTAAACCAGCAAAAACATAGCCGAAATACAGGAGGCAACAGCAAAAATGGAAGGGAGACCCATGCCAATGGTGCCAGGTCTAACACGTGTCCCCTCCAGCTGAAATGTGGGGAGAACTACCCACCCTCTTGGGAGTTCTCTTCACTATGGCGGAAAAATCTGGACAGACCATCAGCATTGGTGTGTTCTGTACCAGGGCGGTGTTCCACCATGAAGTCCATCCCCTGTAGGGAAATGGACCACCTCAACAGCTTTGGGTTCTCACCCCTCATCTGCATCAAATATCTGAGGGGCCTGTGGTCTGTCTGAACCCGGAAGTAAGTCCCAAACAAGTATGGTCTCAGCTTCTTCAGTGCCCAGACCACAGCAAATGCCTCACGCTCAATTGCACTCCACCTCTGTTCCTGTGGAAGTAATGTTCTACTAATAAAGGCTACGGGTTGGTCTAGGCCCTCCTCATTCATCTGTGAAAGAACAGCCCCCACACCATGCTCTGAAGCGTCTGTCTGTACAATGAATTCTTTAGAGAAGTTGGGTGCCCGGATCACGGGTGCTGTGCACATAGCAGTCTTCAGGGCATCAAAAGCTTCCTGACAGGTGTCAGTCCAGTTCACTTTCTTGGGCTGCTTCCTGGAAGTCAGCTCAGTCAAGGGTGCAACAATTCTGCCATACCCCGTGACAAACCTCCTGTAGTACCCTGTGAGTCCTAAAAGTCTCTCACCTCTGTCTGGGTTTTGGGGGGTTCCCAAGCCAGGATGGTTTCAATCTTGGGCTGTAGGGGCGCCACCTGGCCGCTCTCAACTTGGTGCCCCAAGTACATCACGAAACCCTGCCCGATCTGGCACTTACTCGCCTTGATCGCGGGGCCTGCCCTCCGCAGCGCCATCAACACTTCCCAGAGGTGGCGCAGATGTTCTTCCCAACTGGCACTGAACACTGCAATGTCATCCAGGTAGGCGGCACTGAAATCTTCCAGTCCAGCCAGCACCTGGTTGACCAACCTCTGAAAGGTGGCAGGGGCATTCTTCATCCCAAAGGGCATGACCCGGAATTGGTAGTGCCCATCTGGGGTGGAGAATGCTGACCTCTCCTTTGCCCCATCAGTTAAGGTGATCTGCCAGTACCCAGACATTAAGTCAAACGTGCTGAGGTACCGGGCAGCCCCTAACTGATCAATGAGCTCATCAGCTCTGGGGATGGGGTGCGCGTCAGTCCTGGTGACTGAATTGAGTCCTCGGTAGTCCACACAGAACCGGAGTTCGGGTGTTGCACCAGGCGCGGCAGCCTTTGGGACCAAAACCACTGGGCTGGCCCAAGGGCTGTTAGAGGACTCAATCACCCCTAACGCAAACATCTTGGAGACCTCCTCCTTGATGCAACCTCTCACACTGTCAGTCACTCTGTAAGTTTTGTGCTTAACAGGAGGACTGTCCCCATCATGGACGCACCACTCAGTGACACCGGGAGTCAGGGAGAACAGATCAGGAAACTGTCCCAACAGTTGGCGACAGTCATACTGCTGCTCAGGGGTCAGGGATGGAAGAGAGGTTCACACCATCCACTGACCCATCTTGCTCTGTCGCAGACAGGAGGTCAGGAAGAGGCTCAGTCTTCTCCTCCATTCCATCATCTGTTGCTAGGAGCATGCCCACTTCGGACCTCTCCAAGTGGGGCTTCAGGCGGTTGGCATGCAGGACCCTCAAAGGGTTCCTAGTAGACCGCAAGTCCACCAAGTAGGTGACATTACTCTTGTGATCCACCACCTCAAATGGTCCGGTCCACTTATCCTGGAGCACACAAGGCTCCACTGGTGCCATGACCCACACTTTCTGTCCAGGCTGAAACTCGATCAGAGTGGCATTCTGATCATACCACTGTTTCATCTCTTCCTGGCTGGCTTCCAGATTCGCCTGAGCGAGTTGTCTGAAACGCCCAGGGTTTGGTTTCTGAAGGCCAGCATGTAGCTATATACATCCTGGGGAGGTTTACTGGGAGCTTTCTCCCAGCCTTCTTTTACCAAACTCAGAGGTCCTCTTACAGGGTGACCATACAGCAGTTCAAAGGGACTGAACCCTAAGGACTTCTGTGGCACATCCAATGCTCTGCCAAAGAAAGAAACATATTCTACCCATGTGCTTGTCTCCAGTTTCTTACAATTCCTAAACCTTTGTCTATAAAGCTCTGGGGTCAACCCATACCTGGACATTAAGGCTTCCTTCATGCGGACATAGGAATTCTGGTCCTCAGAGGGCAAGTCTAACAAAGTATCCCGCCCATCACTGAGGAACTGCCCCCACAACCCCGCTCCCCAATCCTTCTCAGGGACCCGGTGGGAGGTCATGGCCTCTTCATAGGCCTTAAACCATTGCCCAATATCTTCATGCTTATGGAACTCCTTAATCACATCCTTGGGAATAAACACTCTTGTTTCTACAGGAACGGATGGTGTGCTGCCACCAGAGGGAGTAATTTCTAAGCTCTTAGTCTTGAGCTCCAATTCCCTCAACATTCTCTCATGCTCTAAATGCAAACTTTTTTCCTCCAGGGCTAACTTCTTATTTTCTAACTCGATTTGCCCACCCAGTGTGAGCTTGGCTAGCTCCATCTGATTCACCCTATCTCTTTCCCTGTCCTCCAGCTCTCTTGGGGCCAGGCCCTTGGAAGAAACACTGCTACCTGGCCTGGAAGGTACTTTCTCCCCGGTCAGGCCCAAAGGCCTATCTAGCTACCCACCTGTATTCTCTGCCTCTTTTCCAGGCTCTTCTCTATGCTCAGTGGCTTTTCTAGCTTCCAACCAGGCCCTCAGCGCCTTTTGGAATTCCTCCTTTCTGGAGAGGCCTTTCATAGAGATATTAAACTTTTTACAGATGGTCTTCAGCTGTGGCACAGTGTAAACATCAACCCTTTCTTCCTCAAAATCAAAATCTTCAGGTGCAATGGATGCTGCTTTACTCATGGTGAAAGGAAATTGGCAGTTCTCAACAAAAATAGAAGTCCCAAGAAAAAAGTTCTACCAAAAATGTATGTGGTCGCGTATTGGTCTGCACTCACTAGTAGTGTCCACCAATCACTGTATATGAATCCCAAATGCAAGTCCACAATCCCACCGCTGACCACCAATGTTAGAAATGGGGGTCTCTAGTTGGCAGAGGTAGGTACCTTTGACCAAGTAGGGGCCCTTGCTTCTAGTCAGGGTAAGGGGGCTACACTCCTAAATAACCCCTGCTCACCCGCTTGGTAGCTTGGCAAGAGCAGGCAGGCTTATCTCGGAGGCAGTGTGTAAAGCATTTGAGACACACATACAGTAATACAGTGAAAACACTACAAATGGACACTACACCAGTTTAGAAAAATAAGTAATCTTTATGTAGATTTAACACAAGACCAAACGACAAAAAATCCACAATACAATACTCAAAAATATGACTTTCAGATGGTAGAAATAGCTTGAATGAATGAATATAGGACTTATAGAGCGCGACTTAGCCCATGGGCATCAGGGCGCTGCGGATAGAGATCATGATCAGGGGTGTCCATAAATAGAGGGGTTACAAATGCATATTAGTAAAGAGCCAGGTCTTCAAGGCTTTCCGGAATAAGGAATGCGTTTCCAGAGTCGAAATTGAGAGCGGAAGAGAGTTCCACAAATTGGCTGCAGCCAGCGAGAAGGACCTTCCCCCCCATCTAGATTTCCTGAATCTAGGCACAATCACCAGATTCTTGCTGGAAGATCTTAACTGCTTGCCAGGGACATATCTCCGAAACAATTTTTTTACCCCTTCGTTTCCAGTGTTGTTAAAGGCCTTGGGCACCAAACACAGGGCCTTAAACACAATTCTCCGACCCAAAGGAAGCCAATGAAGGCTCCTGATGGTAGCCGCAACAGAGTGGAATTTAGGAAGGCCCATCACCAGCCTTGCTGCAGCATTCTGCACAAGTTGGATTCGGTGAAGGAGATCCTTATTTATCCCTACATAAAGGGCATTGCAGTAGTCCAATCTGGACAACACAAGGGCCACCACTGCCTGTTTCCGCGCGGAGAGGGAAAGACATTGACATATCTTTCTGAGGGTTCTTATCATTCCGAAGCAAGTGGAGACTGTTCTATTTATTTAGGGGCCCAAAGAAAGAGACGTATCAACTATGATGCCTAGATTCTTGGCACTGAGGCCGGGACAAGGGCAGGATCCAAGCGTGTCTGGCCACCAGACCCTGGACCAGATCTCCTGTTTGTCTCCAAAAATTAAAATCTCAGTTTTATCCCCATTGAGTCTTAGATAGTTCTCTACCATCCATGCAGCTACTGCCTGCATGCAGCTTTTAAAATTTGCTGCTGATGCTTCAACATTCTCAGTGATGGTAATCATGATTTGAGTGTCATCAGCATAAGATAACACTTCTAGGCCAAAAGATCTTACAACCCTGGCAAGCGGTGCTACATAAAGGTTAAAAAGGGTGGGACTCAATGAGGATCCCTTGGGAACTCCGCAGAACAGCCGTTTAGGAGCAGAAAGGAATTGACCCATCTTAACTCTTTGAGCCCATTCCATAAGGAAAGATGTGAGCAAGTTAAGGGCAGAGCCCTCAGTCCCTATTTCCCGGAGCCTCCCAGCCAATCTGATGGGAGAGATGGTATCGAAGGCTGCCGTTAGGTCCAGAAGGATCAGCAAGGTGGTGTGACCTGCGTCGACCTGTTGTCGAATGTAGTTAAAAACAATGGTTAACGCCGTCTCAGTACTGTGCTCACTTCTGAACCCATGTTGCGAGCCATCTAACAACTGATGATCCTCCAGATAGGTGCTAAGATGGAGGTTCAGGTGTTTCTCCAAGATTTGAGCTTAGTTCAAATTAGATGGTAAATGCGTCACTTGGTTCTCAAAGTACCTGGGATGCGTCACGCAATGCAAACAAAAGGGTCGCACGGAAGTTGATGCGCCGTTCCTTACACTCAGGGGAGTGGATGCGTTGGTTCCTTACTGCAGCGCAGGGGAGGTGATGCGTCGCTTCCTTACTGTGTGGGGAGTTGATGCGTCGTTTCTTACTGCGGCCCGGTGACAATGCGACAAGATGGCGCCTCGATGCGATCTGACGATCCGCTGCGATGCAACAAGATGGCGTCTTTGATGCGACAGCGTAGATGCGATGCGTGCATGCCCTACGGCCGTGCGGCAGAAGCGATGGTTTCTTGAGCCGCGACAGGCCCTGCGATGCGCTTCTCCGGTGATGCGACGTCGACTTCCTCGGCGGCGGCACATGTCTCCCGTGATGCGATACTCTTCGTCGGTGATGCGATGGCAAACAGCTGCGGCGACGGCACGCTTCTTCGGCGATGCGACGGCAACAGCTGCGGCGGCGACGCGCTTCTTCTTCGTTGCATCGCGCTTCCAGCTCCCAGCGACACGCAGACACTAGAGATACCCAGAACAACAGCAGGCACCTCTCTGCAGGTAGAATACCCAGCAAGGAAATTCAGGGGGAGCTGGTGGTGAAGTCTTGGTGTCCCTGTGACTTCAGACAGGAGGCAAGCTCAACTTCAAGCCCTTGGAGATCTTCCTCAAGATGATAAAGTACACAAAGTTCCTTTTTCCCTTTCCTTGGAAATGAGTAACCACTGCAGGCCAACCACAGACAGCAACCAGCACTGGGGCAGTCTCCTCCTTCAGCTTCCTTGGTTTCTCTCCTTGACAAAGGTCCGTCTTGATTCCCAGAAGTGATCTAAATTTCTGGGGTCTGGGCCCCAATATTTATACTAGTAAATCCTTTGTTCTCTGAAGGCAGAGAGTGTCTGTACCTCGTCCAAACCAGTTCTGTCTTCCCTGGGGCAGCTTCCTGGCAGGAGGTGGAGACAGCATTGTTGAAAGCAGACCTGGCCCAGGTAGCTAAAAGGAAATCTCCTCCCCCTACTCTCTATTCTATGAAGGCTCAGGTTAGTGAAAGGAAATCTCCACCCCCTACTCTCTATTCAACCCTGGTCCTATTCAGCCCAGCTCTGACTCATCAGACTGCTGGAGCCAAAGCCCTCTCCAGCCCCCTGTCACTCACAAACCAGACATGGAATACACAAACCTAGCAGAGGCATACCTGATAGTTAGGTAATAAAATACCTAGGGGCAGATCTACGTTTCCTGGCGCATCCCTGCAAATCAGCAGGGATGCGCCAGGAAAGATGCGTGACGCAAGTTTACCCTTGCGCCACCACAGATGCGCCGCATTTACAATGCGGCGCATCATGGCGCAAAGATAAACAGATGCGTGTCGCATCTGCCGGCGTAAGGTTGGCGCAGTGCTGGAGTTGTGTCGAGGGCGCGACGCAACTCCAGCACTGTTCCAACCTGGCCTATCCTCAACATGGTGCGTCATGCCTTACGCCTGCTTCAAGCAGGCGCAAGGTTTTGACGCAGCGGGGTCGGAAAAGTGACTGAGTGAAATCTTGTAGATTTCACTCAGGCACTTTTCTGAGGCGTTCCTGCACCGGAACGCCCACCCTGCGCCGGAACGCCCACATGAAACCTGACGCAGGTTTCATGTGGCGCAGGGCTTTACAACGTGACGCATCTCCCTAGATGCGTCACGTTGTAAATCCCCCACAGCATGGCGCTAGCTTTACGCCGCCGCTGCGTCACAAAAGTGACGCAACGGCGGCGCAAAAGTGGCACATGGGGCTTGTAAATCTGCCCACTACTTTCTAAAAGGGGTATTTTCAAACACAGAATGTAAAAATCACCCACACTAAAAGATGTATTTTAACATTCTGAGTTCAGGCATACTAAACTTTATTTTCCTATCTGTTTCCTAGGGTCAGTTATGTTTATAAGATGTTATAAGCTAACTGCCCATTCTGGCCTATGGGAACAGATAGCCTTGCAATAGTGAAAAACGAAAATGGCTGTAGTTCACTATCAGGACATGCCACACACACCAGGGCATGTCCTACCTTTCACATACAATGCACCCTGCCCACAGGGGTACCTTGGGCCTACCTTAGGGGTGACTTACATGTAGAAAAGGGAAGGTTTATGGATTGGCAAGTGGGTGCACTTGCCAAGTCGACATGGCAGTCCCAGACTGCACACAGGCTCTGCAATGGCAGGCCTGAGACACATTTTACAAGCTGCTTCTGTGGGTGGCACAATCATTGCTGCAAGCCCACCATCAGCATTTGATTTACCGGCCCTGGGCACACATGGTGCACTGTACTAGGGTCTGACAAGCAAATCAAATAACCAATCATGGATTCACTAATTCATTACAACAATTTACAGTAGGGAGCACTTGCACTTTGGCGCTGGACAGCAGTGGCAAAGTGCCCAAAGTATCGAAATCAGCAAAAACATAGCCGAAATACAGGAGGCAACAGCAAAAAATGGAAGGGAGACCCACGCCAATGGTGCCAGGTCTAACAGAATCTGAAGAGATCTAAACAAAATTCGCCGACCCCGGATTTTTCAGCGAAAGGTAACATAGACTCTGCTTCAACCTTAGATACTATTTTACTCAAACTTAATTCAGTCCACGACATAGCACAGAGTACCAAAACGAACACAGATTTGCTTCAAATTGAGGTGGCAGCAATTCGTAATGACCTCAAAAATCTGTCATTACGTGTCTCCAATGCAGAAATCTAAATAAGTTCTGTTGAGGACTTCACGAACAAGCAAGCTAAACATGTTCAAAGTATGGAGCGATCTTTGGCTTCACTGAGGAGAGACCTGACTGAGCAGGAAGACAGAAATCGTAGAAGTAACCTTCGCATTTTTGGATTATTGGAGGAATGTGAGAAATCTGCTCCTTCAGTGTTAGATTTTTTGCTTACTTGTATTCCTACTGTGCTGAACATCTCATTTCAAAAGGACTTTGAAATAGAACGTGCTCATAGAGTTCCCACCTTTAAGCCTAAATCTCTGTCTTCTCCGAGACCAGTGATTTTTAAACCCCTACTTCACCAACACACTGAACAAATCCTGGCACAAATGAGGAAGATTAAAACATTACAATGGGAAGGCCACAGAATATCAATATCACAAGATTTTGCCAGAGACACTGTCATTCGTCTCAAAGGTTTCTTGAATCTTCACAGAAGGCTCATAGATATGAATATTCCATTTTCCTTTGCAGGTCCCACGCGATTCAGAATAACTTTTAGAGGTCGTCCACAGATTTTTTATGAAACTTCAGAGCTTTCTACTGTTTTGGATAATCAGTCTGAATCACAGATGGACTCTGAGGGGCATATTCTCAAGAACGTGTGATAACCATTGCAAAAGTAACTTAACGCAACCTTCAACATCGCAGTCTATCGTGGGAAATTTACGCTGTGTTAACCAAATATTCACAACACGGCGGTACCATGCGATAGTTTCCAGATAACGCGTCAACTGACCGCGTTAAAATCAACGCCACGCCGCAAAAATGCGAAACACGAACGCAAAAAAAGCTGCTATGAGGCCAATCGCGATACGAAAATCAGCGAAAACCAGCTACAGGCCTGCAATTCACACGCATCAGGCGGGAACAATCACCATAAAAGTAGAAAAAAAACAGACAAACAAATGCCAAACAGCAGCGAAGCACAATGGACGTTGCCGGAGCAAGTACGGAGGAGAACCAGAACCCCACAAGCCCCCGGAGGACCATCCTGGGACTTCGGGGTCAGGGAAGGGCAAGGACAAGAAGAGTAGGAAGAAGCGGTTCAGTCCGCAGGAAAACAGGATCCTGATAACGGAGGTGATAGAACACCATCAACAACTGTTCGTCACCTCCAATGTGTCATTGGCAACAAAAAATGGACTATGGCAGTCCATCGTGGACAAGGTGAATGCAGTCGGAGTGCTGAAGAGGACAATGGACGAGGTCAAGAGGCGCTGGAATGATGTCAAGCTGAAACTCACCAACAACCTGAAGGCAGCAATGCAGACTGGAGTTGGGGGCCCAGCGCCACAGGAGGAGCTAGACGACATGGAGGAAATGGTGTCCACAGTCATCAGTGTGGAGACGGTGGCAAGAGTTGGGGGCCCGGACACTGCTCAACAGGACCCGACACAACAGCAGCAGGGTGAGTAACGACCAAGGCCTGGGGGGACGGGGGGAGATGGGCACAATGGCACACATGCACAATTAAGTTGAGCACATCTGCGGACAAACCATGCCCCAGACCACCAACTCCCACCAAGAGACCAATGTACCCAAGTATGCAACATGTCAGCACTGTACAAGAACAGAACTCAAAGGCACACCTCATGAAAGGGATAAGGGGCAGCAAAATCTGAGCTGCAGGGGCGACTCCCCCAAAATGCAGCACACACATCACATACAGAGCACATCTACATTGACAACGATGTGACACAATCCGCAAAACACCTACAACAGAACATAGGACACAACTGGTGCCGCTTGGGTGCAGGCACTGGCCAATCACATTTGGCATTGCAGGGAAATGTGAGTTGATAATGTACAAGTACAAACACACACACGTCTGTTGTCGAAATGTCCACTGTCCCCCATCAAATAGGCAGCTCCTCCCAAACAGCCACAATGTACCCAGTCATGCAGTCTGTATGAAAACATGTACAATGCGACAACAGACATGTGGACACATTGTTAAACTGCATCTCCCCTTCACATTGCAGAGGGAGAATCAACACCTCCTGCAGAGCAGCCCGACCCTCTCTTCTCTGGAGACGAAGAGGACCACCACAGCTTTGACTCTGACGCCCTCCAACTGCTCGTGGACAGCCTACACAGCCCACTTCCAGGAGCTGGGCAGCCCAGCTGCTAGGAGGAGACCCCACCCCCTGCACAGACCACACAGCAGGCAGCACCCACCACCAATGCTGCCTCCCAGGATGCCCACGAAGAACACATCGATACAAAAGGGGATGATGAACGGAACGTTTGAGCCAATCAAACACTCACCCCCAGTCAACTGATCTGGGTTTAATCCATCATCATTCTTTAGCTCACTCCACCACCCCAGTTCAGACATGGCCATATGCAAATCAGTCTGACCCTGTGCCTCATGGGAACAGTCCAGCCCGAACTGCCAAGCCATGTCTTCCCTGGACCGGAAACAAGCATCCTAGGACCGGTTTCTGGCATTTCAGCCGTCATCAGCCAGGCTTGCTTGAATCCAGTGGCAAAGTGAGCAACGCCGTGTTTTGGGGTGCCAGGAGAATCTGGCTGAACAGGTGCGGGTGGGCTTCGACCGCATGGCAGACAAACTAGATGCCATACGTGGGTGTCTAAGTCCCATCAGGGACCACTCATGGTCCCTAACGGACACCCACAGTCCGCTCCATGCTCTCCAACGGACCATGGCTGACATCGCTGGAGCCCTGACTCAGAGAATAGTACAACTGTCCAGTCAGAGTGGCTCTAGCGATGTCACACGGGAGTTGGGAAACATGCGGAGGTTAATGGAGACCATGGAGCGGGCGAATGCGGAATGAGCGGCTGCCACGGCTGCACACCAGCGAGAGGTAGCTGGGTTCCTCAATGACCTCAGGGCCATCCTCATGGCATTGCTGCCACAAGGCCTGGTGCGGATGCATACTGCTGCCACCACTCCATCCACATCTCCGCCCCCTGAAGTGTCAGTGCCACACAGTGCAGCAGACCTTCCACCTCCGGCCACTGATGTGTCACTGCCACACAGTGCTGGAGACAGAACACCACCACCCACAAGTGAGGCACATGAAAATGCAGAGGATGAAGATGCGGATGATTCTGCCCTCGTGGTAAGAAGGACGCAGCAGCATGCATCTCATCCATAGGCCCGGCTTCAGCTTGGTACTGCCCTCTGCATCATCACCTTCCACTGTCCCCCGATGCACTCTGCGACACTCACCTTGGACCTCGACATGGACTGCCATATGCTGTTTGATCGCCATTGACACAGCAATCAGACTGCAGACTGAACTCTTCCTCTTCCTTTGGACTTGTCATTCCCTGAAGGACCCTGGTTGGCCCTCCATGGGACAACATCATCATGTGGGGTTTGCATGGCCCTGTACAGCTCCAGATGCAACACTCCACTGAATGTGTATTAAACATTCATATTCACACAGACGTGTCATGTCTATGGTCTTTCAAGTGTGGAAGTATGGATGAATGTAGGCTCACTGGACTCCTCTTACGTCCATGTGGTTCATGTCGTAGAACAGGGGTCACAGGGTGACACATTGCCCAATGCGGTCCGGGTGGCGCTGACACAACAACCGGGACACACGCATGAGTTACTTCCTTGTCCAGCCCATTACGGAACCACGCCCAGGGCCCCGGGGTCATTTACAAACCCTTACGCTGGACTGGCATACTCCAGGCCAGCCCACTCCGCTTACGCTCACAGGGGGGGACAGCAACGCTACATGTCCCATGTCTTTCCTGTAGTGATCTGCTGCTCACAGGTCTAGTTGTCAGCATGCCACAGCCACTCCCTCACGGCTGGTTTACACCCACACCACACCTATCCAGCACACGCGTCACAGGACATGTGACCCTGCCAATAAAAAGGGCCTGGCGCACGTGCTCGACGCCATTTCCACTCTCTATCTGGGTGCATCCGTGTGGTGTTAATGTAGGCATGAGGGCCTCGGGCCCTGCAATATCACATTCCCCAGGACCGGAGGTGACATGATGGCGTCCGCAACACGATACCCAATCATACAGGGTCCATGACTTTGGGACACAGACTTGGTGGCACTGGATACATTGCAGCCGGCACAGGCACACCGCCACGGGATGGTGACTTTGGGTGCACTGAGGTAGGGGCACCTTAAGTGCTGTGCAGGTGTACAGCCTGCGATGATGCCCCGTGCCGGCCTACCTGACTGCTCAGGATTTGTGTGCCCTGCTGGACCGCAGTGTAGGCCAGAGCCAGCGGGCAGCGCGGGCCTACCGCCATGTGGCGTCGCATCCCGGATCACAGAGTTAGTGGCACCTCAAGGGCTGAGCAGGTGTGCAGCCTGCGATGATGCCGGGTGCACTGGTATGTCCTCTGCCATGGCGAAATCAAGACCCAGAATCATATGTGAGACCTGGTGGCCTGCGGAGCGGGGCTGCATGATGTGGAGGGTGCCATGTCCGCGGGCCCCGGGCATGTGGCTTGCAGCGGCACGTGGTGGGCCCTCATTGCTACACGCCAAGGGCGGAAGGTGAGCAGTGAGGCCTGGGTGCGCAGGGGCGGGCATGCACCGCTGGGCGGCGGGAGGGGCTGGGGTACATCTGCCTGGGTGCGCAGGGGCGGACAGGCGATGATGTCTTGTGCAATTGTATGTACTTTGCCATTCATGTATCTGGACTCTCTTTCAGATGACGGATCTGTTTCAGATGTGTGACCTGGTGAACTGCACTACATACCGGCACGTGGTTGGAGACACACTGGTGGCAGCAGGTGAGCAGTGTGGCCTGGGTGCGCATTGTCGGCACTCTCTCTCCCTGTCCATCTCTTCTGTTATCTGTGTCTCGCTCCCCCTCTCTGTCCGTCTTTCTCTCGCTCCCCCTCTCTGTCCGTCTTTCTCTCGCTCCCCTTCTCTGTCCGTCTTTCTCTTGCTCCCCCTCTCTGTCCGTCTTTCTCTTGCTCCCCCTCTCTGTCCGTCTTTCTCTCGCTCCCTCTCTTTCTCTCTCTCTCTCCTTCGCTCTCTCTCTGTCCTTTGATGTGCGCAAGACACACCTTCTCATCATGATTTTTGTCTTGCAGGCTGTGACCTACGGATTGTCCCGAGGGGAGCCGCCATGTGTCTTCATTTCTGTTCTGTGTTTCTTTGAATACATTTTCATTTGTTACATCGAAGGTGAATGTGTGATGCTCATTTTTGTGACGACACATGCATGTCACAAAATGTGATTGTGCGACATCAGGCGGATTATTTGGTACATGATTCCGTGTAGTTGATGTGGCATGTCTTTGGCCGGGGGGGGTCCGGGGAGGGGGGTCCTGGGGGTGGTAGCGGTGGGTGTTGTGGCCCTGTTGGGGCTTTGAGCTGCATGATCAGTGGCTCCATGGCATCTGTTGCCCTTCAGGTGTGGCCCTGGGTTGGGGTCCATTTTGTGGTGCAGGCTGTGGTCCGACTTTGCACCAGGTCAGAGCAGGTGTTAATTTCCTGCTGCTAACGCGCCTTATTGCCTGTTTTGTGGTCTTATCGCCGATCTGGCTGGTCGTTGAGAATGTTGCGGAGTGGTGTTTTCGGGGTTTTTGCAAGGGAACGCTTACTCTGCATCTCATTAGCGATAGTTGCGGAGGTCATCTGTGGCAATGTTTTTTGTGGCTGCTATCGCGGGTAAACTGGTGTTATGCGCTGTTAACACCAGCTTGTGAATGGGGCGATGAATTTATCGCAACTTTGGCTGCGATAAAGTGCCGTTAACTCGGCGATAGCTCCTTGAGAATATGCCCCCGAGTCTCTTCCTGGCACGTCTCATCCTTGACGTCTTTCAGTGTCTGATAAGTTGGCTCCATGTTTTATGTGCTTTGCCACAAGTATAGGGCTATTATTGCGCCTCTATGTTCCTTTTTGATATGATAACTATACACTGTTAAAGTTGGTGCTATATACTGGTTATTATCTCTTAACTGATTTTTCCTTCACAGGTTGTATGGCTTACCATTTTTGTATGAATGCTTTTCTTGACGTGACATTCAATATGTTGGTACTCTTTCGGTGCTATCTTGTTAACTATTGGATGACATTGTGTCTCTATTTACCTTTTTCTTTTTTCTTTCTTCATATCTTTTTATATCTCTGACCTATTCCTATATTGCTCCTGCTTTTTACTTGTTGTTTCTTCTTCTTACAGGCTTTTTTCTTACTTTATGATAATGAAATCTCCCTTGGCATATATTTTTAGATACTTGCTTTTATCTGGATTTTTCTTTCTTAATATTTTTTTATGACAAAATAAATATCTCTTCTTCTATTTTCCTTTGGCTCGTTCTTCTTTATTCATACTATTTGTTTGCTTATTCCACTTTTTGCTTGACTTGTTCCTCTTCTCTTCTTATAATCTTATGTTATAGTCTTATGTTGCTGATAATTTTTATGTGTATCTGTATCGGCGTTCTGTATGTACATTTCTCTATATATGAACTTATTTATTATCTTGACTCCTTTCTTTTCATTCCTTATGTACTTGGGGCATGAATTACTTTTTATCTTATTATCTTATATTCTAGTATTGATTCCTAGATAATATCTAGTTTGTAGTGTTTGTTACGTTCTTGGGTTAAGACTTATAATGTTGTATATTGCTTTTTATATTAGCTTAAATTGTCATTAATTTCCCCTCTTTTTAGAATTTATTATGCCTTAGACTGCTATTTATATTGCCTAATATTCTATTTATAATGCCTTAATTAGCTATTTATCTGCAATTTTATATTTAGGATATGATAATATGTTGGTGATTCATCAAATATGTATTATGCCTTAGACGGTTATGTATCTTATCTAATATTGCTATTTTTAATGCTTTAATTTGATAGTTATCTGATTTTATTATCTCTTGTCTCTATTCAAGTTATGAGAATATGTTGGTCACTTTTCAAATATGAGATGTATTTCTGTTTGGATCTTGGATTATTTATTCCGATTGATTAACTTTTAACAGTATAGCAGATATAAACTTTTATATATTTGTTCCGTCGCTTAATGAAATTGTTATTGATGAGCGGTCTGCATTGTGTTTGCTGGCCTCTGTGGTTGCTCCTCCACGTTATTTCCCCCATGAAAACTGTCTATTATAGACATCCTTGGTGGGGTTCTTCTTTTTTTATGCTCCTTTTTTCTTTGGAGTTCTTTTGCTCTCTCTTTTCTTCTTTCTAGTCTTTCCTTCCCCTTTTTCTATTTCTACTTCTCTGGGGACTCCTGCTTCAATATATTTTTTACAATTTTTTTGTCTTTCTTTTACCCCTATATTTGATGACCTATTGATTTACCATCTTTTTTTCTTTATCAGATGTCTTTATCTATGTTGTTTTCTGTATCTCTATGAATGGCTTAAATGTTGTCTCTCTCAATGTGCGCGGGTTGAATCATCCTGTTAAGAGGGCCAAGATTCTTGATTATTGTTAAAGTTTGTCTGGTGATATTATTCTACTTCAGGAGACTAAGATAGCCTTTAAGGAAGCTTTGCTTTTGCGGAAGGAGTGGGTTCTTGATGTCGCTTGTTCTGAAGCCTCTGGTAAAAAGAATGGGGTTGTGACTTTGATTTCCAAGAATTCCGGTCTATCTATTGTTACTGCTGAACATGACACTAATGGTAGATGGTTACTTTCTCGTTTTTCCAATGGTTTAGATGATTTATATATCATGAATATATATGCCCCTAATATTGATGATCTTCTTTTCTGGGGTTCCATAAATAAAAAGCTCTCTGACATTCCTCAAAATGCTAGAACTATTGTTGGTGGTGATTTCAATCTGCCCTTAGATCCTATTTTAGATAGACAGTCTGCTTTCAAGTTTCCTCCTCCTAGGTCGCATAAGCATTTGCTCAATATGTGTTCTTCTCATCAGCTTGTTGACACATGGAGAGTGCATAATCCTACCGGTAGTGATTTCACATTTTTCTCCTCTCCACATTCTAGTTTTTCTCGTATCGATTATCTTCTAGTTGATGCTGCTCTTTTAAAGCATACTATTAATGTCATGATTCATCCAATAGTTGTCTCTGATCAAGCAGCGGTTTCATTGACCATTCTTAATTTTACTGATAACAGAGGCCCTCGTACTTGGCGTCTTAATACAGAGATTTTGGATGATGAGGATGAAGTTAAAGAACTCAATAGGGAGATTGTCAACTTCTTCAAAGATAATGTGTCTTCGGTGAATTCCCCAATAGTTTTATGGGATGCATTTAAATGTACTATTCGGGGTCATATTATCAAAAAAATGTCAAAAAGGAATAGCGATATTAGAAAGTCGCTGAAATCTTTAGGGGATCAGATCAAACGTAAAGAGGTGCTATTTAGAAGTTCTAATGATAAGTCTCTCCTACAAGATATCAAGAATCTGAAATACTCTTTCAACTCTATAGTTACTAAAAGAGCTTATATTGGTGTACATGCTCAAAAATCTCGACATTTGTTGTTACGGAATAGAGCTTTTAAGTTGTTGGCTGCCACCTTAAAATATCAGAATACTAATATCAAAGCTGTCCAGATTTCTTATATTAATGATAAGAGTGGTTCTAGGAAATTACATACTCAAGACATACTTGAAGTTTTTCGGGATTTTTATGAAAATTACTCCCAAAGATCAATGCAACATATCTCAGTGTCAGCAGTTCCTGAAGTCGATTCCTACAAATACTATTTCACCTTCTGATATGATTGATTTGGGGAAACCGATTGACTCTGAAGAGATCATTCAAGCTATTAAGGCCACTCGGTCGCGGAAAGCTCTGGGGCCTGATAGGTTCCCTATTACTTTTTATAAAACTTTTTCGTCCTCAATAATAAAATATCTTAAGGAGGTTTTTGATAATTTTGTCCTTTCTGGTAAGGTTTCTGGTTCAGCTGCTGAGGCTACTATTGTCGTAATTCCGAAGAGGGCAAGGATCATTCTGATCCTAAACATTTTCGTCCAATTTCATTATTAAATATGGAAGCTAAAAATGTTGCCAAAATCTTGGCTAAGCGATTAGAGAATCATATCCCTAGTCTTATTCATGACTCCCAGACTGGTTTTGTGAAGGGGAGACTTGCTAGAGATAATATCCGAACCTTTTGTCATGTTTTGGAGAAAGCTAAACTATCTACTTTACCTTCGGCGGCGATTGCCCTCGACGCCGAAAAGGCTTTCGACAAAGTCTCTTGGCCTTTTTTACAAGCAGTGCTTCAATCACATAATTTAGGGGACTCTTTTATCAATATGGTGATGTCTCTATATGCGCAACCTAAAGCTAACATCAGAGTCAATGGGGCCATGTCTTCTTTTTTTAACCTTCTTTTTCTACTGTCTATAGACCCACCTCTCCGTTTTCTGAATTTGAATCAGGCTATTAACCGCTTGCCTGCGGCAGGAATTCCATCCAGGTGCTGGACATTCCAATCGCGGGCGTGGTTGTGACGGCACCACGCCGTCATGAGCACAGCTCAACCATGACTCATGACGGCGTGGTGCCGTCATGAGCATCGAAGAGGTTAAAGGCTTTCAATTTGGTTCACATACGCTTAAAACTGCTGCATATGCGGATGACGTTCTTATCTTTTCAGATGATATTGTTGCTGCATTTCCTGCTATCTCCAATACCATTAAAGAGTTTTCGCTTGTCTCAGGTTATACTCTGAATAAAGAGAAGACGGAAATGTTCCCTCTTAATTCGTCATGCTTTCCTTCTCACATGGGCGCTGCGGGATTTAGATGGCTATCTTTTGTCTTATCATACTTGGTGGGCATGGGTATCATATCTTGGTGGGGCTCATACTTTTGTTGAAGAGAAGCATTACACTCCTTCCATTTCTAGTAGTGTTTGGAGGCCATTGGATAAATATATGAATTTATCTTCTCAGGGGTTGGTAGCTCAGTATCCCTTTGATTCTATTATTTAATTTGTTTCCCTTATTGAAGCAGTTGTCCCCATCTCTTCTTTCTTCTTTCCTATCTTTCCTCTTGCTTTACTGTCTCTCTATATTTTCTTCTTCTTCTTTATCCTCTTTTATTATGGATTTTCATTTTATTTGAGCAATACGACTACGTTTTGGTATTAAAGTGGTACGAGATATTGATCTTTCATATTCCTTCTACCCGGGCTTTGTAATATTTTTTCAAGACAATTTATAACATATAATATATGTAATTTATATATTCTGCTTTCTTGTGAGTTCATTACTCTCTGCTATGTACTTTATTTTCAATCTTATATTTATTCGATATTAACTTATTGTATATCTCATAATGATATGTTGATTTGCATTATATTATAAATGTATTAACTCTTTTTAAATAAGGCAGCCTATTTGTAAATTCTCATTTGGGTTGCATAGAAAAAAAATACAATAAGACTGATATAGTTTATGTTGCTGTTATGAATTTTCCTCCAATACAAATGCAAATGGCTGTGTGAATCATAAAAAGTGCATATGACACAGTGCTTAAGTGTGTGCATAAACTGTTAAAATATATACAGACGGCACCATAAATGCTCATTGGTTCTTAAGCCAAGTTGTTCAAACATACATGTGTGCACAACATAGCACAATGCGGATTTCAAATAATCAAGGAACCAATAGAGATATATGTCGTTGTATCAGACCCCTTGTGAGTGAAAAGGTCTCCTCAAGACAAAGTCGCATGGCTCAATATCTGCTTATGTCGAGAGACAGAAACCAGACCAATCATCAATCTGAATTGGACACACATATGTCTGTTTTGTATATAATGTGTGTGTTCAATAGACTCACCAATATATATGCAGATCCCTCAAAACCTGGCTATTCTAGCTCTGTCGCCCCTGTCTTTTAAATTCCAGTTTGGTTCTTTTGAGTAACAGCTAGCGCTATGAGACCTATGGGTGATATACGCGCTCAACAAATACCAAATACATACATACATACATATGAAAGTAGGGTGTGTGTACCACCAATAACAATATATGTCCACAGTGCAACTGCTGGAAAGTCTATCCACAGCAGAGTGACCTTATCCTCTGTGGGAGAATAATTCTACTGCTGTAAGTGCACTTCAACTGAATGCCATTCAAGCCCACCAAATCCAATCTGGACCGAAGATATCTGCAATATATATACACCACTGTCAAACTGTATGTCAATTCCATCATAGCCAAAACACCCCAATAATAGGGCATTCCATCAATCCAGTGTGAGGGTAGGAACACATTCAGGAGTACCACGCTTTTACATACGCTTCAGAATCATGCGTCGTGCGTGCAATATGTTTGCACAGAGAAAGTGACCTTAATCCATGTTAGTTTTAAATGGTCATAACAAGGGTGCTCCAGTGTCAAAACAAGCAACCGTACGTAATTCCATCAACAACGGTGATATGGAAAACGTAACGAAAGACTGGAGCCTCACGAGAAGATCAAAGAAAGTAATACCGCATAGCGTGATGTTGCACACGCATGGTGGTTGGATGTGCCAAATGATGCTAAAAATTGCCTCAATGCTGCGCACCCATGCTGGGTGCTTTACAGGAGTCATGCGGAAAACCTGGTCATTTAAGTCTCGGTGTAATGTGGGCCGCGGTAGTGAAGAATGAGTGCCCTTGCTCATGCACGGTGGTTAGATATACCAAGTAATGCCCAAAATTGCCTCAATTTTAGTTCACTCATGCAATCTCCTTTGCAGGAGTCATGAAGCGAACCTGGCAGTCTAGGTCTCGGTGTAATGCGGTCCACTAGAGTGAAGAACACATGCCGTATGATCAGTACCAAAAATACGCGAATAACATTCATGCTAATATTTGCATGGATGCATGCTTCTGGCTTGTAAACCTTTACTTACATATCTTGCCGATAGGTATTTAAACCAAAGTATTGTGCATCGTGCACATTGCATGCATGCTGGTGTTAGTGTGAACCATCGTCCATAATACTATACTTACTTCCAAATGTTGACTATTGCTTCAAGCAACATCTGCTCATTAACAAGTCTGGTCTGATCTTGTGCGATATCCGCTAAACGATAAATAATATCACTATTATAGAGCCTGCCAGCACTAGTAGGATTGAATTTTGACACAGGCGCATTGGGTTACTGTTTTTACTTTTTTGGTGTGTCACTTATCGGGGTGCTAAGTCACAGTTTCACAGCATGGTTAATTTTAGTCATTTTCAATAGGTATAGGTATTTTTGGTCTAATAAGTGTTTAAGTACAGTATATTTAACTAATATAAATATGTGAAACGATTTAGACATGGTTTCTGATGGATTGTTTTTAAATTCCAGTTACCCCTGACGAAGGGCGCATTGCCCGAAATGCATTGGGTGGATATCAAATCGGGTTGCTCATGCTGTAATATGAGACACCAAGCTGTTGGAAAAGGCCTGGATGGGCATTCTGGGAGCATTAAAGGTTTTACAAATCATATCGCCTCCATCTGAAGTTACGATTGAAAAAGGGATACAAAAGAATTCAAATGAAGATTTACATGATTATTGGATGGTTTACTGAGCGAATGCATCATACGTACCCCATGATTCTCATTTTGTGCTAATGGGACAGAGCACTGTTCGAGCACGCACGCCAAGACTTGCCTGGAGCGTCATTTTAAATTGTTTAAAATTGTTCAAAGTGAAAGGGAAGGAGTGCGGACTACCTACCTTTTGTTTATGACAACACTAGTAGTTAGGCAGTCGCCACTTGCAGCGGGTGACTGAACTTACTTCTATTCAGTGCCCCATAGTCTGCCTCCATCAGCAGAGCCTGCCGATCCACTTTTTCAGCCGGGGAGGTAGAGGCAGACGCCGCTCATTTATCTCCCATGGTGTCAAAAACAACTAGACTGCAAACCTAGGCATCCAACTCAGGCCTAAAAATAGCCACTCACTCATGACTCAATAAGCAATGGTAATATTCAATCAATACTACCTACATAATTCAATTATGTGTACATAATCATGACTCAATCAACAAAGGCATTAGTGCCTAATGCATAATTCAATTCTGTCCACATTATACCCTCACTAAAGTCTAAACTACGATACGCGGAGTGCCTATGTCACAGCAATTGATATCAAGAAAACCAAATCTATGGTTCATATAACCATCATATGTTTTGCCATAGTGTATGTGTGATAACGACATTGTAGCTAGTAGCAATCTGTCTAACCATATTGTGGGCCACACATCCACATATTGGAATAGCTTGTTCAGTTTTGCATTTATTTCCAATGTGTATCCAATGAATGACTATGCCGCAGCGTATCCTCATGGTAGGTAACACTCATTCACATGTATATGAGCATCTCTGTAAACATATCGTTTGTCAATAACTCTAATGTATCTACACAACATTGTAGTGAATATACATAATGGATATGTATATTATGCTTGGTGGGGTGGTGTCATGATCCAGAACAGTGCTAGGAACTCCAAGGAAGGCCATCAGTTCATACACATCATTTAGTCCAATGGTAGTGCTCTTCAGCATGGCCACCCATTCACATTCTCTAGGGTCAAGAACATCGCTGATGTTCCCATTGCAGGTATCCAGGGTCACCACCTTTGCCACTTGTCGGTAACTCCAGCAATTTCTCCTTTTCAGACCCTTGGTTCTCAGAGGGGTTAAGGGGTCCTGCCCTGTCCAGTGTTTTGAACAGTTGTTCCTGTTGTGTGATCTTGCAATGTACTTGTGTACAGATCCATGCCTATGTTTCTATACAATGTCCCTGAACCCACCACCTTTAGCGCCTTCCATTCAGTCAGGAAGGAGGATGCGGTGCTCTCGTTCTCTGTAACATAATTGCAAAGGTCAATCGTTAGGGTCCCGAAAGAGTGGGGCATCCAGGGTGCCAATATTGAGTTTCCAGGATAGGATTGGTGGTCTTGGGGAGTCCCATCACAAGGTCAATAGGAATGGGCTGTGGTCCACGTGAGTCTTGTTGAGGTACTCTGCGTGGGTTGCCCTGTCACATAGAAGTCCATTGAAAAGTAAATTTTCTAAATAGAGAATGAGATCATGCATTTCTGAGTAATAAGATTATTATCGGAACATTGGGTTGTACTCAGTCCAAGTATCTACCAGACACCACTCCTGCAACTAGCCCCAGAGAAATTTTGGCCCTGCATGGATTGGGGAGCAGAGCAATGTTGGCTGTGATCTATCCAAGGTAGTTTCTGCTATACAATTAAAGCTGCCCCCTATAACCAATGGGTAGTGTACAAGTGTGGAGAGGTGCACAGATAGGGATTTGAGGAAGGATTGCTGAACTACATTTGGGGCATAGATATTTATCAGTGCAATATCCTTCCCCTCTAGTTCCCCCCCCTGTAACATATACATGCCCTCTGAGTCAATATTCTCAATCTGTGAAAGGAAGGGTACCCCCGGTAGTACCCAGATGAGTACTCCTCTAGAGAAGGCAGAGTAGGTCATTAATTATATCCAGCCAGCCATCTTTTTGGCAGTTCTAGTCCTTCCAGCTTGGTGAGGTGAGTATGTTATAAGAAGGTGATCTGCACTTTTCGAAGTTGAATGTAGACCTTGACACTGTACCTCTTACTCAGGAAGTGGAGACTCCTTACATTCTAGGTACGGAGCCTAATGGTGTAGCAAGCACTAGTCATGTTCAGTAGTCATGCCACCCAGTCGTGATGTCCGCCATCTTGTCAAAACAGCCATCACCCAGTTCCACCCACTCAAAATGGTCTCCAGCAGGGAAGAACAAAAATTGTCAAAAACCGTCCCAAACTGATCCACCTATGTATTGTCCAAACTGTTCAAACAGAGTTGCATCCAAGCACCCTTGGAAGGGTCGTTACTCAGCCATCCCTCCATGGTATGGTGGAGGTGGGTTGAGAGCAACACTCAAGTGTGGCTAGTATAACAATATGTGAGTGCCAGGGTAAGAGAGTGAAGAGATGTAACCTGAGAAAGAGGCCAACCACAGCAATATATCCGCAGTTACATGAGTTCATCAGATGTCCCAGAGGTAACCTTGGCTAACAGTACTCTGGTGTCGGAACAGATGACGCTCGTGATTACTGAGTCGGTGTCCTTCTCCAAGATAGTCGCTCTCCAGGGACTCCCCCTGGAGTACATGATTATTGTGTCCGCCACCACTGCTCCATTTATACCAGCTCGGGCCTGTTCTTGTGTAAGGTTGTAGTGCTAGAGGCACTCTTGTGGTCTGACACCCTGTGATGACCTTTGACTGCCATTATTTTAATTGACTTTGGTGTGTTATTTTATCCTAGCCTGAATGCATGATGTCCTGCATATGCCTTGTTTCTCTTAAAGGTTTCTTTCTTGTAATCTTGCAGTCTTTCAGTGGGAGCTGTCACGGAGTAGAACAGCCTTGCCAAGAACAGAACGTGTGGGATGTGCATTTGAAAGCATGAGAGAGAGAGAGAGGTGTGGAATGTACTTTTTGGTCTTGAAGTGCAGTGTTATGAGCAGTGGTGCACAAATGCGCACTGTGTTGTACATTGAGAGGTGAAGTATGTGATGCTATAAGTAGTGGTGCACAAATGTGCACTGTGTTGTACATTGAGAGATGAGAATGTGAAGCTATAAGCAGTGGTGCACAAATGTGCACTGTGTTGTACACTGGGAAGAATTATTAAGTTCTTACTATTGGCTTTGACGTGGCCTCATGTCATCCTGAATTCTGACTCTGCCTGGCTTGAGCTTTTTCTGCGCGCACAGACACGCTTGCAAGTTGTTTGGGTTAATCACGTTCAAGGATTGTTTTTTGTGAGAGATTGTTTAATATACCCTGGAAGGCTTTTGTAAGCTTCGTTAAGATAAAGGCTGGAACATGCGAGAATGTAGAGGGAATGTGGGAACTCCTTCCTGCCATGGAATGCTTGCTTGGAAGCTGGGCATTTCCAGTAAGTTTCCTTGTGCAGGGAGGAAGACTCTCGAACCTTCTAGTGTGTGTTTTGAGACTATAAAGCTGAGGGTTGTTGACTTAGAAACCGGGATTTTGGAATCCGAATGGGGAAGGGCGCTTCTACTTCAGTACAGTGGAACCCTGGTTGCCGAGGCTCTTATCCCCGGCTGTTAAATCCCCCGGTCAGGAGTGGGCTAAGATGTAGTGTTTGCACCAGGTGAAGTGTTGAGTTTTGACTAGTGCCATTGCGATGCGTGGTTCCAGTGGCTGTGGTCATTTGAGGTGTTTGAGTTTTGATTATTGCCATTGTGAGACGTGGCCAGTAGCTTTGATCATTTGAGGTGTTTTCTTTGTGATGTGTAAATGAATCAGAGTGCACATCCAAAGTAATAATGTGATGTATCTAGTGTATATATCTCTTGCAGGACGTCCAGTATATTTGCTTGAGTCTTATCTCATATTATTTGCTGCTTGTTTATTCATTAGTATTATTCATGCATTTAACTGTTGCATTTATCAAGTGTGTTATTATTGCATGCATATCAATATAAATATATATCTCTATATACATTTGCATTTGGCATAGCCTTTCTGTTAGAGAGCATTGCATAAATAAACCCCAAGCCTTATTCTAAAAGAGAGTCTTTGCATTTAGTAAAATAAAACCCTTTTCTAGGTGTTGTTGTGTTTTAAGTTTTGCTTCGCCGTGTTTGAGCCACTGTGTGGGAGATTCTGTATTATCTGAAAGGCGGAGCAAGACAAAGGTACACTCCTCCCTGTCGACTCAGGCAGGACCTCCTGCACCTGCAACATCCAGAAGGTGCAGGTTCAGGGCGGGGGCGAAAACTTGAGTCGCAGGCATCAAGCCACTGCCAATGCTTCCTCTGGATTAGTGAAAAATATGGATTTCCATCCCAGGAGGATTCATAGTTTAGCTAGGAACAACAGTTCATATGGTACTCTCAGTTCTCGGGGCCTCCTCTTCACAATCAAAAAAGAAACCCTATGCCTTTGAACTGCAGGCGTGAAATCGGGGAGGTTTGACACGCTGTGCCTTTTTTCACATTGAAATTGTATTGCTGCATGCTTGTTGTGAAATAAAGTCTTGGTCTCAGTAGTGCAGTAGTCATACTACTGGGGGAATATCACTTCGGTGCTCTGCCTACTCGAGGTCTTAGGGTTTAGACAGCCCATCTGGGCCAGCTACCACTTGTAGCCAGTCTTCCAGAAATGTGATCGTTGATGATCCCTCAATCCACTCTGGCAGGCTCACCACTCTGTAGTTATGCCATCTGGCCCTACCCTTCTGGTCTGCAATCCGTGCCTCCAAAGTCTTGACCCTGCCCATTAGAGCACTCGGATCCACCGTATGAGATTTAGAAGTGGGGCTTAGCACCAGAGGTTGGGACTCTACCTGGCGGCTTTGATTGGCCATCTTCCTTTGGTTATCTTGTAACTGCCTCTTGTTCTCTGCCAAGGAGGCCATTTTACTTTCGAGCACATCTCTAGTAGAAATTATGGCAGCTAGTATAGTGTCAAATTTATCATTGAGAGCCTCTTGCTGAGGATGCCCTTGTCTGGGGATGCCCTGACTGCGGAATCCTCTTTATTGCATTGGGATCGCCACATGGTGCAGACAAGCTGTAGACTTAGTATCCTTTGGGGAGAACAGGGTACCCCCCTAAATCTTTAACATGATATAAAGTAGGTACTTTATATCATGTTATAGAGAGGGGTGCCCAGTATTTGGGGGCAGGCACTTTAGTCCCAGTCCCTAATGTATTGCCCGGTAACACAGGGCCAGAGTGCACAGTCTGTCCCCTGTTGATGGCCCATTCATAATGGGGTTGGTGGGAAAGGAGGTGATATGTGGCAATCCATACACCGCAAAAATGATGAGCTCTGGTGGTCAGGTCACAGGAACAAGAACGTTGGTCACAGGCCCCAGTCTGGTGACTTATTGGGGGTTGCAGAGTTATATTGCAGAGTTCACTTGTGGTGGAGATCCTCTGCCACCACCTTGGCCTGTGTTCATTGGCGCAGCTGGAGTCCTCACTAGTTGTATTGGTGGCTCTCGGCCTTGGCCCGACCCCCCAATGAAATCAGGAGGTGCCAAGGGACAAGTGCCAACTTCCTGGTAGTCAGGGTGGGCACCCAGTCAGCAAGATGATGGCGATTATTCCAGAAGCAGAGGATTGGGGCCCTCTCAGGCCATTCCAGCTAGCATGGAGGTTAGCCCCAACCTGAGCCTTGTTGATTCATAATAAGAGTAACACTTCTAAATGGAAGGAACAGTTCCAATAACTAAGCTTTGAATCAATGTCTTTTTTGATGACCCTTTATACTGGTTTTGTTTCCTTGTCCATCCACTGTAGCTCAAGCGTCTTTACAAGCTATGCTTGAAAGAGCCTTCTTGTGAACAGTTGACACTTGTTTGCCCCTCTATGCATTTTATGGGCACTTCAGGACTAGCTGAAGGACTGTTAGACCTGTTAGCCTTACAGTGGTCTTCCTCTCAACATTTTTGCCTTCTCCATTTTGGATTATCTAATTTTTGCTGACCTTAGGACTCTCCAACTGCTAACCAGAGCTAAGCTGCTTGTGCTGTCCCATCTAACCATGGTAACATTGTCTTATACCCAATTGGCATATTTAGTTTACTTACATGTCCCTAGTAAAGTGGTACTACATGTACCCAGTGCCTGCAAATTAAATGCTACTAGTGGGTATGCAGCTCTGATTGTGCCACCCACTTAAGTAGCACTTTAAGCATGTATCAGGCCTGCCATTGCAGTCTGCTTGTGCAGTTTTAAACTACCATTCCAACCCAGCAAAGTAAACTGTTTTGCCAGGCCAAAACCTTCCATTTTAATACCTATAAGTCACCCCTAGGGTAGGCCCTGGACAGCCCAGAGGGCAGGGTACAATGTATTTAAAAAGTAGGGCATGTACTTTTAAGTTTTACATGTCCTGGTAGTGAAACACTCTTAAATGTGTTTACTAATGCAAGCCCTACCTCTGCCATAGGATAACATTGGAGTTACCATATTACATTTTATAAGTGAGAAAAGATCTCGAGCATTCCGAAATAAACTAGAACAATTATTGATAAATAGTTTATTATAGGAAACACTTAGTAAACATTGAACTATCACCCAGGTCAGTCTGACCAAAATCATCTAATTTCACCTATTAATAAATGTTCTAGCCATGATGAAGTCTGTTGGTTTATTAACCTTCAAAGACGACACATGTGTTGGCTAGTGTGTGGTGAAAACGACAAAACTTTGCTGACTACTGTATCCAAATAAAGAACATACGAAGAAGACTGAACATAAAGGGATTCATTATTAATTATTTTGGCATGCTCAAGATCTTTTTTCATGTTATGGACTTTGTTCCTATTTAAGAAGCCTTGGTGGCTTTTCTTCATCTTTGAGCACCCGTGTTATAATAAGGGCCAATCAACTGAACTGGTATGTTTCATATTTTACGCTGAGTTTGTGTGCGCCAAATAACCCAGCCACAATTGTCTTTGAATACACTTGATAAGTGTAATTTCTAAATGGGAAAAGGTAACCAGATCATGTTTTTGTTGTCTCTGGAACTGGAATTTAAAATCCTAACTTATCGCTAGGTAACATTTAAATTACAATTTTGAAAATGTCACTTTTAGAAAGTTAAGTAAACAACAAAGGGGATTTTGGGCCTGTTTATTGTCAGCAAGACTAGGCCACTATCTACTTTAAAAAAACACCAAAAAAGCACAAGTACTGACACAACTTTATATGAATAGCTGAGCTCCTCTCTTAATCAACGTGATCACAAATAATTTCTTTTATTCATATTTTTTTCAAGTTCAAACAAAAAGATCAATCAATCCATGTGGAGATGACTGTCAAACAAGGAAAAAGTACAGAGGATATGGCAAACATCTTCAAACGCATTTCTGTGCAATAATGCAAAACAAATACAAAGCAGTTTCTGACAAGACTTGATCAAACAACAGTGTATAAAAGACAATAGAAATATCAAAGCTTACATAAAAAACAAACATATAAGGGCATATCCCAGTTCACACATTTTTCAAAACCAAAAAGAGCCCCAACAAACTGAACAAATAGTGTAGGCTCGCTAATGGTAATATGAAGCACCAGAAATATTGATAAATCACTCTATTTTACAAGGCTGTGCAGAGGGACCTTACGACAAAGTCCATCAGAATGCCCGAAAAAGGGTTCCCTTAAAGCCAGGTTATTACTAAAAGCACAGGGCCCCTCTGGTGGTTTAAAACTTGTCGACGCATTTCGAACCCCAATTTATTTAGGGGTTCTCATTAGGACATCGAACTGGGAGACACTGTAAAGAAAAGGGGAAAGGCACTATAAGTACTATTCTTTAAAAAAAATACTCTACCCTAATGACTCAAAAGAGCGTGGCTAAGTATGTCATCCGACTACTTGTTTCTAATGAGCCATGGCAATTGCTTAGAATCATGACAATGCAATTCCAATGTCTTTCGAATGGTTAAATATCTGCAAAAATGTAAAAGTAGAAAGAGGGGAACAATATAATGACTTCCAATAAGTAAAGCAGCTAAATCTGTTTGTAAATCTGATTGAATGGGAGCAGTTGCTGTTTTACGTTTATTCATAGAACCCCACATCGAATCAGGCTGGCTCAAGCCTGGTTTTATGGTGAAAGTTTAAACCTAATAAAAGAAGAAGAGTGGACAGAAGGGATTAAATCTGTGTGCTCACGAAGATTAGAAAAATAAGATCTATGGAAAGTTTCTGGGGTGCACTCTGTTTGAATAATCTTCATAATTGTCGCAGGCGCAGCTGCGTGAAAGGTTGACGAGCCGTCTTTGCTATTGGACGATTGGAACAAAGTTACCAAATTAAAGACAGAACTTGCCACTTTTTAGAAAAAGGGTTCTCCGCTTGACTTCAAGCCGGCACCATTGCTAGAACAATTCGACACGCATTCCATATGGCAGTCAGAGTTTTTTTTTAAGTTAAACAGAGACAGCGTAACCTGCACTAATAATTCGTACAAGAAAGGCATGAATATGCCAAAGTGTACACAAGACTGGTCACAATTTGTATTTTCATTGACCGGGCGACGTACTTCACAACCAAATGGTGCTCTTAGGAACATTCTGTCGTGCTTCTGTCAGGGACTGTCCGGGACTATGTCGGGAACAGAGTCAGGGGCTTGGGCAAGGACTGGGAACGGGGTAGAAAACGTACACAGAGAGAGGAGTACAGCGCTGCCCAGGATCACACAGGAAGTCAGAGGAGAAAAGTGATCCAAAGGGGAAGCCTGTACAAAGGAACAAGATGGCTAAGACTCAGAAAGGAAGGGCACTCGCACAGCAATTTAGCATTCAGACTAACTACACCCAGGACGGACGTGCAAGACATATATATAATACAACATTAACAATAAAGGGAATGTGGGGTAAAGCACTCAGGAGCTCCACACGGTAAGACTGAAGCTCAGTAAGTTCCTCACCCACAATTGCTGTTACAGATACTGACTGAAAATACCCACATATAGGATATGTATGCAAAGGCAGGGTCTGTGGAGCTTATACCTATGGTGATGTTATAACAGTAACTCAAAGACAATACTCACAGTGAACAAGAAACACCACCTAGGTAGTCAGCTGTGCCCCCGGATCCTGGCGATCAAACAGGAACACGCAAGGCAGTAACAGCTAAGGGGTAGAACTAAACACAAGCACAATAGACAAGGAGCTAGCAAGGAGGAGTGCTTAACAGGAAAGGAAGGAAATCACAGGGCACACTTGGCAGAAAGCAGGTAACAAACATACAAGGTAACGGAAGCAAGACAGCAGAAATAGAAAGACAGCAAACTAGAACTGGAACCAAGGAAATGGGAAGAAAGGCAGGGACTGGAAAAGGATATACAGAAGGGGAGGCTACAAGGGTATACTAGAATAGTGCAGGTTCAGGAATCAAGAAAACAAAGTAGCATAGAAGGCAGTGCTGGGGCAGGAACAAGAATTGAGCAAAAGCTCAGGAGTCAAAGTAGCACTGCAGGTAGTGCTAGTTCAGGAACAAGGGAAACTGCTGCAGTTCAGGAACTAGGAATGCTAAGGCTCAGGAGTCAAGGTAGCACTGCAGGCAGTACTGGTTCAAGGAAACAGGAAATAGCTACAGCTCAGGAAACAAGGAGTCAAGAGAGCACTGCACGCAGTGCAAATCAGGAACAAGAAATAGCTGAAGCCCAGGAACAGGAACAAAGAATAACTATAGCTCAGGAACTCAGGAAACAAGGTAGCACTGCAGGCAGTGCTAATTCAGGCACAAGGAATAGCTATAGCTCAGGAAACAAGGTAGCACTGCAGGCAGTGCTAATTCAGGCACAAGGAATAGCTATAGCTCAGGAATCAAGGAATATCAAAAACTCAGGAAACACTGGAAACAAGGTTATCAAAAGCTCAGGAACCACTGGAAACAAGGATCGGCCTCACCGGTATACAGCTACAATGACCAACTCTGGGCTGAAGGGAGCTGGGGCTTAAAAGAGCACACAGTAATCACATGCATCAGGTGTGAGCAGGCTAGCAGCAGCCAGCCACAGGTGAACTGAATTCCTCCACCCATCCTTGGCCTGCAGGAGTGGAGACAAAGCAGTGAGCAGGGGATTATAGGTAATGGAGTTTCCAGCATAAGCAGACTGGCTTCCACAAAACCCGGCATGGATTGGGAACGGATGTCAATTCCTAAATGATGTCCAAATGCCTGGAAGTCAGGATATGCATACAGGGGAGTGTCTGGAAGCATATTAGAATACTGGAAAGCCCCACAATTTGGCCCCCTGGTGGTGGGAATGAGAGCACAGGGAGTGAATCGTGACAGTACACCTCCTCCAACGACCTGCTCCTGGAATCTGGGACTCGATTTAAAGCCTTTGCTGCTATGAAATAAGTCCATTTCCCTCAGAGATATAGTACAAGATACCAGAGGACTGCAGGAAAAATGTGATGTTCTGGAGGGTAGGATAATAGGCTGTAAATTAACAGCAGTATTGAAGGCAGAACCTGAAGAGTCCAAATCGAGTAACGGGGGCTTAGAAGCCTGAATTAAAGGTGTTTGAAGTCTTGATGATGGCAGGCTAGAGTAGCACTCTGAAAACAAAGGAAGATTTACTGTAGGGTCAAAAGCATATAATGGATTGGCAGGAGGCACAGAGGTCAACGGCAAACTGGCTGAAGACAAAGGAGACAACGAGAAGCAGACCTGAGGCTCTGGCCCTGGATGAAAACATACAGAAGACTCACATGCAGGAGACTCTGGAAGCAGGTATGCAGGAGACCCAGGCCCTTGAGGCTTACACGTTGAGAGTTTTGTCTCTGATGCTGGAGATTCAGTCTCTGAATGTATATGTACTGAGACCTCTGAAAGCTGGCAAACTGGAAGCACAGGGTCAAAAAGTAGGCAGGATAGAGGCTCATGGCCAGAAGGCGGGGAGCCTGGAAGCTCTGGTGCTGAAGGCGGGGAGCCTGGAAGCTCTGGTGCTGAAGGCGTGGAGCCTGGAAGCTCTGGTGCTGAAGGCGGGGAGCCTGGAAGCTCTGGTGCTGAAGGCGGGGAGCCTGGAAGCTCTGGTGCTGAAGGCAGGCAGCCTGGAAGCTCTGATGCTGAAGGCGGGTAGCCTGGAAGCTCTGGTGCTGAAGGCGGGCAGCCTGGAAGCTCTGGTTCAGAAGGCGGGCAGCCTGGAAGCTCTGGTTCAGAAGGCAGGCAGCCTGGAAGCTCTGGTTCAGAAGGCAGGCAGGCTGGAAGTTCTGGCTCTGAAGTCAGACAGGCTGGAGACTCTGGCTCTGAAGTCAGACAGGCTGGAGACTCTGGCTCTGAAGTCAGACAGGCTGGAGACTCTGGCTCTGAAGTCAGACAGGCTGGAGACTCTGACTTAGTAGGCAGGTGAGCTGAGGGCTTGTGCTCTGAATGCAGGCAGTCTGGAGGCTCCAGTACTAATGGCAGGCAGGCTGCAGGCTCAGTCTCAGATGGCAGGCAGGCTGCAGGCTGGCGTTCAGAAGGCAGCAGGCCAGCTGATGACTCTGGAGATTCTGAAAGCAGCAGGCTGGCTGAGGTCTCTGAAAGCAGCATGCCGGCTGAGGATTCTGGAGACTCTGCAAGAAGACAAGCTGATGGCAGAGAGGCACAAGGATAACAAACTTTAAATTCTGGGAATGGTGATGGCCCGTGATCAATAGATTCCCTGTAGTCAATAGTGAAATCTTCACAGTTCCATGGCTCATTAAAACACACTGAAACACTTTCTTCAGGATGGCTAAGAATACTGCTTATCTTAGAGTCTCTGATGACCAGACTCCCTTTACCATTTGGCAGTTCACATGTCTTAGTCAGAGGAAATAGGTCTGAGACTTTTTGGTCATGGGAGATTTGTTCAATTCCTTCTGCATTACAAGGTGGTACAGATGCATCAGAGCATAGAGTAATATTATGTCCTGACTTTTCAATATGTGGCGTGCTTGAAGGCGAGAGAGCAAACAAGGGGTCAGGATTTTGTTCCTTCTCAATGAGGAGGTTGGCTTCAGTCGCAGAAGTTAGACCAAGAGCATAGACTGAGTCAGAGGGTGTTGTCACATCAGGGATTATGTTGGGCACTGGTTCAGGTTTTGTCTGTATGTCAATGGCCAGTGTATGTGATACCCCCGGGGTGGAACTGACCTCACTACCAGGAAGAGAAAGCAAACAAGTATTTAGTGTCTTTCCTGGCATCTGGGGTTCCTTAGAAGTGGAGGGAAACATCTCAGATGTAGTGCCTATACACAGTTTAGCACTAGAAGACAACACATCAGAGGAGGTAGAAATTTCAGAATTCAAACAAATACTTTGACTAACTAGACTGTGAGACAAGGTACTAAGGTTTTTCTGAATGGAATCTGAGGGATCAGCCACTGTAAAGGTTCACACAATCGCTGGACCAGCTCTGAGGGGAACGCAAAAGAGAGCACAAGGCTTCATTCTCCATATCTAAGGAGGCTAACATAGAGGTGGAAAAGTTGTTTTCTATAGGGGTTTTAGATTCCCACTTGAACTGCGGGTTATAATTTTTTAACAGAGTCTGAAACATTTTATTCTCTCGTTGTAATTCAAGAATCTTAGATGTAATTATATCCTGTGAAGACTGCAGATCTTTCTCTACAAGGACAGTGGTAGACTTGGCAACTTCACAACAAACAACAGAGCTATACCTTGGATTTTGTTCAAAGTGGCTATTAGCTGTCTGTGTTCTAGTAGGTGTTTTCTTTCTTTTGTTAATCTGATTGTTTACTTTGAATGTAGCATTAAACATTGTCTCTTTAGTGTCAGGGACTGTGATCTTCACTGGGTCACAAGACTGAGGTATATCGTTTGTATGGAAAACAGAGGTTATATAATGCATCTGCTCTTTCTTTGTCTGTTGTGTAGTTAAACATGCTTTAACTGGGGTCATTGAACTACCAGTTTGGTAAGATGCTGATAAATACTGTGTTTGGAAATTGTCTTCAAATAAAACATTGTCTTGACAGGGGGTCTCTGAGTTACAAACTACAGAAAGATATCCCCTAATAGTACCACTCTCTAAATTACCATTTTGTCTTTCTGCTGCTAACAAGGTTTGCAGAAATGTGTTTTCATCCTGTAGGTCTCAGGCTGACATCAGGTGAAGATCAGGGTTACAGATGGAATGAAAATCTAACATAGAAGGATCAGCCAACCACAGGGAATAATATTCAGCACGTAAGAGTCTGTTTTTTTTTCCATGAATCGATCTCTAGAGTCTAAGGACTTTTTAATAGGTTGTACGGAACTGCGCTGCCTTGGCAATGGATGTCTGGCATCATACGCAGACTTTCTGGTTCTGATGCTAAACATCTTAACAAGGACTGACTTGGGGAGCTTTGAGAAAACAAAGTGGTAGCTAACTGAATGCAAAGAAACCTCACAAGTGAACCTGGAAATGTGGGTTGGTCATTCTGTCAGGGACTGTCCGGGACTATGTCAGGGACTTGGGCAAGGACTGGGAACGGGGTAGAAAACATACACAGAGAGAGGAGTACAGCGCTGCCCAGGATCACACAGGAAGTCAGAGGAGAAAAGGGATCCAAAGGGAAAGCCTGTACAAAGGAACAAGATGGCTAAGACTCAGAAAGGAAGGGCACTCGGACGGCAATTTAGCATTCAGACTAACTACACCCAGGACGGACGTGCAAGACATATATATAATACAACATTAACAATAAAGGGAATGTGGGGAAAAGCACTCAGGAGCTCCTCACAGTAAGACTGAAGCTCAGTAAGTTCCTCACCCACAATTGCTGTTACAGATACTGACTGAAAATACCCACATATAGGATATGTATGCAAAGGCAGGGTCTGTGGAGCTTATACCTATGGTGATGTTATAACAGTAACTCAAAGACAATACTCACTGTGAACAAGAAACACCACCTAGGAAGTCAGCTGTGCCCACGGATCCTGGCGATCAAACAGGAACACACAAGGCAGTAACAGCAAAGGGGTAGAACTAAACACAAGCACAATAGACAAGGAGCTAGCAAGGAGGAGTGCTTAACAGGATAGGAAGGAAATCACAGGGCACACTTGGCAGAAAGCAGGTAACAAACATACAAGGTAACGGAAGCAAGATAGCACAAATAGAAAGACAGCAAACTAGAACTGGAACCAAGGAAATGGGAAGAAAGGCAGGGACTGGAAAAGGATATACAGAAGGGGAGGCTACAAGGGTATACTAGAATAGTGCAGGTTCAGGAATCAAGAAAACAAAGTAGCATAGAAGGCAGTGCTAGGGCAGGAACAAGAATTGAGCAAAAGCTCTGGAGTCAAAGTAGCACTGCAGGTAGTGCTAGTTCAGGAGAAGGGAAACTGCTGCAGGTCAGGAACAAGGAATGCTAAGGCTCAGGAGTCAAGGTAGCACTGCAGGCAGTGCTAGTTCAGGAACAAGGGAAACTGCTGCAGTTCAGGAACAAGGAATGCAAAGGCTCAGGAGTCAAGGTAGCACTGCAGGCAGTACTGGTTCAAGGAAACAGGAAATAGCTACAGCTCAGGAAACAAGGAGTCAAGAGAGCACTGCAAGCAGTGCAAATCAGGAACAAGAAATAGCTGAAGCCCAGGAACAGGAACAAAGAATAACTATAACTCAGGAACTCAGGAAACAAGGTAGCACTGCAGGCAGTGCTAATTCAGGCACAAGGAATAGCTATAGCTCAGGAAACAAGGTAGCACTGCAGGCAGTGCTAATTCAGGCACAAGGAATAGCTATAGCTCAGGAATCAAGGAACAAGGATTAACTATGGCTAAGGAATCAAGGGATATCAAAAGCTCAGGAAACACTGGAAACAAGGTTATCAAAAGCTCAGGAAACACTGGAAACAAGGATCGGCCTAACCGGTATACAGCTACAATGACCAACACTGGGCTGAAGGGAGCTGGGGCTTAAAAGAGCTCAAAGTAATCACATGCATCAGGTGTGAGCAGGCTAGCAGCAGCCAGCCACAGGTGAACTGAATTCCTCCACCCATCCTTGCCTGCAGGGGTGGAGACAAAGCAGTGAGCAGGGGATTATAGGTAATGGAGTTTCCAGCATGTGCAGACTGGCTTCCACAAAACCCGGCATGGATTGGGAACGGATGTCAATTCCTAAATGATGTCCAAATGCCTGGAAGTCAGGATATGCATACAGGGGAGTGTCTGGAAGCATATTAGAATACTAGAAAGCCCCACAATTCGGCCCCCTGGTGGTGGGAATGAGAGCACAGGGAGTAAATCGTGACATCTTCGTGGGAACACCAACAAACGCAAAAGGACTACAACTAGACAATCCTTCGTTCTGGTTAAATATGCATATCTAAGTAAGTGCTAAATCCATTGGTCGACAACCTTCCCAAAGCTCCAATGTGATGCGCCGAGAAGACAGAAGTCCTCGTCCTCTGTACCACCCCTTCTGCATGGGACAGCACCTGGTGGTCGACTGCCCTCGGAAGCCCAACTACCCCCTCAGACCAGGCCAAGAACCTCGGCATCGTACTCAACTCATCACTCACCATGAACCGACAGGTCAACGCCGTCACCTCCAGCTGCTTCAACACCCTCCGCATCCTCCGCAAGACCTTCAACGCACTCATCACCAGCAGACTGGACTATGGAAACGCACTCTACGCCGGCATCAACAAGTCCCTACTCCGCAAACTCCAGACAACACAGAACACTGCCGCCAGACTCGTCCTCGGCATCCCCCGACACGAACACATCAGCCAACACCTACGAAGTCTCCACTGGCTCCCCATGGAGAAAAGAGTCACTTTCAAAATCCTCACTCATGCCTACAAATGCCTACACAACAACGGACCCAAATACCTCAACCACAGAATCAACTTCCACGTACCCAAAAGAAACCTTCGATCTTCCAACCTTGCACTGGCCGAAACCCTGCGCATCCACAGAGCCAGAGCAGGCGGAAGATCCTTCTCTCACATTGCAGCCAAGACCTGGAACTAGCTACCGGCAGACATCAGACGCCGCCCCCTCCCTGAACACCTTCAGGAAGACCCTCAAGACCTGGCTCTTTGGCTAAACAGATCTGCAGACCCCCCCCCTCAGCGCCTTGAGACCCTCACGGGTGAGTTGCGCATTTACAATTCCCTGATTGATTGATTGATTGATTGATTGATGCATTGGGCAGCACTCCCACTTGCTGGTGCTTTTTGGGAATCGGAGATTTTCATTCTTGGGCACTCCATTTTAAAGTGCAATAGAAATAAAAATAAAAACAAAAAAAACATTTTGACACAAAAGGTATGTGAAAAGAATTTTTCTTGGTAAAGCCATGGAACTTGTTAAAGTCGAGCTGGCAAAATATAACTCATATGGGATTGTCAAAAAGTAGAAATTGACCAGGAACTTGTTGTTTAAATACAGTAGTTAGGAAAGATGCTTCCACAAGTGGACTCCTTGCAGGAATGTCTCTTCAGAAATTGGAGTTGTCAAAGGGGGATGAAAGAAGAATGCCTGGTGGAAGATTTCCTGAGATTACCAGCAGTTCCAACACAGGATTATAATTTCTGTAATTCATTCATCTGGTTCAGCCCATTTCTGACTGTGCTGAAGCAAAGTATAAAATAGGCTTCTTTCTGGACCAATTTTCATTCGATATCGCTTCTCCTTGGGTCAGATTTTATCGATGCCAGAATTATCCACTTAAAACCATCTTCAGAGTGATCTTTTTTCAATGTAATGATTCACCAGTGGTGCTGAAAGTACCTTTTTATGTAGTCGCGATTTGTGCTGTATGATTTTTTGTCGAAATTCCTGATTTGTCTTTCCTATGCAGAGTTGTTTACATGTGCAGATTATCCCATAGACAATTTTTACAATTGGAAAATGAGGTGTGTTGCCACCTAATGTTGTTGTATTCAAAATGAGTGCCTTCGATAGTCTGAGCACAGGCAACACAGGTGCCGCACTTATAATTCCCCACCAGAGGTGGGAGATTTCAAAGCTGTCTCAAATCAGTTTTTGTGTAGGTTGTGGAGTATATACATGCATTATCTGCCTCCCAATGCTCCGATCTTCTTTGAGGGCAAATAAAGGATGCTCAAATGAAAAATCTAAATTGGATAATAGTTACCAGTTTTGTAGGATTATTTTTTTTAAATGATTTGTGCTCGAGCAATATGTTGTAACACAAACTAGACGGTCTGATGCTGGTATTATTTGTTTTTTTCACGAGAGTCTCACGAGGAGTGAATCAAGCCCATCTCACTGAATTTTTTAACAGCTTCCAGGGATAGAATCGCGCAACCAGTTTGGTGATTAAATTGTGGGCATGAAAAAAATAGTCATCCTTACTCTATCAATTGCGCTGGAGTCTTACAAAATGCCCGTAGAGTAAGTTGTCTCTCAAACTTCGCTGGTGAAAACTGGAGTAGTGAAGGGCTTTGTTTCTATCAGTAGGTTTTTGGTATAAAGTTGTCAAGAGATTTTCTCCTTCGGCAGCAAAACTTCCACATCCAAAAGGTAATTATTTTCTTATTTTTGTTCATGCAGAAATAGATGTCTGGGGACCTCGAGTTTAGCCAAGAAAGAAAACTGACTAAATCTTTTTCTTCTCTATCCCAGACACAGAAGATGTCATCTTAGCCAACTTTTTAGTGAGGTGCCAAAGAGGTTGTCCTGATAGATAAATCTTTCTTCAAATTTTGCCCTGAATAACACTGCCAGCTCTGGGACAAAGGGATATCCCATTGCAGTCCCCTTTGTTGGATAAAGAATTCCTCATCAAATTTGAAATAATTCTTCCTTAGTGCAAAGTTAGCTAGCTTGATCAAAAAATCCATAGGAACTCAATATGGTCCTGTCTTAAGGGCTGATTACGATGGCGGGCGGACTTGGTCCGCCGGCCATCTTAGCGGTGTTTGGGACCGTCCGCCATGCGTGTGGCGGTCCTGCCTACCCGATTAGGATGGGACCGCCACCGCTGCGGTCTGGTTCCAAACCGTTAACATTGCGGCAGTGGCTGCCAACAGCAGCACCGCCACGATGTCGAAAAGAGCATGTTGTGCATTGCACTGCACTACGTGGCAGGCACTGCGCCTGCCACATGGTGCAGTGAAATGCAGGGGGGTACCATGGATATCCCCCCAGTGCACCCATACCTCCCCCCAACACAGGGGGGCCCGCAACAGGCCCCCAAAACCAATCCCTGCCAGCCTTTCTATGGCGATTCACCCGCCACGGAAAGGCTGGCTTGCGCATGCATCGTAATTCGGCGGACGGAGCCTGCTTGGCTCCGCCACCATTGTGAACATGCTGACCGCTCCACCAGGCAATCATAACGATTGCCTGTGGTGGTTCTGTGGCGGACGGGCATCGCCTCCGCCGCGGTCGCAGTCTGGATCCCACCGCCATCGTAATATGGCGGTTGGAGAATCGCGGTCCGCAGGGCCAGCGGACCTCACCGCCGGCCCGGCGGTGGCGATCGTTCCGCCATCGTAATCAGCCCCTTATTTCTAAAAATGCCTCAACAGCTTGTAGACCACTAACTTCCTGAGGGATCAGGGTGTACAAAGAAATCATGTCCAATGTGGCAAGCCATTGGGTATCAACATCAAATTGTAAACTTCCAATTTTTTTGATGGAATCTGTAGTATCTTTGCGGTAAGATGGAACTTGTAGCACTAAAAGTTTTATCAAGAAATCAACATACTTGGAGATTGGCTCCACGACTGAGTCACATCCAGAAATGATGGCGCATCCTGGGGGGCTCCTTTCAACCTTATGTATTTTTGGAAGAAAATACATCACTGGTATTCAGGGGGTTAGATTAGATTTTTTCAGAAATTCATAATCCTTGTGTTCGGAATTTCCTTTGTCAAAAGCCTATTTCAGAATCAATGCAGTTTCTCCTTGAATATCTTTTGGAGGATCTGTTGGTATTTTTCGATAGAATTCTGGGTTCAGAACTTGCGCTGGTCTTCTTTTCTGTTGTCATCTGCTTTCCAAATGACAGCTGCACCGCCTTTGTCGGCTTGTTTAATAACAATTGTGTCATTGTTTTTTACATTTTGAATAGCTTTGAGTTGGTCCCTCATTAAATTATGCTTTTTTAAATCCTTAGTGGTTTCCAGGCAGGTCATAGCTGAGAAAACAGTGTTCTTGAATGTCAACACCTCCTTTAGAATAGCACTCGAGGGGGGACAGAATGTGGACTTATTTTTCAGGCAAGATGGTTCACTATTCTGTGGAGGATCATGTTCTAGAAAGAAGGCTTTTAATCTTATTTTCCGAAAGAATTCAAGAAGTTCAATTTTTAAACATACAAAATTTGTCTGTTTTGAAGAAACAAAGGACAGGCCATTTTCCAGGAGACTTTTTTTCTGATGTAGTTAGAGGTGTTTTTGATAGATTAACAATAGAGGAGGTCATTGGTTCATATAGAACTGTTGTCACGTTTTCATTTCCCATGGCTGTAATATTTTTGTTTTCCTCTGCCTCTCTGTTGACCTCTTCCTAAGAAAGACAGTTGCTTTTAAAGGGGTTCAGATTCTGATTAGATGGTCCTCCAACTGGATCAGATTCAGCCGCAGACTCTGAAGAAGATGTCTCCGAGAATGTGGTAAACTCTTTTCTATATCTGCCTTGAAAATCTGGGAGGAAATGCCGGGACTCAGGGCTGGTATAAAAATCATCCTTTAGGTAGGGATAAACTGTTTCTAGGTTAAATGACCTTTAATCTCTTTCAAACTTGGAGGTCTTTTTTCAATTGTAAAGTCTATGAAGTCCACAATTTCCTTTTAAATTTTTTCAAAGAATGTTTCAGCCATAGATATGTACTGATTATCTTTAATGTCTTGTTCTAACTGCAAAATTTCTTCCCACTGTTTTTTTTTATAATCATTGAGCTGTCGCTATGGAGAGTACCATCAGATCTCGGGAACACTGACATAATATCGACAGACACAATATCAACCTACCAAAATATCGTGACAAAAATATCGATTACACTAATATTGACATCCTATACTTAATCAAAAAAACACACAAATATCGACTACAAAATATCGTAAAACATTTATATCGTTTTCAACATTATCAAAGTCAAAAATATTGTGATAAGTAATATCGCACACATTAAATAAACATACAAAATAACAAAAATATTGATTACAAAAATATAGACAACAAAATTATCGTTAAAAATATATATCAACATGTTAAATAATTTATAATAACTCAATACATACCCCCAAAAATATATAAATAGCAATAACACACATAACATACATTATAAATCTCTTAACACATACTTTAAAAAATAACAAAACAGTATCATAAACATTTATAAATACACAAATATTATTTACTACTCCAAACATAATATGAAAAATAAAATGTGACTCTAACATTTAAAAAGTTATAAATATCAAATAATGTAGTACACCATTTTTTTTATTTTTAAAAAGTAACTGAAACTTAATTAGCACTTTCCATATATAGAAAACAACTGACAAATTAATTAAAACAAAGAGTAACAGCCAATGAAATACACATACAATTGAAATAACCCAATAAGATTGAAAAAGTAATTAATAACACACTATATAAACACATGCAAATTGAACATTATTTTACCTTGCAACCAAAAAAGAAACAATAAGGCGAAACTCTGCCAGATTGCTGACTCAACACTGAACTGCATTACAGAAAACTCTGATTACATCTCCACAAAGTAAGTAAAACAGCATTTTAAACAACTGCTACTAAAAATGCTCACAAAAATGTTTTGTATGAACAAAATAATTAATATGTATTTTTTAAATTATATCTTTTCTACAGAGAATTCTGAACAAACTCAAGGAACAGCAGAACAGTGTGAAAAGTTAATTTGCAAATAAGGCAAGTATTACTCTGAGATTAACTGAAACAATTTTTTTAAATACAAAACAGAAAAACTAGCTAACCACAACTCCCCCAAGCTAAAAACACAATTAAACACATAAACTAATATTACTCTTTTTAACAGGAATCTCTACAGAAATACCAAAACCAAACAGCAGAGAAAAACAATCAACATTTAAAAAAGTCTTCAAATTCAACATTGTAAGTATAAAATTGACAATGTTAATTTTCAGAAAATAAAACATAACAGGAATTATTTTATTAATTTTTATATACATTTCTCTTAGCATTTGAAGCACCACCATGACTGAAGGGGACCAAATCACTACTTCCCAAAAAGGGGACAAAGTCAACTGGAAATGTAGCAAATATTATTCTAACAAATGTTATAGAAGGGCTGCTACAAAGGAAACAACTGTATTATATGTTAGAGAGCATAACCACCCCCCTAACGTAGCTGAAATTGAAGTTAGAAATGCTATTGAAAATATAAAAGAAATTAGTACTGCATCTCAAAAGCCCACAACAGAAATCCTTAAACAAATGCTTCCCAGAGTTCCAGAGCATGCAACTGGCCAAATGCCCTCAATAACCTAATTAAAAAGAACTATAGCTAGAACTAAAAAAGCTACTGCTACCACCACACCTATCCCCAAAACTTTTGCTGAAGTAGAAATACCACCTGAACTCACAGTTACACATACTGAAGAACAATTTCTTCTGTATGACAATAAATCAGCCGACAAAAGAATAATAATATTTGGGACTCCCACAAATTTACTAAAATTATAAAACTGTGAGACATGGATGATGGATGGGACTTTTAAAATATGTCCCAAACCATTTTACCAGTTATATACAATACATGGACTATTTCAACATACAAACATCCTCTTCATATATGGTCTACTGCCAAACAAGCAAACAACAACCTATGTTGAACTTTTAAGCAAAGTAAAGCAAGAAACTAACAATTATTTTCCCCAAAAAATAATAGTAGACTTTGAGCAGTCAATGATACAAGCAATACTAAAAAACTACCCTCACACAGCAATTCAAGGTTGCTACTATCACTTAAACCAATGCATTTGAAGGCACCTCCAAAAATCTACTTTAAGGGGTCGATTCCGATTTCGGCTGGAAAACGTTGTTCCCGACACGGACCCGTCATATTTCCCGACCGAACCGTACACACGCCTTCCAAATGGCTGAGTACGATGCGATGCTTGAAATTTACAACCGACTCGGCCGGAATTTTTTTTTACGGCTGAGTCGGAAGGAAAGGAGCCTGACGCGAAAGACTCGTACGCGCAAGATTCGAGATAACCAAGCGTCAACCTGACGCAACAGACACGTACGCGAACGACTCCATGTAGCCAAGCATTAACACGACACGACAGACTCGGACACGAATGATGCCACATAGTCCAGCATCAACACAACCCAATAGACACGTACGCGAACGATTCTACACAGCAAAGCACATACACGACGCAACAGACTCGTACGCGAACAATGCCACATAGCCTAGTATGAATGGAACAGACTTGGACAAAACAAATAACACAAGAACAAGCATCATGTGCCGTCAAAACGACTTACATAATCCTGAAAAAATAATACAATAGAAACAGAAAAAAGACTACCAAAAAATGCATTGTCATCTACAAAAAAGCTACATTTAAATATTGAGACACACCCACAACTCAACCTATATAAAGGGAGCAAAAACTTCCCAACACCATTTGCTACTTCGACAGACATGCAAGCAGACCACACTACTACACAGACAACTCATCTACCCACTACAAACACACACAACTCATCCACCACACAACCTCCACACAACTAGCACCACTGAAACACACCTCCACTCACACTCACTCACCCTCCCCTCCACACACACATACACCTCCACCACCACCCATCACCATGCCCCCAAAGAAGAATCCAAAGTTCTTAGATGCTGAGTTGGAAGTCATGATAGATGAAATCATCCGAGTTGAGCCACAGTTATTTGGCACCTTGGCCCAACAGACCTCCCAGTCCCAGAGAACCAAGATGTGGGAGAAGATTGCCAACAAGGTGAATGCCCATTCACCTACCTTGCGCACAGAGGAGGATATCCGGAACCGGTACTACGATGTACGTAGGAGGGTTAAGAAGCTGATTGCCAAAGAACATGCCCTGAGCAACAAGACTGGCGGTGGCCGTCATAAACCGGTGCGTTTCACCACCTGGGAGGTGAAGGTGCAGGACCTCCTCCCACCGGAGGCCATAACTGGATTAGCTGGAATACCGAAAACTGGTGAGTACATGTCCATATAGTCTAAAATTACCTCAAATACACAGCCACAGACATCACAGCCAGACATCTTGAATGTAACTTTGTACTCACTGTCATGGAACCATGGTACATGTTGGCACATTTGGTCTGGGTGGGAGGAGGAGTGGAAGCTATGACTACTGCCACCAGCACCCACTCGTCACACACACACACCCCACTCCCACAATAGCACACCTGTCACTTTGATGTCCCTGAGAGTGAATGCAAATGCCCTGTCAAGATGGCTACACAGGGGCATCATGTACGAATTAGGAAAAACTGACAGCCAGTTCTTGGCCTACTCACACAACTACAGACCATAACCTTAACTGTACATTCCACACACTGACAGGTAAAGATTAGTCACATGTGCCCTCACTGTGCATGCCACAATTGTGCGTGGAGGACAGGCCACAGTCTAGTTAGCAGTCACACCACATAACACAAACCACACACACTAAAAACACACATCAGGGACAATGCCCATCTGACAGTAGATGTGAGGTGCAATGCAAGATGGCTGACACTCTTGGGTTGTGTCATGTGCACAAGGCATTGTTGTGTTTTGCATTGTTCTTCAACATCAGTCAGCGGTGTCAGCATCCTTGAACTACACTACCCTCACTGTCATTGATCCTCTGTCAATGCTGAGTAAGCTGGTCTGTTTGCCATTGGGAAGAGGGGTAGAAGTCAACGCAGCCTAACTCAAGCACTAAACACACTGTACCTCACATCCCTGACCATGAAAAGGCAACTGATCATCCTTGGGAAACTCCTCTGTCCATGGAGAATAAGTATATTGTACATGACGTGATCATGCGCAAAAGTAAGCTGCGACAAAATGTACTACAGAAAGATATTCACATGTGTGCAAAGTGATAAGAAATATCAACACAAATATGTCTTCCCACATTGCATACGTTTACAAACCCTACAAAAACAACACAGGCGTAACAACGACCGTGTTGTTACATTGCAGAACATCACAACGCAAAATATCACACAAACTTGCTGTAGGTACTGCGCAGGATTACGAACTGGTACAATTTACCATTACAAGTCCAGTGTGTGCAACAGTAGGGAATGTCAGATCATACAAATATCTGATTATACAACCTCTCATGTTAGCGAATCCCCTACTGCATGTCAATGTAATGACTTGTGTTTCAATGGACTGCCATGTAACAATGCATTTGTCATAACAAACGCGTTGCTATTGCATTCGATGTCACACATGTGTTGTCATTCATGGTTCACATCAACACATTCATCCAAGCTAAATTAGTAAATGCTGACACAGATTCAGGATAGTGAATATGTATATCACCTCAGCAATGTGACAGTTACAAACATGCACAAAGGCAAGCACAGATGCACAAATCTTGCTAAACATCAGAATTGTTACAGTATGTAAGTCATAGTGAAAACACTGATGTGTGAAATAACAACGCACCTGGGCCATGCACAGTGTGTCACTTGACAATCAATTTCTTCGTACAGTCAAGGATAAAAAGACATGCACATTGATGCACAGAGCTGGACATGCACAGTAAAGCACATCTTTACTAAATCCCAATGTCCCAAGAACAAATATCCCAGTGTCTGTGACGATTGATGAGTATAAATTTGAAGGAAACACTACATTATCCACAACATCTTCACATTTGTCTGTGTATGACACCATAACATGTGAAAATACACAACTAACATTGTGTCCCTCTTCTACCCACAGGCACTCCTGAACTGAGGTCAGCATCTGGACACGATTCTGAGTCCACCAGCACCTCCAGCACTACGTCGGACACTGAGACCTCCAGTGGGGATGACTCTCACACCTCCTCGGGCGATGTCGACCAACCTGGCACCTCCGGTGTGGGTCAGCATGCGGCACCAGTACGATCACCAGCCCCAGCAAGCACTCCGGCAACATCTGTGAACATCCAGACGCCCAGGATCCCCACGGACACACCCAGACAACAAAACACTGGGAGCACAGCAACACAGGCCACTCTGGAGTTGGCAGGAAACACCAGCCCTGTCAACAATGAAGGAGGACAGGAGCTGTCAGTGCGTGCAACGCCAGGCAATGTCCGTGCGGGTAGGGTTTGGAGTGGTGTGAGGGTGCGTGGTGGGAGGACACGTCCCACAGCTGGTGTCGGAGATCAAGCTGACCCCGAGTTGCAACGCATATATGATGTATATCGCGAATGCACCGGAGACTTTGCCCAGGTTGTTGGGAACCTCAGGGACATCAAACATCAGCAGGCTGCACATTTTGACCGGATGGACCTCCATATGGACCGTATGGACCAACACATGGACCGTATGGACCAACACATGGACCGTATGGAGTCCAACTGGTCGAAAATAGGCGATCTCACAGTGGTGCATAGGGACATACTCACATGCCTACGCCAGATAACTACCAACATTACCCCACCTCCCCATGTGCACTCCACACCTGTTGACTCAACATCTGCAACTGCCACAGTGAGGGATGAGGAGTCTGGCGTAGAGTCCCCTCCACCGCAGCAGCCTGATACTGAGGGTCCCCCCCCTCCGTAGAGGAGGGGCCATCCAAGGAAGACTGGCAAGTGAGAGACTGATGGCCATGCACCCCCCCCGGAAGTAAAGAAATGCTCAGGATATCCTCCATTGTGTGCAAAGAATTCACTTTGTTGACAGTCCCTGGACTCTCTCACATGGGATGGAGTGTTTAAGTTGGACTACTTGCTAAAATTACTGTGGACTTTGCTTGGAAGATTTTCATCTAACAACACTTCCAACTCCTCCATGAACTTTGGATTTCAAACTTTGGAATGCAATTACCCTTAACTACTAGATTCATCATATGCACATTAATAAAATCATATTCACACAATCCCTGTGTCATCTGTGAATTATACACTGTACCCACAATTGAAATTATGATCAGCACAACCTGGCACTGTCTCCAAATGATGTGCATGAGTTCTGTGGTAGGGATTCTGCACATACAGAACCATGCACAATAAAATAGGCCGTTATTGAAAGATGGTTGGACATTCCTTGCACATCAGAACCCACAATCCAAAGAGCCACTACCTCTAGTGTCCCATTAGCTCAACAAGACATACAGAAGATACACAATGATTCTACCACCCAGAACACAGTACTATCAACCTCTCAGAGTCTCGGAAGCAATGCACACCTTCTCGCTCACTCACCCATGCTTGTCCACAAAAATATAATGCATAGTCTAAGTAAAGTCTAAAATGTCACGTTTAAGAAAGAACAATCTCTGTCCGTTGTCTTACACTGCAGTATACGAGCTCGCACCAGCAGCAGAATACATGATAATCAAACAATATTCATCTCCACATTTCCATAGAAGACAAAAGGTGAAATGTGTATCTATGAACAGTGTGGAAATCACCACCCTCCCTGTGATGGTGACATATTTATCATACTAATGAAGATCTCTGTGCCAAATCGGGTGAACCGCTCACCTTAGAAACTATGAGTACTGGTTACAGCATATGCACAGCAAAGCTCGTGTTCATAGAAGGTAATCTTCCATCTGTGTAGATGAATCCCCTGTGCATCAATGTAATGCTAGTATTTCTCATTTATGTCAAAAAGTGTACCATTTCATGGATAAACAATATGTACTGACTAGATCGTCCATTACAAAGAGTCTTGAATTTCAACCTTGTGGCGCAGCGCTTGAACAGTACCAAAATGATCTCATGTGGACTCAAAGGCATCTTGTACAACAAGCAGAGAAAGAATGTGCGCAAAAATGTAAGACACAAAGCTAAAATGTTGGATCAGGGTAACTTAGCATAATCCAGCATGATCCTAGGGACCAGCTGGCAAATCATCTACCGTCTTGTGAATAAATGTCACATGACACATACCAGAGATAGACACACAAGGTCACCACAACACACATAGCACATGCAACATTAAAACATTGCACACACTGTTGTCAAATTAGACCATTGAACCGCACAAACAATGACCATTGTCTAATGAAATGAACACCATGGCATAAATACAGGATATAAATGATTGTAGCATGTGTGGAAACAGACAAGGCAAACATCAATGTGTGTAACAGGTTTATTACACAGGCACAAGCTCTGCTCAACACAAAAGCAAACTGATTACAGTTCCAAGTATTCAAATAAACTAAAGAAATGAAAGATCTGACCGAAAACATTGTCTGTCAGAGAGTACTGTTCCAAATTGAAATTCCATTATGGAACAGCATTGTGTGTACCCACACAACAGCCAAAGGAGCCTGTGAAGGAGAGACATAGTACAGTCTTAAATACAACTTGCTATGATGACATATCCAATAATTGACTCACTATTGTCCATTGTAACTTCTGAACCCAAGCTAGGAGTAAGTTAAAAAATGTAGTGGTGACCATCATAACTTAACATACACTGTACAACAACAATGCCCCTGTAAATTAGCATACACACACACGTATCACAACATATTGTTCTACATAAACACATCCCGCTTAGGAAAGGCATTATCAAACATCTTTGCATACTTACACTCATGTCAAAAAGTTGTTAATGAGCTGTCTCCTGACATCCATCTCCTCCTCCTCCTCCTCGTCACTGGCAACGTGCCTGAGGCCTGGATCCTCCCTTGATGGAGGCCGTTGGTCCCTGTCATCCTGGATGAGCGGGAGCTCATTCCTCACAGCCAAGTTGTGAAGCATGCAACACACGATTATGATCTTGTACACCTTAGCCGGGGAATATTGATGGGCACCACCTGTCCGGTCCAGGCAGCGAAATCTGGTTTTCAGCAGCCCAAATGTGTGCTCTATCACTCGCCTGGTCCGCCCATGTGCTTCGTTGTAACGGACATCAGCTGGGGTGACGGGGTTCCTGAGTGGTGTCAGCAACCAGGGCATGTTGGGGTATCCAGAGTCTCCTACATTTAACAAATATAAAAGATCATTTGAGCAAAAACAGGGTACAACATGACAGACAATGAACACACAACTGATACTGACACCATGACTCACCAACAAGCCAGGCACGCTCATTCCTGAGCTGGGACATCAGCTGGGGTATCCGACTCATCCTCATTATGTATGCGTCGTGGGCAGATCCCGGGAAACGCACACATACATGGGAGATGATCTGGTCCGCCAGACATACCACAAGGGCATTGATCGAATGGAAGTGTTTATGATTTCTGTAAACCTGTTCTTGGGCTCGTGGTGCGACCAAACCCACATGTGTCCCATCAATCGATCCAATCACATGTGGCATGTGTCCCAGGGCATAAAAGTCATCTTTAATGGCACGGAACTGTGGCGGTGTAGGAAACTGTATGTACAGGTTGAGGAACCTCAACATGGCCTCACACACATCCCGGAGCACTCGACTAAACATCATCTGTGACATCCCAACAGCATCAGCCACAGTAAACTGGAACGATCCTGTCGCAAAATAATGTAGTGCCGCCATCACCTTCACCTTGAGGGTCAGGGCAAAGGGATATGTGCGTCCAGGTTGCAAGTGTGGTGACAACTGGTCTGTCAATTCAGAAATTAATTGCCTCGTGAACCTGTATTTCCTCATGCACTCACATTCCACCATGGTCGCAAGGTCAGGGAAGGGTCTGTGGACATTTGGTCCCCTGCGTAACATATGACAAAGTATGCACACATATTACTAGTACTAATAAAAATCAAGTAATCTAGATTCAACATATCGCATTACACTTTCACTTAAGACACAGTGAAGTCAGAGGTGTGAGGTTGAGCTAATACACAACTGACAGCTATGTGATCCTGAACATACACTCAATTTTGTCATGGATATTCAAGTGATACAGTGTTGTACTGTGACTATTCACTGTTGTCTGTCACTCTCCATGTGATCAATCGTAACATACACGACACACACCTAATTAAGTATCAAACATAGATGTCAAGGTCAACTAGCACATGTTCTAAAGGTACACAGACATGGATCATGTATTGCAACCTAGCAACAACACTAGATACAGACAGTTTGTCACCATGCACACCACTGTCATGGTGTGGACATTGTCATGATGTGATGTCAGACCTACATGTCCTATCACATACACAAAAATTGATGATGTGTAGCACAGGAGGATGATCTGTGAAGTGGTCACTCACACTTGTCCTGTTCCTCACAAACAATGCAATTTTTGCACTGTAAGCTAGGAACATCATGGGAGTAGTCTTGTATATGTCTGTGTCTCATTTGACATGTGCTTCACTCCATCCACACAGGGCATACAGCATGACATGAATCTTACATATACTGTCTGACATGATAAGTGAGCATTGCATGGACGCGTGAGCCAACTCCTGGCCGAGCCGGACTGACAGATTGCATGCTTAAGACAATGCTGTTTGACGCGGGTGAGCATTGCATGGACGCGTGAGCCAACTCCTGGCTGAGCCGGACTGACAGATTGCATGCTTAAGACAATGCTGTTCGATGCGGGTGAGTTCTCAAAATACGCGTCTGCCACATCCTGACCGATCCGGATGCACAGATTGCATGCTTGATTAAATGCTGTTCGACGCGGGTGAGTTTTCAAAAGACGCGTCGGACACCTAGGGACCAAGGCGTGCACACGCCTTAGACCCTGAATGTAATGGTGACATACGTGGGTGGGTTTTCAAAAGACGCGTCGGACACCTAGGGACCAAGGCGTGCGCACGCCTTGGACCCTGATTGTAATGGTGACATACGCGGGTGGGTTTTCAAAAGACGCGTTGGACACCTAGGGACCAAGGCGTGCGCACGCCTTGGACCCTGAATGTAATGGTGACATACGCGGGTGGGTTTTCAAAAGACGCGTCGGACACCTAGGGACCAAGGCGTGCGCACGCCTTGGACCCTGAATGTAATGGTGACATACGCGGGTGGGTTTTCAAAAGACGCGTCGGACACCTAGGGACCAAGGCGTGCGCACGCATTGGCTATTGACTGCCATGGAGACTGACACGGATTTGATACTTGTACGATTCGTGTGCTGAAAAATCCGTTGGCTCCCTACAACAATGTATCAAACTCATTGGTGTCATGAAGTTGAACTTTTTAAACGATGCGGAAGGCGTGTACGAGGCATGCAATGGGATGGATTGGCCAGATTCATAGGATGCAAACGTGTCAGACCTATCGTTTTGGACGCATGGTTCATAATCTGCCTCTGCAGCACAGATATAAGGCTGTCTGTTCCCCTGAGAGCTCACTTGCCTGCACTACATGCTCCAGATTGACATCTCTGCTACCACTGCTGCTGTCTCTGCATCCTCTGGCTTCAAGAATTTCACGTACTGTGGAGAGGGCCCCAGCCTTCACAGAGGAGGAGAACCAGGCCCTGCTGGACAGCCTCCTTCCACAGTACAGCAAGCTGTATGGGAAACCAGGGGAGCAGGTGAGTGTGCAGTCCACGTCCTTTCTCATTGTGCATGTTGTCTGTCTAGCATAATGGCATTGTGTACACCAGTGGCTAGCATGCTCACTGAGTAGTTGTAACCCCCAAAGTGTGTAGGTACCTGTAGGGAACAGGTACTGTGCAGAAAAAGTGCATTTTTACACAGTCATAAGCCCCAGGCAATGTCTCCATGTTGTTAATGCAGGACAACTGTCCATTACCATAGTTGCACTACCTGTGTACATCATATGCCCTTGTGATAACGACATGTATATCCAACTGTGTGATGCACAAACATGTTGCATGTGTAGTAATGGTCTTTTAACTTTGTCATCCTCACAGGTTGATGCCCATCAGAAACAGGAGATCTGGAAGACCATCGTCCAGGCAGTTCGATCTGTGGGGGTCTACAAGCGCCGCATCCGCAACTGCCAGAAGAGGTGGCAGGACCTTCGTGGCTGGACCCGGAGGATCGCAAGAGTCCAGCTGAAGCTGTCGCCTCCTTGCAGGAGGGGCAGACGACAGATCCTGACCCCCACATGCTCCGGATTCTGACGGTGGTCTTCCCTGACCTGGATGGGCAGTTAAAGGCCAGACAGCAGCAAGGAGGGGGTAAGTGCATGCCTTTTCTGTGAACTATGTCTCACATGCTATTTGCACTCCTTCAGCCTGGTTACACTCCCACAGTTCGTCTGTCTGCTTGAACAAGAGTCATGTGCCTAAATTAGGTGATGGCCCATCCTCATCTGATACACAGGTGTGGTCCTTTCAGTCTGTGACTTGTGTCACTTGGGTTGTGTGTCCCTGCTGTTGTCCAAGGATAAGGTTTGAAACAGCATCTGCTACCGGTGCATTGTTTTGGGCTTCATGAGTGAGGCAATTGATTGACATGTGTCTGCACATTTCCAGAAAGCTGACATGTACTCTGTGTGGGCCATTAATATGTGTACTAATTGCTGCTCTGGCACACCATATGTGTCTGGGGTATTTACCACACACCCATGCAGCAGGTGAGACAATGTTGGGGCCTCAGAAGAATGTGCATCATGTGTGTCACACATGCATAGACACATGCCTAGTGTTCAGGGTTATCCCATGTTGCACATGGACCAGGACAGGTATGCCTACTCCGGACATGAAAGTACACTCTGCTCTCCTACTCCTGTGTGCCAGCCTACATTTTGTGCATTGTGAAATTTGCAATCAGGTGTCTGCCTCTGTGTCATTGTGGAGTGGCCTAGCTTTTTAGACTCCTGGGGTGTTAAACAGTTTGGGGTGGGCAGCCAGCTGAGATGTGGCTGTTGGATCAGCACAATGGGGTGAAACATAGGTGTGTAATCACTTGACTGTGCCTAATGGTGTATTCTACATTAAAGTGCAGGCAGCTTTAATTCGTTCTCATCAGACTGTGATGTGATCATGTTTACAGATTTGTGCTTGCAGTCACTCAACCGTAGCATTTGTATTACGTGGGATCATCAGATGCCTTAAGATGTGGGTAGCAGTGGGTGGACATGTGCACTTGACTGCTGCAGAGCTTACATTCCCCACAAAAACATGATTGTGACACAGTGCAGACTGTTTGTTTTTGGATGCACTGCCCCTGTGACTGAAGCCAGTAATGACTGATGAGCCAGACTGGCCTGTAGCATGGTATACCACTTGCAAATGTGTATCCTGCATTAATGTCAGTTGTCCTGCATGCACTCAATTGTGGCATTGACCATCAATACATGAGCACATCATGGTGTCTGGTGAAGGGAGCATATCAATATTGCTGACAATGACTTTGGCCATCCCTTATCCTGACACATGTACTGAGTCAGTGGCAGGAGATGAGATATGTGTGTACTGACACATTTCAATCACAAATCCTGCAGTTCAGACAACTGTCTATGTGGTGCATGTGTGCACATATGAGTAGTGGCATACTACATGCACCAGACAGATGGGTCCATGGACGGCAAGGATATGAGGGGCATGGTTGACTGGCAGACTGACAAGTGTCTTGTTCAAATATGTGTCAGCTCTTTTTGCAATATTTTGCAAATTATGCCAAGGCGTGCTCTGTAATGTGCTGTACTGACTGTGATGTGTCAGGTCAATACAGCTGGCTGATGTGGATCTGTTTATCCTGTTTGTTTGCAGATACATCTATGGCTACTGGAGGAGACAGCTCCACGGGCCAAGAGGAGCCGCAGAGCCAGACTGGGTCTGCTGCAGAGGAGTCGGAGGGACCAAGTGGCAGGGAGGGTGAGGGGAACCACACTGAGGAGACCTCAGCTACAACCACCTCGGCTGAGGAACACAGCAGCATCGAGTGATGACTCCCTTGTGGAGGCGGGTGTCAGCAGACCCCAGACAACACCTAGTGAGTCTGTCCCTGCCACCACCACCATCTTCACCCTCCCATCTGCCCCCATCCCAGATGTCCGTGGAGGCACCCTTGTAAGGGAGCATGTCTCCTTCGTGCCAGGCACCGCACCCCCTGCCTCTGTCTCCCCTGCTGTGGAGGCTGTGGACTTACTTAAGCAGATCCATGTAGGGCAGACAGCGATGCTGAGTGTCCTCCATTCTCACACCAGTCTGTTGACACAACTGGTGTCCTTCATGGAGGGCATTTCATCAAACATGTCTGCCCTACAGCGGACCATTCAGTCCATGGCCTCCTCACAGACGGCAACAGTGTCCCTCATCCAACAGTCCCTCACCCCTCCTACCTCTGCCCCATCCACAATCCCCACTACCCTACCTGTCCAAGGCACACACACACCGGCACAGGCACGCACCACAACAGACACAAGCAGCACACAGCCACGCAAGACAAAATCCAGACGCACAAGCACGCACACTCCGGGGACTGATGGCACACACACAGGGGATGGGTTACAGACACACAAACAGCCATCCACGAGCACTCCGCAGTCCTCAGATGCCTCTCCCTCCAAAACCCCTTCCCTTGCCTCACCTGCAACCCCCCCTTCCCAGCAGCTCTTCCTCTGTGACCATGGCCTCTTCCCCACCGATCCATCTGATCTAACTTACAAGGGGAAGAGAAAGTCACCACGCACAGAGGGGAGTTCCCCTGCCACACGGACACCCTCCCCCAGGCACAGGAACACTGAGGCCCCCATCCGCAAATCCCCCTGGACCAGGAAGGGCAAGACCCCACCACAATCCCGCACTTCCACCACACAGTCTCCGTCCTCCAGCTCCCAGACCACCACTCCACAGGTCCCCCCGCCACACCCTGCTCCAGGTTCCCCCACACACCGATACCGCATCCCCAAAATGCTTAGGCCCTCCCCCTACCACATGCACTTCCACCCCCACCTCATACGCTCAGCCTGTTCCTGCCACTAGTGTGGAGACTGTGTCCCCCCCCTCTGTCCTGCCCACCTCATCTGAACCCCATTACACTCCTTTGGAGATTGGCACTGCAGTAGAGAGCACATCCACCCTGTCTGACTTGGGCACTGCAGTGGAGACCCCGTCCACACCATCTGACCTGACCACTGCAGTGGTGCCAGCAACCACCCCATCTGACTTGAGCCCTGCAGTGGTGAGGGCACCCACTGTGTCAGACACCTCCACTGCAGTTGCCAGCAACACTCCTGCACCCACCACCACACCCCTGCCCAATTCTGCTGTCCCCTGATCCTGTCCCTGCGGTGCCTGGCCTGCCCCTATGTATGCCCCTCCAAGGGGAGATGTCCCTTGGCCGTAGCAGTGCAGGCAAGCAATGGGTGTCAAGTTTCCACATGTCACCCTGTTGGGACTCCTGGAAGGACTGGCCATTGGCCTTTTGACATTGTTGAGTTCACAGTTACATGGATATCATTGCTGAATAAAGCAAATTGTTGTTATCCAGTGGTGTTGCATCTAATGTACATGATGTTGATGATGTGTATCATGAACTTTCAGTTGTAATGGTGTTTTAAAGGTATCAGAGACTGATTTGTTGATGTGATGGACTCCATGTGGTCCATGGGATATGTGTACTTTCCTGGTATGTATTCATGACATCATTTGCTGCTATTTCAGGGTGTTATGTTTGCAGAATTTGTGGACCTGGTATTACTCCTTCTGTTTGCTACTTCGTATCTTTGCCATGCACTGTTGCACATATGTTGGGCTTACATTTCGGCACATTGTAAGATTCCCTGACTGGGCCCATCTCTCCACTGGACAGGCAGGTTTGTGCATCAATGGTACACAAGTCATCTGTGTCATCAGTGCAACTAGCTCTACATGTGTATTGCGTATGTGCAGATGACTGAAGGGACACTCCCGTACACAGGCTGATGTGACCAGAGCTTTCATTGTGTTGTAATTGTTGGCTCACTGAGCAAGTGTTATGCTGACATGACAGAGCCCTGCACAGACAACGTTTGGCACAGCTAACCTTCCCCAGGAGCGGAGTCCCCTCATGGCAGTGTGTCATACTGTGACATTGCCTGAGCCTATGGTGTGTGTAGTGTGAGCATGTCTGTGTGTGTTCCATTCACTTTTTCTACACAGCCTGTGTTCCCTACAGATGTTCCTGTTCGTGGCGCTTGCTGAGTTGTCCTGTGTTCATCCAACATCTTTGTCCTGAGTTTCCTGGGATGCAGGTGCCTGGCACCCTACTGGTCATTAGGGTGTCATCCCTAGGTGTTTTATTCGTAAAGCCCGGGGATGTTGTCAGACGCACGTGGGACACATTCAGGATTCCCCTTGGCACTTCTGTGTTGCCAACATGATGTAGTTTTCCCTATGTGGTATCTGTCAGTGAGTGGGTCACTTGTATGTGTGTGTGACTACTCCCACTCATCAGGGTCATAGTTGCAATGTTGGAAGGTGTCGACATGTGTTCTTTGTGGCTCTGCTTTCGTTCATCATTGTTGTGGGAGTGTGGCAGTGATCGCAATGATTCTGGTAGATTTCACGTCATGCCCAGGTACCGCACACTGTGCAGTGTGGCGGACATTCACAAGGGTTGTTGACTGGCCATGTGTGTGTATTTTTGGGAACCTTAGATCTCCCCACCACCCCTGGGATTGTCATGGGTGCATGAGCAATTTCACCAGTCCATGTGTTCTTAGCTAATGCACATTGTTGCAGATCAAGGTGTGTTGTGTTGAGGGTGGCCAAATGTGAGTTGTCTCATGGCTAGGCCCCTACCTACTTTGTGATCATTGATGACAGGCCCTGGCCAGTGATTTGTTTGTGTAGGTGTGATGGAAGTTTGTTGGTCAGGATGCATGCCCCAGTGCGCGCAGGTGACTGTACTACACAGTATGGGAAACATCTACCTTTGTCATCACAGTGGGATTGTACAGGTTGCTGTCACCCCAATGTAGGGTCCCTGAGGGTAATGCTGTGTTGGACTGTCTCTTGCTGTGTTGTTTGCTGTGCCGCCCAGCTTGTGTCACATGAATGATTTGGGATCCCACTCACCTGACAATGCCTGCTTGCCCACCAAGGGATGCCCAGTTCATGAGTTACTTTTGTATGGCACTGTGTACACATCTGTGTCATTGGAGTTCTGCCCACTGTCATGTGTTGTGTACTTGCCTGGGGACACTGAGACACACACACATGTTGTGTATGATATGCAGTGTGGGGCTGCCTGTCTGTGTTTGTGCATCTGCTCCACTGCATTGGTATGGCTTTTGCGGTCCATTTGCTTATGTTGTTTGGAGGTTTTTCCCTAGTGTCCCTGCGTCTCCTGGCTCATCAGTCTGCACATTCATCATGTTTGGTGTGTTCCATTGCTGCCATGGTATGGGACTTGGTCACCTGACATCTACAGTCTCCACAGGATTCCTTAGTTTGTGTGTCTGTTTGTATAGATTTGTGTGTATGCATCATGGTGCTCACTTGTCGCATTGTCTAATTGTACACTGGGGTAATTGTCAGGGATCATGGCCATAGCTTGTCTGCACATGGCAGAGGGTGTTCTTGTGATACACAGCAATCTTTGCCTCACCAAATCTATGTTTGTATCTCACACAACCACTACATTGCCACAACATTGCTTGTGGTGTGGGGACCAGGAATCATGCATTTTGGTTTGGAGATGCTGCTATTTTCATGTCCACACTCACCTTATGGGCACTGTAGTAATGGGGGGTTTAGGACACATTACCACATTGGTCCTAAGATGCTGGATTTTTTAACCCCACTATCACCTTTTGGTCACTGTAGTGATGGGAATGTGCCTGCTTTTAAGTGCTCCAAAAGGAAGTGGCCATGGAGTTCAGTTCTGATGTGCTACTTTTTTAGATGAAGCAGTTTGTCAAATTAATTTTGCTGCTTAGCGGTGGAACTAAAACTGGCTGAGGAGCATAATGAAGGGCTAGAGATAAGTCTCTGTATATGCTCCTCCAGTGGCGGCTCGCAGTGGGAGTGCTGCGGGGCGGTGGGGCGGGGGAGGGGCAGGGTGGGGGTAGTGGAGTTGGACATACGACGTCCACGAGTAAAGTAGGTAAATAAATTAATAAAACTATTTACCTTGCGTGCGCTGCATTGCCAACTCGCCGATGCAGCGCGCGCAAGGTAGTTTTATTAATTTATTTACCTACTTTACTCGTGGATGTCGTATGTCCGACTCCACTACCCCCCACCCTGCCCCTCCACCGCCCCGCCTCACCGCCCCGCAGCACTCCCACTGCGAGCCGCCACTGTGCTCCTCTGTGAATGACAGAGTGCCTTTTCCAGACATGATTTTTTATGGACACAAAATAGAAGGCAGGACTTTTCAAAGATGTAAAGAAAAGCCCAGTACTGATCCCTAAACTTTTGTCTACTTTATTTTAGAAGGGGGGATTAATATCCCTTCAGAAACGTTGTGGGTGAACACCCGTTCGCTAGTTAAGTAAACAAAAAAGGGAGGTTCAAGCCTGTGAATTGTCAGCAAGGCTTGGTCACTATTTACTGAAAAAACACAAAAAAAGCACCAGTACTGACACAATTTAACATGAATTTATGAATAGCTGATCTTGACTCTTAATCAAAGTGATCGCAAATAATTTCTTTTATTCAATTTGTTTCAAGTTCAAACGAAAGGTTCAAACAATCCATGTGGAGACGACTGTCATAAACATGGAAACAGTGCAGAGGAAATGGCAAACATCTTCAAATGCATTTCTGTGCAATAGTACAAACCAAATACAAAGAAGTGGCTGACAAGACTTGATCAAACAACAGTGTATAAAAGACAAAAGAAATATCATAGCTTACATAAAAAACAAACATATAAGAGCATGTCCCAGTTCATGCATTTTCAAAACCAAAAAGAGCTCCTACAAAATGAACAAATAGGGGTCCATTAGGATGTCGGGCGGTGGCACCACCGCGGTGCTGGCGGTGCGGAAAAATGCATTTTTCCACCCGCGAGCAGCGGTACTCACGTCCGCCATATTAGAATGGCCAAACATAGACCATTTCCCGTCCGCCGCCGTGCGACGCGAACCGCCATCAAAGTGCGCCCGCAAGCGCGGCGGTGGGAGCCAATGGAGACACACCACCGTGCGGAATGACGTCCGCTCCGGTCCACAAATTAGGATGCTCCAAACAACCAGTTGCACCGCAGCGGAGAAACCAGCCAATCCTACACAGCGGAACCTCGACAGCGGAGCGCGAAACCAGAGACCCAGCCCACAGCGCCCGGACACGACCGCCATGGACCCAGCACTCCACGTTTTCCCGGTGCTGTACCTGATACATCACCAGCAAATAATGGACCGTCGTGGACGCCGCCGCAGGTACGCAATAACACAATCCCACACACAACCACAAAACACAAACCATGGACTGGCACAGGGTCCTTAACCACATCAGATACCCTGGTGGGGATAGGAACACATCCCCAAGTGCACACACACATGACCCACCTGCCACCAATACACCCCTCCGCATCCAGGTCACACATCGACCGCGATCGTGCAGCAATGTCACGGCCACGTCACTGCAGCAGTGAAGACAAGGGAATACATGCGCACAATGCAGAAGGCTGGGCCAGCGCCAGGAATGGGCAGGGCACAAAGACCACAGGGCCACTACTCCACCCTCACACACTAGCCCCCCACTGAAGGGACATGCCATGTGCCACACCTGTGCACCCCCATGCACAACAACAAGCCAGGTGACACCACACCCTGCACCACACACAAAACAAATAGGGACACAGCCACAGCAGGAGTGGCTGCACAGGAACACACAGCACAGAAGCACAGGGCCAGGGCTACACACACACACCACAACAACACCACACCAATGGCAAGTAAACTCAGTACAAGGATCAAATGGACACACACACATACAAGGAACAAACATCTCACTGGACACACAGCCTGCCAAGTCACACACACATACCCCACACTGACACACAGACACATACACACACCACATGCCACCAGCAATGGAGCACACAAAACAGGAAAGCCAAAGTGAGGTGCACACAAATGGAAGGCCAAGGAGACAACCACCAAGCATGTGTACAGCACATGCAAGACGAGGAACATAGAACAACACCCCCAGCCCACCTAATCACACATTGCTTGCATAGTGATTGAAGTCAAACCACAGACAGCACAGTGCAACAACCCAAGGAGACAGCAAGGCAACACATATAGAGGCACAAGGATGAAATGAAGGCCCTGAAGTCAAACTGTGAACAGCCACACATATGTATACAAATACTTCACAGGAATACTCCAGCAGCACAACACACAGGGCCCATTGACACACTCCATGACTGTCAAACACTAGTAGGAATCCACACACATACCCCCCCTCACATCTGCAGCACACAACACCAGTGTCAAACAAACAGAAGGGTGGCAATAATGTCCAGGCAATACACAGACAAACAGTCACACTCCCTGGGGGTAGCCACAAACATCACATACACACAGGGATGCCAGAACCAATGTCTGCACAAAAACAACAGACAAACACATAACCCAACAGACCCACACACAGAACCACAACAAGAACAGACATGCTCTGTGCAGCAAAAATGTGGAAAGGCAATGGGAGCACAGACACAACAGGAGTGCACAACCCCATCAGTCAGGAACAATGCACACACAACATACCACAACACAGACAAGAAGTGTACCATCACAGATAAACACAGCCACAGCAAACAAACAACAGATGCACAGCCAAAAAAAGAACACATAGCAAACACAGCAGGACATAAGTGGATGCATACCAGCCAATGACAAGGCAACATACCCCCACAGCACTTCATGCACAACAAGCAGTGTCTGCACAACAAGCATACCAGCCACACACAGAAATGAGTGACACAACACGAACCCACACAACACCAATCAGCACAGCACAAAGACAACATCACACACAGGAAGTGAAGCAGTACCACAGCAAACACACATACATGCAACACAACACCAACAGATGCACAAGTCTGGCACAGAAAGGTGGAAACAACTTGACCAGGGGACTGGGCAGCACACACAGTTGAAGTGCATATGAGCAAACATGATTGACAAACAGCCCAAGAACATCACACAGAACCCATTGGGGAAATGTCCTGAGTGGCACATTGCCACTGTCCAAAGAACTGCACCACAAAGCACAGTGTAACATATCAAGTGATGGGGAGGCACACACACATGTAAAACAAGGGCACAGCAGACATCCACGTGAAGTGCCATGGCAGGAGTGTACCATACACAAATAGAGGGAGTGCAGACTCACAATGGGTAGGCATCCCAAGCACAGATAGGGGATGGCAAGACACCACACACAACATCACATACTGGAGGCAAACAGGCACCATGTGACAGCAATGCATGAGAAAACACAACCACAATGGCAGTGTGGATCAGCAGGTCTGCACTGTCTCCACAAACAGTAACATGACAGATGGATGAACAACAAAACACAACACTGACTTGACAGACACACACACTGCATACTCACAAGTGACAGAAAGAACAAGTAGGAGTCAGCCACAACTGCATGGACACACAAACACACTGCACACTGCACAACATACAACTCACACATGTGCATACAAACACATCCACAGGGAGAAACAATCCAAACAACAGGCACACACATCCTGGGTGAAACATGTGTGTAGTTGACAATGCAGGGGCACACACATATCAACACTCCAGACAAAGTCAAGACCTTCACACTGCACACTTCTTGACCATCCAAGAGCACACATTGAAAGAAACCCATGGGATTAGGATCACTGCCCATCACAAGATGACCACACACATACACTACTGGGCACACAAAATAAGAACACACATACATGGTGAGCCTGGCCAGCATGCCTGCAATTCTCTGGACAGAATCCCATTCTGAGCTGGCAGTGCACCACAACTTGACATGTGTACAACACAGCCAACATGAACAAACAATGAAAACTGCATCACACCTCAAATCTAATACATTGCCCACACAAGTATCAGGGTCAGGAAAAACTGAAGTCCCTCACCCCTGCAAAAAATAGAGTAAGTGAGTAAAGAAATTGGCAAGGTTGAAGTGGCACACACAGCATGTGGCACAGTAAACCATATACACACAGCAAAAGAACTTACATTCAGTAAGGACACTGACAAAACAGACAACAGGATCAACTGTCTTTAATCACAAATTGCACAGATAGGCAACAAGAGTAGATAATAGCAAGGCACAAAATGCAGGGCATGTCCATGAGAAGCTGCACAGGCAGGGGCAAAACAGCAAGGCCAGTGGCCAGTCCAAGGTGCAGAGCATGTCCATGAGAAGCTGCACAGGCAGGGGCAAAACAGCAAGGCCATTGGCCAGTCTAAGGTGCAGAGCATGTCCATGAGAAGCTGCACAGGCAGGGGGCACACAGCAGTGAACGACAAGGCCAGTGGGCAGGACAAAGTGCAGAGTGAGTCCATGAGAAGCTGCACAGGCAGGGGCCACACAGCAGTGAACGGCAAGGCCAGTGGGCAGGACAAAGTGCAGAGTGAGTCCATGAGAAGCTGCACAGGCAGGGGCCACACAGCAGTGAACGGCAAGGCCAGTGGGCAGGACAAAGTGCAGAGTGAGTCCATGAGAAGCTGCACAGGCAGGGGACACACAGCAGTGAACGGCAAGGCCAGTGGGCAGGACAAAGTGCAGAGTGAGTCCATGAGAAGCTGCACAGGGAATGTCTGCAACTGTACCCTAACCATGGTCAGCAACACAGTCTGGGGTGTGACGATGTGCAGCACAGGCCACGCTGTGTGAGAGACAGGCGTGTGAGGTCGACCAACACTCAGACTTGGCTGTCAGTCGTACTGGGAGCTGGCTGTGTGTCGGGCCCAGTTGGAGCACTTGACTGGGGAGAGGGAGGCACAGCTGAGGTATACCTATCAGTGTTTAGGCAAAACGGAGGGCTGCTTGGACCAGGTGGTGTAGTGGCACGTGGAGGTGGAGTCATGCAGACATGAGACACAGTGTGGATGGGAGATTGTGGAGGGGTGCCTTTCCACTTCTTGGGGAGTCGCAATGGCTTCACTGTCTTGGGAACAATGGGAAGTGGCGTGGACACATCAGGCTCACTCAACACCAAGGCTGCAGCAGGTGCAGACGCTGGCCCTCCCTCTGGTGACGTGCTTGAACCTGCGCAACGCTTTGCATGGCCCTGGCTTTGCCCCTCCATCCCCTGCCTACCAGGTGGTCCCCCCACAGTGCCCTCCATTCCCTGCTTCACTGGGCTTGCTATGGGAGTGGAGGTAGTGGGTGAATCGGACTTGCAGCCCTTCTTATGCCTACCCTTGGCACTCACCACCTTCTCAGTGGGCATGGAAATTGTATGTTTGGTTTTGGGAGACGCTTTCGGGACAGGAGAGTCCTTGGCTGGGGATGTCCCTGAGGCACGTGACCCTGACGCCTGCTTCTTGGCTCTTTGTCCCCTGGTGTTGCCTGATGGGCTCTTGTCTGTGTGCACTGGGGTGGCTTTGGTCATCTGTGGGGATGGTGTCTGCGGCCTGGACCGCTTGGGCTTCTGTTGCTGCTGTGTGCTACGTGTGCCGTATCGTGACTTAGAGGTCTGTGGAGCGTGGTCACTGTCGTCCGACGTGGCCACTGGCATGGGTGTGGACAAAGGGACTTTCGCTGGACTCCCAGATTGTGCCAGTTGAAGGGCTGATGTCACTGCAGTGGACAATGACTGGACAGTCCGGTGCAGCCCACCCACGTCTGAATGTATGCCCTCAATGAATGCAACCACCTGAGCCAATTTACTGTCGTGGTCCATGAATGCATTGAGGAGAGCTGTCTGGCCTACACACATCTGGCGCAAAAGGTCCACAGACTCAGCACTGATGGCAGCAGGGGGGACCAGGGCAGGGGCAGGGGCTGCGGTGCCGGGGGTGAAGGACACCCTTCCCCTCTTAGCGGTGCGAACACGGGCAGCACCAGAGGAAGTGGCTGGGAGGGTGGGCACTGCACGCTGTGTGGTGGAAGATGATGCAGAGTCCCCGTTCCCTGTGCCCACCAACATGTCTGCGTCACCGCTGGCATCAGATGACGTAGTACTTTGCGTCTCGGGCTGTGATTCCTCCAGCAGACTCCTGTCCCCCTCCGAGGCGCTGGTCACATCTGTCTCACAGGGCTCCTCTGCAGCTGTTGTGCTAGTTTCCCCACCACTGGTGTCCGTCCCATGTTCCTCCGTGACCACGGGAGATGCTGCATGAGAGAGAGAGATGTAGGGTCAGTGCAGTGGCAGCAACAGAACAAACATATGCATTACAGACAACCATTAAGATGTCTAGATCTACATGTTGCACGCCACCCTGTGCAATTACATCGTTCAAACCCACCTCTGTCATCACAACAGTGCGTGTGCACTATCAAACCAGGACAAAGTGAGCAATGTGATGACCACACAGCACAACATCCTGCATGTGGCTCCATTACAACAGCAACACAGATAGCTCATACCTGTCTCACACCACCCACAATGCCATTCAAATGCCCCATACCCGTTTCCCAGTGTTAAGTACAGGTAGGACACATGCATGACATCTGCACCCAGCACCGGCACAAGCTGACACTCACAGGCCACTGCATCACACTACCAACATCACATCGCCCAGCGCTGGCACATGCTGTGCACACATGCAGCCACACACAGCCATAGTCACCCTTCCCAGTACACTCACCCCTAATTGCCTGCTGTTGCTCCTTCAATCGTGCATCCAGCTCAGGGTGAGTCACGGCCAAGATGCGGCACATTAGTGGTGTCTGCTGCGCCATGCCATCCGTCCAGTGCGAGGGATCCGCCCCAGTGTCATCTCCGCAACGTTCTTTGCCAGCCGTGAGATGTCGTCCCACCTCTTGTGGCAGTGGGTGCGCCGTCGGTTTGATACTCCCAGAGCACGCACCTTGTTCGCAATGCCCCTCCACACGGCCTTACGCTGGTGCACCTTGAGCTGCAGGCATGGGAGACAAGAGGGGGCAAACATCAGTGACACAGTGTCATGTGACAAAATCACTCAGGACAGTAGCATGATACAGATTAATCACATATCCACATATCTCACATGCAGAGACAGAAATGCTTTTCACATGGTACAGCTGCATGTGAGAATCACACGTAAATGCATGCATGTATAAGGGGGGACACAATACTTGCACATCTCATGTACAAGCAGGATGCCAGCACAGAAGACCATGTGTACTCTGCCCACATCTACTAACCATTTTTAGGTAGAGCAAGACATACGTCACAAAACAACATGTGTATGTGGCGAGACCCACTGTGTCCGACAATGCGCATGCGTCAACGAACATGCACTGTGAGTAGCCCACTGTGTCATGTATATCACATTGAGGGACATGATCTCACAAACCCACGTCCTTTCTCACAGTGCCAGTCGTGTGCAATCTACAGGGTTGACCTGGCACATTGATGGGGAGTCAAATTTGAAAATGAACATGTTACACTCTGTACAGTCAGTGATGTGTTCTTGTTGGATTGGGTGGTGACTGTGCAGGCCAGGTGGGCTCACACTGAGATATACAACAGGGAAACGCAAAGACATGCACACCAGCAATGACTGGCCTGAATCCTCCATTACCAACTTACTGCTTCACTGTATGGCTGACAAGACAAGACATATCCCTCAAATCTTGATGTGCAGGCAGGGAGACTTGAGGAGTAGGGTACACACCCCTTCACCCAATGGAATGCAAGTTAGACAATGCATGACACAAACCCACACTCACATGCACATGCTGCATCAGACCGACTACATGTGTGCCCCCCCTGCACTCTCACACCCACTGTGGAAGACTTACCACAACATTTGGGGCACCATATAGCCTTGGGTACTGTGTGAGCACCTCGTCCACCAGGACCTCAAGCTCCTCGCCGGTGAAGGGACTGGCACGGATCTTCTCTGTCCTTGACATCACTGTTGGTTAGAGACAGCAGCAGCAGGTGAGGGTCTCAGGCAGCAGTCCCTGGAGGCAGCAGCAGGTGAGGGTCTCAGGCAGCAGTCCCTGGAGGCAGCAGCAGGTGAGGGTCTCAGGCAGCAGTCCCTGGAGGCAGCAGCAGGTGAGGGTCTCAGGCAGCAGTCCCTGGAGGCAGCAGCAGGTGAGGGTCTCAGGCAGCAGTCCCTGGAGGCAGCAGCAGGTGAGGGTCTCAGGCAGCAGGCTCTGTGAGCAGTGGAAATTCTGGGCACTCTCCCACACATATATAGCCCCCTGGTGTCGTTCCAGTAGTCCTGGGCTGCTGCAATTGGTCTACCAGGTCAGCCTTTTACAAATGCATCCAATGACTGGCACCGCGGTGGTGTAGCACGCCTACCGCTATTTTCAAAATTGCATCGAGCTTCCGCGATCGCGGAGCCCATTGGCTGTAATGGCATGGACCATGGCGGTGACACACCACAGGGGCCAGGCGGTAGTTTCCGCAATTTGGGTGCCATAGACACACATGAGGCACCGCCATTTGGGTGGCAGAGCATGCCAACTGCCATTTGGCCATGTCTCTGGGGCTATCAGTACCGCACCTGTGCATTGGGGTGTGTTGCACACACACTGCTGGTGCCAGGCGGTAGTTTCCGCAATTTGGGTGCCATAGACACACATGAGGCACCGCCATTTGGGTGGCGGAGCATGCCAACTGCCATTTGGCCATGTCTCTGGGGCTATCAGTACCGCACCTGTGCATTGGGGTGTGTTGCACACACACCGCTGGGGCCAGGCGGTAGTTTCCGCAATTTGGGTGCCATAGACACACATGAGGCACCGCCATTTGGGTGGCAGAGCATGCCAACCGCCATTTGGTCATGTCTCTGGGGCTATCAGTACCGCACCTGTGCATTGGGGTGTGTTGCACACACACTGCTGGTGCCAGGCGGTAGTTTCCGCAATTTGGGTGCCATAGACACACATGAGGCACCGCCATTTGGGTGGCGGAGCATGCCAACCGCCATTTGGGCATCACTTGTCTCTCAGAACCGCACCTACAGTACACTACAGGACAGTGTTGGTATGGACAATACAATGTGCACACATGTCAATGTGTTGATGTGCATTGTCAATCACAGCATTTTTTTCCACAATTGATGATGTTTGTTTTAGCATGTCTTCTCATGTTAGATCATGCACACACTCGTCATTGATGCTCAGACTGTGGTCATTGTGTTGTTGAGGTGTGCCAGGTTCAATTGATGCCTGAATGTGTGTTATGTACAGCAGCTAGGAAGGATACCGTGGGGTTGCCTTGCCACACATGTGCAGGATGACAGACTCCCAGGCGTGCCCATGGGGAATGTGGCCATATCCCAATGTCCATTCACTTTGACCGAGGTGTTGTTTGGGGGACTTGCTGTGTGTAATCTGACAAGTGTGTAATTTGTGTAGTTGAAGGGGTCCCTACATGTCAGCTGGTCTGTGACTCAATTCATATGACATTCTTTGTTGCTGTTGTGTCAGCCATGATGTGAGATGCTGTGCACATCCCATGATGTATTGCATTACAATGTGTCCACTCTCATCTCAACTAGGAGGAGACCAAATCTGCATCGTCACTTAACAGTGCTGGCAGACATGGAGGATGAGGTGATCATCCGGAAATGCCGTCTGGATAGAGCCACCCTAAAGACCCTTTGTGATTTGTTGGAGCCCCACCTGCAGCCTCGCCGAACATATCCAACAGCTTTCACCCCAACATATAAGGTGATGGCGGCACTGCATTTTTTGCGACTGGATCATTCCAGAACACGGTGGCCGAGGCAGGTGGGATGTCACAACCCATGTTCAGCATGGTGCTGCGGGATGTTCTGTCTGCCATGATGATCTACAAGGACAGATACATCCATTTCCCCAGGGGGCAGAATTGGCAGCTGTAAAGGGAGATTTCTATCCCCTTGGACACATCCCCCATGTAGTTGGTGCCATTGATTGCACCCATGTTGGGCTAGTGCCACCACAGGTCCGTGAGCACATCTACAGGAATCGTAAACATTACCACTCCATAAATGTGCAAGTGGTATGCCTGGCAGATATGATCATCTCACACGTGTGTGCAAAATTTCCAGGCTTGGCCCATGACTCATACATCCTGCGTAGCAGCATTGTACCCCAGCTGATGGCCAATCTGCTTCCTGAGCGTGCATGGATTGTGGGTGAGTATGCCTAGTCATTTGGCGTGCTGTGTGTGTGACCTGCTGTCCTCTGCATCTGCAACATTGCAATGTTTGTTTGTGTGTCACACATAGGTGACTCTGCATATCCCAACCGTCCTTGGTTGCTGAGCCCACTGTGGAACCCCAGGACACCAGCTGATGTCCGCTACAATGATGCCCATGGGAGGACACGTCGTGTGGTGGAGCGTACCTTTGGACTGCTGAAGTCACGTTTCCGCTGCCTGGACATGACCGGAGGGGCACTGATGTACTCGCCCAGGAAGGTGTGTCAGATTGTAGTGGCATGCTGCATGCTCCACAACCTAGCCATTCGCAAGGAGATTCCCCTGCTCCTGGATGATGGTGAGCAGCCAAGGCCCCCGCCTGCAAACCAACCCGTGTCCAGTGATGATGACAGTGGAGAGGAGGAAGGTGTTGACCTGCATCAATAGCTCATCACCCGCTACTTCACTTGAAGGTGGGTGACAATGTACAACGTACCCATTGTCTGATGATGTTGCTGTTGTTGTGAGGGTGTAAGTGAGATTTATGACAGCAGCCAGTTGTAGACTCAGGGGCCGATTCCGATTCGGGCAGGAAATCTCTCCGACCGAGCTGGACCCGGAGAGATTTCCGACCGAATCGGACCCTAGCAGTCCGACCGAACGAGTACGATGTGTTCACATGCTATCGGACTCGATTCGGTCGGACTCCCATTGAAGTCAATGGGAGCCAGTCGTACAACGCGTACGCGGGCTCCCATTGACTCAATGGGTGCGAGGCGAACAAGGGCGCCCCTATAGCGGGTACGCGTCGAAGCGGGTCGCGCCGTACACGCACAGGTAGGGGGGACCCATGGGTCCCACCAGTGTACGACTCGCGCGGCTAGTCGCACAGGGGGGTCCGACACGGACCCCCAAAGTGCGGCTCTGACTGCTCTCTCGAGCCGGACGGCGCGAGTCGGTCGGACTGCTTGCGGCGCGCATCGTACTTACCCGGCCGGGGAACGTCTCCATTGCGCGGTGCGAGTCGTGTCCGTGCGAGTCGGTCGGAGCGGTTGGGTCCCGCGAACGAGTCGGTCGGCGATTTCGCGTACGTTCGCATCGTACTCGCTCGCCCGGACGCACGTCTGACTCGGTCGGAAACAGGGCGTCCGAATCAGATCCGGTAAAGCCGAATCCGATTCGGAGCCCTACCGGCCGAGATCGGAATCGACCCCTCAGTGTTTGCTGTCAATGTTGATGGGACAGTTCATTTCTGAACATCTACAGGATGTGTATGTTGGCACTTGTTGCCCATTGTTATGTGTGCATGTGGGTTGTTCTTGTTGTGAAGTGTTGTGTGATGTCTGTGATGCCACACCCAGACTAGTGAATGTTGTTCTGTTGTGTTTTCCTAGGTGCCTTTGACCTCTCCTTGCCTACATACACTCCGTCCCCTGGTACATTGTATTCCTGTTGAAAATTGTACATCCTGGAATAAAGACGGTGCAGGTACAACAACATGTGTGTAAGGATTTGTTCATTTACAAAGCTGACATGTGAGGGGGGGTACATTGACAGTGAGGTGATTAGTGGAGCAGTGAGTTGACATTCATGGTAAATGAGATAATCGAGTGGTCACCACATAGGTGGGTTGACCCAGTCCAACAGACAGATGCCATTCACAAGTCAGTGTGGGGAAGGACAGTCCAAAAAGTCAATGCAGTGGTGCAGAGGGTTGCCATCATGGCTGGCTGCGTGACTGGCGTTTGGCAGGTGCTTTGCCAAAAGATACTCCCAGGGTTTTCTTCGGACGGCCCCTTTTCCGTTTGGCAGGGGGGGCCTCTGCTATAGGGCCAGTGGGGTCTGAGGACTCACCACTCTCTGTGGCCGCAGGGGAGGATGGTGAAATGTCATCCTGCGGACCACCAGTGGGAGGGGGAGGTGTTGTTTGTGGCGCAGGCCTGTGCCTAAGTACCGCCACTAGTTGGCCCAAGAGGTCCACAATTTGTCCCATGCGGGTGTCCATGGGCCTCATCAGCAGGAGGAGCTCACGTGAATCTTGTTCGGACCGGGCCGTTTGTCCCTGGGCCCGTTCATATGCCCCAAGGACTCTGTGGATGTGGTCCAGGGATTCGGTCCCAGGCTGTGTTCGTGTGTGGGTGACCCTGCCCCTCCCACCTGCTCTGCTGCCATGGACCGGTTGCCTCTCCACTGTCGGACCACACATCCCCTCCTCAGTTGTTGGGGTGGGGTGGTCATCCTGTGGGACAGGGAGGGTGTTGCAGGCACCACTGGTGGTTGTGGTTGTGGTGGTGGTGGAGGACGCACCGGACGTAACAGCAGGGGCCTGCAGATTGGTTGTTGTAGCTGCAGATGTAGTGGGGGGGACAATGGGGTCCTGGGACCTGTTGCGCCCTGGAACACCAGATGGCCCGGCCTCAGTCTCCTCGTCCGAAGATTCCTGGAAGTCAACATCCGAGAGTCGATGTTCCGGGGGAGGGGGGGTAGACTGGCCCTGCAGGTTGCTGGTGTCGTCCTCTGCAGACAATTCTTGGTCACCTGTGGATCAGATGGGAAATGGTCATTGGGGTGCACCACGTAAGATTTGTGTTAGCTGTGTGTCATTCACTGTTAGCACACTACACAGTTGACTGATCATCACATTGTTTCCTATGTGCACTACTGTGCCTCTTGACATGCTGCGGTGGTACATGCATTTCTTGTCCATGGTGTGAGGTGTCAATATGTACCATGCGCCACGTGCATGATTTGTGATTACAGGGACATGTTGACATCTAGGGCCTTGCACTAAATATGATTTTTGTGCGGACTGTATGTGGATTTTTATGACCTGTCAGCCGTCACATCTGGTCATGTCCTGGCCATTGTCATCTGCTGCATACCTTTGTCTTGTCATGTGCATATCTGGATTGGTACCACATAACATGCTTTCTTACTGTTCATATGGTCGTTGTTATTCTGGCCCCATGGCACTGAAACTGTCATTCATTGCTGTGCATGATTGTTCCCAGTCTTTCCTCTACATGTGCATTGGTGTGTCACACTTTAGTTGCTGTGACAGTTTCCTTTGCTTAGCTGTGTGCACACTGTGCATGGCAATATGATCGGTGTGCATATTTGTACATTGAGATGACTGGTGTTGTCATATGGCACCATTCTTTTTGTGTCAAATGGCTAGGTGCACGTACTGCCTACTTGACTGTTGTGTGTTAGCATTTGTGTTTGTTTTGTGACACATCTGTGTGTGCGTGGTGGAGGCTTGCATCCTGCTCAGTGGTGGCACAAGACAGAATAATATGTCTGGCTAGCTGTTTGTTTATTTGGAGTGATCCATTATATGCCACATGCATCTGGGTGGGGTGGGGGAGTGCCCCATCCTGCTGAGGTGTGGGACAGGGGGCATGGTGGGAGTAGTAGAACAGGCCTGCCTCCCCCACACAGCCCTCCATGACAAGATGGCTACCTACCTGTAAGTTTGTTTGTTGGGGATGTAATGGCTGACACATGCTTCTGGGTGGGGGAGTGCCCCATCCTGCTGAGGTGTGGGACAGGGGGCATGGTGGGAGTAGTAGTACAGGCCTTCCTCCCACATACAGCCCTCCATGACAAGATGGCTACCTACCTGTAAGTTTGTTTGTTGGGGATGTAATGGCTGACACATGCTTCTGGGTGGGGGAGTGCCCCATCCTGCTGAGGTGTGGGACAGGGGGCATGGTGGGAGTAGTAGTACAGGCCTCCCTCCCACATGCAGCCCTCCATGACAAGATGGCTACCTACTCTAAGTTTGTTTGTTGGGGATGTAATGGCTGACACATGCTTCTGGGTGGGGGAGTGCCCCATCCTGCTGAGGTGTGGGACAGGGGGCATGGTGGGAGTAGTAGTACAGGCCTCCCTCCCACATGCAGCCCTCCATGACAAGATGGCTACCTACCTGTAAGTTTGTTTGTTGGGGATGCAATGGCTGACACATGCTTCTGGGTGGGGGAGTGTCCCATCCTGCTGAGGTGTGGGACAGGGGGCATGGTGGGAGTAGTAGTACAGGCCTCCCTCCCACATACAGCCCTCCATGACAAGATGGCTACCTACTCTAAGTTTGTTTGTTGGGGATGTAATGGCTGACACATGCTTCTGGGTGGGGGAGTGCCCCATCCTGCTGAGGTGTGGGACAGGGGGCATGGTGGGAGTAGTAGTACAGGCCTCCCTCCCACATACAGCCCTCCATGACAAGATGGCTACCTACCTGTAAGTTTGTTTGTTGGGGATGTAATGGCTGACACATGCTTCTGGGTAGGGGAGTGCCCCATCCTGCTGAGGTGTGGGACTGGGGGCATGGTGGGAGTAGTAGTACAGGCCTCCCTCCCACATAGGGCCCTCCATGACAAGATGGCTACCTACCTGTAAGTTTGTTTGTTGGGGATGTAATGGCTGACACATGCTTCTGGGTGGGGTGGGGGAGTGCCACATCCTGCTGAGGTGTGGGACAGGGGGCATGATGGGAGTAGTAGTACAGGCCTCCACCCCAAACAGCCCTCCATGACAAGATGGCTACCTACCTGTAAGTTTGTTTGTTGGGGATGTAATGGCTGACACATGCTTCTGGGTGGGGGAGTGCCCCATCCTGCTGAGGTGTGGGACAGGGGGCATGGTGGGAGTAGTAGTACAGGCCTCCCTCCCACATACAGCCTTCCATGACAAGATGGCTACCTACCTGTAAGTTTGTTTGTTGGGGATGTAATGGCTGACACATGCTTCTGAGTGGGGGAGTGCCCCATCCTGCTGAGGTGTGGGACAGGGGGCATGGTGGGAGTAGTAATACAGGCCTCCCTCCCACATACAGCCCTCCATGACAAGATGGCTACCTAGCTGTAAGTTTGTTTGTTGGGGATGTAATGGCTGACACATGCTTCTGGGTGGGGTGGGGGAGTGCCACATCCTGCTGAGGTGTGGGACAGGGGGCATGGTGGGAGTAGTAGTACAGGCCTCCCTCCCACATACAGCCCTCCATGGCAAGATGGCTACCTACCTGTAAGTTTGTTTGTTGGGGATGTAATGGCTGACACATGCTTCTGGGTGGGGGAGTGCCCCATCCTGCTGAGGTGTGGGACAGGGGGCATGGTGGTAGTAGTAGAACAGGCCTCCCTCCCCTACACAGCCCTCCATGACAAGATGGCTACCTACCTGTAAGTTTGTTTGTTGGGGATGTAATGGCTGACACATGCTTCTGGGTGGGGTAGTGCCCCATCCTGCTGAGGTGTGGGACAGGGGGCATGGTGGGAGTAGTAGTACAGGCCTCCCTCCCACATACAACCCTCCATTGCTAGATGGCTACCTACCTGTAAGTTTGTTTGTTGAGGATGTAATGGCTGACACATGCTTCTGGGTGGGGGAGTGCCCCATCCTGCTGAGGTGTGGGACAGGGGGCATGGTGGGAGTAGTAGTACAGGCCTCCCTCCCACATACAGCCCTCCATGACAAGATGGCTACCTACCTGTAAGTTAGTTTGTTGGGGATGTAATGGTGACACATGCTTCTGGGTGGGGGAGTGCTCCATCCTGCTGAGGTGTGGGACAAGGGGGCATGGTGGGAGTTGCAGTGCAGGCTGCCTGTGCACATGCACCCATGGTAATGTTGCTAGGTACATTGGTGGTGTTTGGGAGGGGGTGGATGTTGGATCTGTGAGACATGTTTTACTGAGTGTGTGGTGCAGATGAATGGAATTGGTCCTAGGAGGTGTATCTTTGTAGTTGTGCAAGGCAGTACATAGCAGTGTGGTGGTAGTCATTTGTTTGTACTTACCAGCCTCCACTCCCCCGGGTACTCCTGTGAGACTCTCTTGATGCAGTATAGCAAGCACCTTCTCCTCCCATGGGGTGAATGGTTTTGGTGGTATGGGAGTGCCACCGCTAGTCTTGTCAGCCAGCTCACGGTTCTTGATCCACCTCTCTTTGACAACCTTCTTCAAGTAATGCCACCGCTTCATGATTTCCTTTCTGGATCTTGGGATGGTCCCTACTGCATTGACCTTCTGGACTATCCTTGCCCACATTTGAGTCCTTGTGGCTAATGGTGTCTGTTGGACCAGGCTACCAAACAGTTGTGGTTCCACTGTGACTATCTCATCTACCATTACCTTCAACTCACTCTCTGTGAATTTGGGCATTTTATGTGTTGACATGGTGTGTGATGTGCAGAGGTGTTGTAGGTGCAGGGGTGTAAGTGGTGGTGGTGGTGGTGATGTGTATGGTGTGTGATGTGCAAAGGGGTTAGGGGTGCATGTGTGGAAGTGGTGGTGGTGCTGTGTGTGGTGTGAGTGGTGATGGTGTGTAGCTTTGCCTATTCTTTGTTCTCAGGGGTTGGGCCCTTCAGTTGTGGGTTAGTGCAGAGGATTGTGGTCAAGGAACGGGCTGGTTTTATGCTCTGCTATGTGGGTGTGTCCACATGTGGGAGTGCTCTCAGGTGTGTTGTGTGGGTTGTCCTTGTAATTTTTTTTGTGTGCAATGTTCTGTCATTGGGGTGTGTTTTCTGTTTTTGGGTGGCATGGCTACTTTGGTGTGGGCACTTTGTGGCCTTATTGTGGGATTTTTGATTTGTCCGCCAAATTTGTGACGGAGCGTCCGCGGCGGTGGCTTTGCTGCAGCTCTTCCGCATGCTCTCCCATTCATCACTGTTAGCGATCGTGGCAGTCGGAAAGAGCGGAACATGTCGCGGGACCAGCGGGGATATCCTAATTTGCCGTGCGGTGTCTCCGCTATCCTTGCGGCGGGTTGGTGTTTTTCCGCAGCGGATCCGTCTGCCGCGCTCGTGTTTTGGCCATCTCCGCATGCTACGGGCGGTTTTTGTTCCCCCCGTACCACCGCGGTCGGTGTTTTTTGGCGGTTGATCCTAATTTGGCCGCCGGTTTCTCCACGGTGCCGGCGGGCGGTTGTTTTCCGCTTCCATGGCGGTCGGGGTGATTTTCCGACCGCCATCCTAATGACCCTCATAGTGTAGGCTCGCTAGTGGTAATATGAAGCACCAGAGGTATTGATAAATCACTCTATTTTACAAGGCTGTGCAGAGGGGCCTTAGGACAAAGCCCATCAGAATGTCCGAAAAAAGGGTTCCCTTAAAGCCAGGTTATTACTAATAGCACTGGGCCCCTCTGGTGGTTTAAGACTTGTCGACGCATTTCAAAACCCCAATTTATTTAGGGGTTCTCATTAGGACATCGAACTGGGAGAGACTGTGAAGAAAAGGGGAAAGGCACTATAAGTACTATTCTTTAAAAAAAAATACTCTACCCTAATGACTCAAAAGAGCGTGGCTAAGTATGTCATCCGACTACTTGTTTCCAATGGGCCATGGCAATTGCTTAGAATCATGACAATGCAATGCCAACATCTTGCGAATGGTTAAATGTCTGCAAAAATGTAAAAGTAGAACGAGGGGAGCAGTTGCTTTTTATGTTTTTTCATAGAATCCCACATCGAATCACGCCGGCTCAAGTCTGGTTTTATGGTGAAAGTTTAAATCTAAAAAAAAGAGAAGAGTAGACAGCTTGGATCAAATCTGTGTGCTCACAATGATTAGAAACATAAGATCTATGGAAAGTTCGTGGGGTGCACTCTGCTTGAACAATCTTCATAACTGGCGCAGGCACAGCTACATGAAAGATTGCAGAGCCGTCTTTGTAAATAGACAATTGAAGCAAAGTTATCAAATTAAAGACAGAACTTGCCACTTTTTCGAAAAAGGGTGCTCCACTTGACTTCAAGCTGGCACCATTGTTAGAACAATTTGATTTGCACTCCGACAGCAGTCAGTGTTTTGTTTAAGTTAAACAGAGGAAGCGCAACTTGCACCATGAATTCAAATGAGAAAGGCATGTATATGCCAAAGTGTACACAAGACTGGTCACAAATTGTATTTTCATTGACCGGGCAACATACTTCACAAATGGTGCTCTTAGGAAAATTCCGTCGTGCTTCTTGGCCACATAAACAAATGCCAAAGGACTGCAACTACACGATCATTCGTTCTTGTTAAATATGCATATCTAAGTAAGTGCTAAATCCATTGGTCGACAGCCTTCCTAAAGCTCCAATGTGATGCGTTGGGCAGTACTCCTACTTGCTTGTGCATTTTGGGAATCGTAGAGTTTCATTCTTGGGCACTCCATTTTATAGTGGAATAAAAATAGGAACAAAAAATGTTGACACAAAAGGTATGTAAACAGAATTTTTCTTGGCAAAGCTGTGGAATTTGTTGAAGTTGAGCTGGCAAAACATTTCTCTTATAGCGTTGCCAAAAAGAAGAATTGACCAGTATTTTGTTGTTCAAATATAGTACTTAGGAAAGGCGCTTCTACAAGTGTACTCTTTGCAGGAGTGCCTCTTAAGGAATTGGAGTTGTCAAAGGGGGGCGAAAGAAGAATGCCTGGTGAAAGATGTCCTGAGATTAAAAGCAGGTCCAACGCAGGATTATAATTTCTGCAATTCATTCATCTAATTTATCCCATTTCTGACTGTGTTGAAGCGGAGTATTAAATAGGCTTCTTTCTGGACCAATGTTCATTTGATATCGCCTCCCCTCAGGTCAGGTTTTATTGATGCCAGAATTGTCTACTTAAAATCATCTTTAGAGGGATCTTTTTCAATGAAGTGATTCACCAGTGGTGCTGCTGAAAGTACTTTTTAACGTAGCCGTGATTAGTGCTGTATGATTTGTGGTGAATGAGATGAATGAATTGCACAGGTTAGTTAAGCTAGCAAAACATAACTCTTATGGGTTTGTCAAACAGTAGAAATTGACCAGGAACTTGCTGTTGAAATATAGTAGTTTGTGAAAGGTGCTTCCGCAAGTGGACTATTTGCAGGAGTGTCTCTTAAGAAATTGGAGTTGTCAAAAGAAGACGAAAAAAGAATCCCTGGTGAAAGATGCCACCAGTTCCAACACAGGATTATAATCTGTGCAATTCATTCATCTCATTCACCACAAATCATACAGCACTAATCGCAACTACATTAAAAGGTACTTTCAGCACGACCGCTGGTGAATCATTCCATTGAAGTCAACATTCCGTCATGTGCACACAAGCACAAAATCTCTCTGCTGTAAACAGCGGAGGGATTTCCTTATTTCCTTTTTTTTTTTTGCCTCGGGAGGTAGGGAAGAGCTTCCCCAACCTCCCGAGGCATTTTTTTTATTTCCAATGTAATGACAATCGCGTGCATGGCACGCTGAGGTCATTACATTGAAAATGGAATAGAAAACTTAGTTTCAGTTTCACTGTTTCAGTGCTCCTGGGGCTTTCTCAGCCCCCCGAGCACCGAAACACACGGGAGAGGTACCATTGGAAAGGGGGTACCCATCTCTAGTGGATCCCTGCTTGGGGATTGCTGCAGGAGGGCGATCCCCAACCAGGGATCCACCCACTAGACACCAGGGAGGGGGGAGCGTCCCCATGGGCAAGGGGCTTTTCTCCCCCGATTTCAAATGGGTGCATTGAGTCTTTCTGCCCCCACTGTGGGGGCAAAAAGCACCCTAGACACCAGTGATTTTTTTTAAATATTTCAGGGCTGGGGGCTGCCCAGAATGGGCATGCAAAACCCCCACCCCCAAAAAAATTGCCACATTCTTTCTGCCCCCCCCCAGGAGGCAGATGAGGGCAATAGTACCTTATTTGCCCCCTCTGGGGTGGGAGAAAGCCCACTAGGCACCAGGGATTTTTTTCTTCAAAGTTCAGGGGTGAGGTCTACCCAGAATGGACATGCCAATGCCCCCCACCCACCCCAAAAAAAATTCCACAGACTTTCTGCCTCCCCCGGGATGCATATTGGGGCAATAGCTCCAATCAACACCCCCCCCCCCCGGGGGGCAGAGAGCCCGCAATAGGAATCTTTTGTGTGCCTGGAAGTGCCATCAATGGCAGGATAGGCTGTGTCCTGCCTCCACACAAAGGGCTGCATTCCCCATGTAGTTAGTCTGGAGCCAGGACAAGGAAGGCAGGATACCTCGGGACTTCAAAGCGGAACCTCTAGAAGCTTCCACCCCACTACAAAGGCGCAACTGGGTATAAAATGACCTCAAATGCCAACTCTTCAGTACACTTCTGGACCTGTGAATCCTCTACCAGGAATAATGACTGCTGTGCTGCTGAAGGACTGCCACTCTGCTGAACTGCACTCTGCTGGGATACTGCTTTGCTGTGCTGCTGCTTTGCTGACCTACTGCCTGCTGCGCTCCTGCCTGGGTGAGAAGGACTGAACCTGCATCCCTTGAACCTAACATTTCAGAGTTACTCCATAGGCTAGTTGACTTGCCTCCTGACTTGAGACTCAGGGACAGAAGGCTCCAAAAAACTTGCATCTGCACCTGGACTCTGCCATCTGTGAGTCTACCCAGCCAAATGGTGCCACCTCTGTCTTGGACCCCTGGAAGTGGGCCTAAGGTTCTCTGCCAGCCTCTGTGGACCCAGCAGAAGCAACACATCTCCTCTGCTGTGTGGTGCAACCCCAAGCAGAACTGACGCATAGCTGCGTGGATCTGAACTGTCACCTCTGGACTACAAATCGCAGCCTCACAGTTCTTCAGAACAGACACTTTGCCTCACTGTGTGATGCATCCCTGACTCAGAACTTCTCATCACAAGACCTCATCGACAGGATGTTCGATGATGATGCAACAAGACCTCGCAGCTCACCCTTGTTGCATCTTGCAACCAACGCATCGCTTCGACTGCACCACACATCTTGATGGGGATTCTCGCAACACTCCGTAAATGAGGATATAAGTTACTTTGTTCAGCGGGTCCCTGTTATTGGCCCGCGCTCCAACACAGTTGACCTGAACTTGTGACTTTGTCCAGGTACAGTCCAACCAAATATTCACAGTTGACAGTACATGCCTTTCGGCTCTACTTTTACAAAAATCTTTTAAATTGAATATCTCCATATCTACTGATTGTATTTGTGCCATTTTGGTCTTATTTTATTGATTAACAATTACTCTATTTTTCTAACTCTGTTACAAATCAAACGCTTAAAATTGCTCTATGTACCTCAGTTGCTCTATCTGGGCATGTCATACTGTCCTACCTCTAGGTTATATCCACTATGAGTTTTTTTCTAAAACCTACTATAATGTGACCTTTTGTTACGATAATTTGTGTGCTGGTGTTAAATGTGATATGAAAAAATATTCAGCGTCACTCTAGTGCATGCATACTCTACATTACCTTTCCGTACTTATGTCTCAAACAGGGGCTGAGACCCCAGTGTTTGAATTGCTACCTCATGTTAGTCAAACTAGTCTATGGGGGTGCTCCCATAATGTCATGTTGTATCTATACGCATACGGATGCCTGTGGCCCTGTAACCTATTATTAGCAATTTTAATCAACGTGATTTGCGGTCTCCATGTGTTTTACATGCAATCATGTAGCATACCTTCCTAGAGTTATCTATTCTAAATGTTTGATACTGCAAATCTACCAGAAGATGTAAAAAATACATGATAAACAGTCAAGCTGATTATATCTAAAGTTGTCTTTATAACTCTGAAAAAATGGAAAAACATTGTTGGTAGTTACCCTCTCTCTGAAGTGGAGGTTCATTGTGGGGATCTCGATCTGTACAGGGTTGGAGCCTCCTTTTCCAAAGGGTAAGGCTATTGCTTCATTATGGTGCTGTGGCATATATCTGGGCGCCATCTTAGATGGACAAATACTAGTAATGGTATTGGGCACATATGCATGTGATGTCAAGCATGATGTTAATGGCACCAAATTGTCCTCTCCAATTTATGTTGGATTAATGAAGCTGTCTGACCTTTTTGTTCTATTGGGGTTAGTGTATTGATGGAGCAGGGAAAATAAAAAAATTAACCCCTAACAAATTTTATAATTAATTAAATAAAATGTTCGTTCTAAATGTATTAATCAACACTGTATGTATGGGAATGGTAACATGCCAAAAATGTGTGCTAAATAATCTATTAATGGATGTCCGTGTGTCTAATTATAACGTAAAAATAAATGCGTACTAATTAAAAATAAATGCATGTTTGTGCTTCATAGAAATAAAACGTGTTGTTGCAAAAACAATAGTGATGGTAAGTAAGGAACAGCTTAAATGTTGCTTTTTGCTAGGTAATAACTAATTGGGGTACGTAGACGACGGGAGGGAAACGAAAGGGCTATTTTTCTCTATTTTAATTATGTTTTGTTTGCCTCAAATTAGTGCTTCTAAAAGTATAACCGAGTGGCGATATAAAATGGCCGCCAGTGGGAAGATGTGCGCAGGCGCAAGGGGACACATGACACGGGATGAAATCGGAGAAAAAACTAAACCTCGTGAGGTTACTGAGACGCTAGGATGCAAGAAATGGTCAAGGCTGGTGTGACCTAATTGAACTGATAGTGTGCCGTGATGATCAGCAGAAGACCCGTGGGAAACAAGTTTAAGAGAAAGGACAATGACTGCGGAGTTCTCGAATGTATCGAAAGAAGTTACAAATGTACTGATCGAAACGGATGAAAAATGTTTGAGCGTATGGGAAAGGAAATGATCCAAGGACCCTTGAATCCAAGAGAACTTGATTAAAAGAATGAATAAGATGACATGCATGGACCAATGAAAGAAAAGCGTGTTATTAAAGTTGCAACAGTTAGTTAGCAAAGTTAGAATTAGGGTATAAGAGGGCCTACTCTTAGTGGGAGGGGGTCAGTCGCGGTTGCAGTCACAGTCAGGAGAGGAGTTGGAGAGTCGTGTTGGTGGCTTCCAGTGCTGGGTGGTCCTGATCGATCCCTTACTGAGCGGGAGATGCTGAAAGACTGTTAGATGAGACGGGTTGCAGGTAGCTGATGCTGACGAGCTGAAGTTGCTGTTGCTGTCTTAATTTTCCAGTTGAGTATGAGAATCAGGCTATTTCTAATTCTTAACTTAGGTTAGAAATCATTAGGCTAAATTAGGAAGCTAGGCAGGTAATTAGGGTTTTGGCTTCATGACAAAAATTTCCTTTCTGCAATAAATTGATTATGCTTAATAAATATTTGAATTTAAGAATGAATAATTGAATAAAGTTTTAAATTCTTTCTCATGCTTTTAAAAATTATATAAAATTTAAGATTCTTTAAACCCAAAATGACTCAGTGGTTATTTTCCTAAATGATTGTGACATCAGTAATTGGTTATTGTGATTCAGCTGGTCTTAATCACTATGAACTAATTTTTTACATGAATGATTCATCGACAAAACAATGAGCAGGAATATCTTAAGAAATAACTAAAAGAAAGTGACAAATTAAGGTAATAAGATATCCCGGCTCTTCCAGCGGTACATAAATGGTGTTCTCCATTTAGTTCTCATGCTTCTCCTAGGAGTATAGAATTTCATAAAGGTGTAAAGGAAATCCAGGAGTGTGTGTGTGTGTTAGGCGATGTCTATGGGCCCCATCGTCATGTGGATATGAGAAATATAGTTTGCCCCTGGATGACCTATAAGTGACCTGGGAGGAGAATAGTTTTTATTGTACGCGCTGCATCAGATTTCTTGGTAGCAGAGTTATGGTTTTCTATAGATTAGTTTAGTGATTATTGTTTATTGATTATTGATTATTTTTGATGACTAACACTATATGTTGAGTCACGTTATGTTATATGTGAGTTTTCACGCTTCTGGGATGTAGGAAGTGGAACACGTGTGGCAAGAGAAGTCACATGGAATTTGGTACATGGTCTGAATTCATTTTGGTAATAACGCAGGTTGTGTTATGTTAGGGATTTTCTGTACGAAAAGTGTGTAATTGAGATAGCAAATCACGTTTACTTGTGAAACTTTGGCCTTAATTCTCAGGAGCCTAGTCTCCACATGTGTCTTATCCCCACAGAAACGAGTAAATTGTTTGTTTGAAAGAAGGGTAAGGTAGAGGGAAGTGCTACTTTATCGGCGAGAGTAAATAATTCTGTGGTAGGGTAGAGGTAAGCGCTGCCTACTGGAAATACAGGATTCTTGTGTAAAAGGACAAAGCTGTCACTTTTGTTTAGCGAATCAGACTATGGAATTGTTTTAATTGTTGTAACTAACGAAGAAAACAGCGAAAAGAAAAATTTCCGATAAATTTTGTAAAGGAGGGGTAAAGAGTAGAAGTGACGTGGAACAGTGCCGCGCTAGGATTGGATAGTGCGCTAGTCACGTGAACACAGAGCAGGAGTGACGTAGAAAAGTGCCGCGCTAGGATTGGTTGGTTCACGGACGGTGGGAATTGTTCTAATTGGTACGTTAGTGTGAGTCGCGCTGTAATTGGTCGAAGTTCCGTATACAGAACAGCGTTAGAGTAAAGAGAAAACAAATAGAAAACATGCCGTATTACGAGTATGAAAGGGAGAGAACGTCATGGACGACGAAATTGAAGAATTTCTTTAAGAAAGACAAAAAGGTTGTGACTAGAGAGGGACAAGTAATTCCTCCGCCGAAATCAGCAGCTTCACACATGATGCTGAAATATGGATATCATACGTCCATATGGTTGGAAAATTGGGCTAAATATACAAAGAATGATGGTGCTTTGGCTTTCCCTGAGAATGGATCATTTAGTGTAGCGGTTTTGCGAAACTTGCGAGAAAAAATGTGTACGTTGGAACCTAGACCTAGACCAACACAGTTTGAGGCTTTGACGGAATGGGAAGATGAGATGTATGAACGAGAGAGATTCAGAGGAATGAGAGATCATGAGTTTATGCCTGGAAGATTGTGGGGAGTAAATCATGAGGACAGAATAAAACGATGGAGATGTGCTAACATGACAGGAGGTTTGTTTCCAGCTTTTACAGTTGAGGAAGGGACTAAGAAAAAGCGGACTGAGAAAAAGAAACATATAGAGAGAGAAAAGTATATGCATGAGAGCGAAACGGATGACGAGTTGCTGGAAGATATTTTAAATAGAAATCCACCTCCGTATCAGCAGAGTTCTACAGTGGTGACACCAAATGCGCCGCTAATAGAGACTATGCAAAATAAAAGCCCGGAAAAGAGAATTGATGTAAATAGGTCACAAGAACAAATGAGAACTTCTCAAAATGAAGGAATAGAAAGCGACAATGCAAGCAAATTGGCAAGGACAACAAAAGAACTAACTGAGAAGATTAGAGAATTAACGAAAAATATGGAAGCAGTTACTGTGCCTGTAACAATAGGTCCAGTAATACCCGTTTTTGAGAATCAGAAAATTGATGAACGATCTTTGGTGATTCCCATGAGTTCACAATTTCAGAGAGAAAAGGAAAGGATGGAACAAAATGCAAGTACAAGCAATTTGGCTAGTACTTACAGACCAAGTCCACCTACAAATTTAACGGTGAATGAGTGTAATGGTAGGAAAATGCATATGGTAACAGAATCTGCAACAGAAACGCCTGAAAAGAGTGGTAATTGGATAGAACTAAATAATACACCCATAGGTCCGACTCCTGATGAGTTAAATGAGTGGATGAAAGCATTTAAAATAAAAGAAACAGAAGAAAAACCATTAGATGTAATCAGATTAAAAATAGACATGGAAGAATTAATTCTAGGAACGATTGGTACCGAAAAGATAAAAAATTATCAGGATGATGAAATAATGTTTCTGTGCAAAAGTATTACATGGAGGGCAAAGAATTTACATGACAAACTAGAAGAAGTGGCCAGTGAGATTGGAATAGACTTTACAAAGGTGAAAACGTTGCAGAAACCATACAGAGTAGACTTTTGTGAAAAGGATATTGAAAATTTGAACACAGCAGGAAGGCTGACACAGATAAAGGAGTTAATTGTGTTGTTGAGAAAATGGGGTGATGTGGACAGATGGAAGGTTAGATGGACAAAGAAGAATGAGAAAACTACAGACAAAGGTTCATTGGCTTTTATGATAACTGAAAAGGAATCTGTTGCCAAAGAATACCCCATGCGAGAAACTCCAGGTGGTAGTTATGTGCATGTTCCCTGGACTAGGCAGGACATACTGTCATTTACCAATGATTTTCCAAAGTTAAGGGAGAAGCCAGTTGAGTGGTACCGACAAGTAGAGAGGTTTGTAAAAGTCTCAAAAGTGTTGTGGATAGATTTGGATGGATTGTTTGACATAGTGGTACCAACGGATTTGTGGTCAGAATGTAAGATTACAGTTGACTGGCCAACTACAGAATATCCAAGAGATCCTAAAACAGGAGCTCCAGGTCCTGATGTGATGAAGAAGTACGATAAGGTGATTACCTTTTTGAAGAATAAGATTCCTCCTAAAGAGACAGATTGGGTAAAAATTGATAGAACTACACAGGAAAGTAAGGAGTCTGTACATGCATATTATGAGCGATTGTTATTGGTTTTCAAGCAGTATAGTGGTTATGAGGAATTGAGTGAAAAGGACATGAGTCATTTTGTATACCGATTTGTGTTTGGCCTGAAACAAGAAATAAGTGATATGATTAAGCAACACATGATAAACTGGCAGAATGGAAGTGTAGATGAGGTGCTGAGGTATGCTAAGTATTGTAGTGATGAAATAGAGAGTAAACAGCGTAAGTTGAAAGAGAAGGCAATGTGGGCACAAGTGAAGGTGGCAGAAAAACAAGAAGCTCAATTGGACAATAATAATGGAAACGAATCAGGACAGAATAAAATGCGACCAAACATAGGTAAAGGAAAGGGTCAAGTGAGTCTAGAAGAGGCAAAGAAGAAATGGCCATGTCATAATTGCGGAAAATTAGGGCATTGGAGAAACGAGTGTAAGTTCCCACCTAAACCTAATCCGGAACATCAATCATTAACTCCACAGGTGCAGAATGAGGTAGTTGTTCAACAAAGTCAGGTGCCGCAACCACCACTTCCCAACACTGTTAACCAGCAAAGATACAGTACAGAAACAGGATTCTACGGAGGAGAGCAGGTAACACAATTGCCGCGAGCAGCTAATATTTCTCAGTACTTGTTGCGTCAGAGTGAGGATGACCCGGATGAAAGATTCTGACGGTGCGCAGGAGAGGGGAAAGAGTGCGTGCTTGGCGCAACTCTAGAGGTAGATCAGTCTGGTCCTTTTGTGGATGGAGAAGTGAATGGTGCAAACGTAACATTCCTTGTCGATACTGGAGCTACCCGTTCTACTGTTAGATCAGTAGAAATTCCAAACCTTCCTCTCTCAGGTGAATACATCCAAGTGGTAGGAGTAGCCAATCAGCAGATTAAAACCCCACTTACTGAATTAGTGGAAGTAAAAATTGGTTCTTTTAGTAAAATGCATAAATTTGTAGTGTGCGATTGTAGTCCTGTAAATCTTTTAGGTCGTGACCTTTTATGCAAGATGAATTGCACAATTTATTGTACGCCAGATGGAATTGGTTTCCAGACTTCAGATGAAGATGTTTTGTATAAAGTAACTTTGATGAATCAGGAACCTGAAACGAATGGTTTGTTTCCTGCATTTGATGCAGAAAAACTTCCAGAAGAACTAAAAAGTGCAGTAAAAGAAAGTGTGTGGGATTTTACAGGAGAAGACATTGGATTAATGAGAGAAATTGATCCCGTAAAAGTGACAGTGAAAGAAGGGACAACTTACCCGAACACGCCACAGTACAGATTAACTCCAGAAATAATTGAAGGAATAACTCCTGTGATAAATAAGATGATTGAACAGGGAATTCTAAAAGAAATAATGAGCAGTCCATGTAATTCACCTATTATGGGACTGAAGAAGCCAAATGGAACATATAGAATAGTACAGGATTTGAGAAAGATCAACAAAATAGTTGTACCATGTTGTCCAATAGTGCCAAACCCTGCAGTAATTCTATATCAAATTCCACATGAAGCTGAGTGGTACACTGTGATAGATTTGTGTCACGCATTTTTCTCTATTCCTTTGCATCCAGATAGCCAGCCATTATTTGCGTTCCGTTTTGGAGAGCGTATTTTGGCATGGTGCCGAATTCCTCAGGGGTATACAGAAAGCCCCTCAATCTTTAATCAGATTCTAAAGAAATCTCTGGAAGATTTGAAGATGCCAGAAAAATCAGTGATGGTGCAGAATATCGATGACCTATTGGTGGCATCGAAAACCAAAGAGGCATGTGTAAGTGACACAATTGCTTTACTGAACCATCTAGAGAAAAGAGGACATAAAGTGTCTCCTTCAAAATTACAGTTTTGTCAGAAAGAAGTCCAGTATTTAGGGCATAAAATTGAGAAAGGAGTGCGAAAAATAGCGACAGAAAGAGTAAGAATGATTCAAGGAATGAGAGCACCAATGACTCAGAGAGAGGTAAGAATGTTTTTGGGAATGGTTGAATATTGTCGACAGTGGATAAGTGGTTTCTCTTTGATTGCAAAACCCTTACAAAAATTGACAAAGAAAGATGTAAAAGACCCTTTTGAGTTAAACAAAGAAGAAATGAAATCTTTCAAAGAATTGAAAAAGAAACTGTGTGAGGCCCCTGCTTTAGGCATGCCTGATTATGAAAAGGATTTTGAATTGTACTGCAGCGAAAGAGACGGATGTGCATTTTCAGTACTGGTACAAAAACACGGCACAATGAAAAGACCAATCGCTTATTTTTCAGCTGTTTTAGATCCTATAGCAAAAGCATTGCCTGGATGTCTGAAAGCAGTTGCTGCTACTTGTGTAAGTCTGGAACAAAGTGAAGGTATAGTGATGGGGTATCCACTGAGAGTATATGTTCCCCATTCAGTAGAAATTCTTTTGACAAGAACAAAAACACAGTACATGACACATAGTCGGCTGACTAAGTATGAAAAAGTCATCTTGAGCGCTGAAAATGTGACCATAGATAGATGCTTGAATGTAAATCCTTCTACATCATTGCCAGATGAAGAAAATATAATTGAACAGGACGAAGTAGATCATGATTGTCTGAACGTGCTGGAATATTGCACGAAACCAAGAGCTGACATAAAAGATGAACCGTTAAAGGAATCCGATTATGTCATGTTTGTGGATGGCTCGTGCTTACGAACAAAAGAAGGAGTTTTAAGCGCAGCTTACGCAGTATGCACAGTGGCAACTGTGATGGAAGCGTCTTGTCTGAAAGGAGTCAGGTCTGCACAAGTTGCGGAACTAATTGCTTTGATTCAAGCATGTAAATTGGGAAAAAATGTACGAATCACGATTGTGACCGATAGCCAATATGGTTTCGGCATCGTACATGATTTTGGTCAGATTTGGTCACAAAGAGGATTTTTGACATCTGCAGGAACACCTATCAGAAATGGAGATTATGTTAAAAAACTACTTGAGGCGATACAGTTGCCTAAACAAATAGCTGTAGTAAAGTGCAAAGCGCATAAGAAAAACGAAGATTACATAGCGGTCGGCAATAATTATGCTGATGAGATCGCTAAATATTGTGCGGAGAACATGGCGTCCATGAACAAAAATAGAGAAAGGGAGCATGTCTCTTGTCCTTTGCTTTTCACTAATACTGTCGAGACATGGGATGAAGTAAGGCAGTTACAAGAAACTGCAAGAGATGAGGAAAAAGATTACTGGATAAAAGCAGGATGTAGAAGACAGGAAAATAATGGTGTGTGGGTATACAGAGATGAAAGACCAGTTATGCCTGATAGCATGATTGCAGACATGGCACGGATGTACCATGGACAAGCTCATATTGGGAAAGATGCAATGATCAGACTTTTTAGACAAACCTGGTATAACCCAAAATTCAGAGCCATTGCTGAAAGTCTTTGTCAAAGATGTCTTATTTGTCAACAGTTTAACCCAGGAAGAAAGACAGTAGTGAGTCTAGGAACAATAGGACGAGAAGGAGGTCCATTCACTAGAATGCAGTTAGACTTTATCGAGATGCCCCCTAGTAACAGACTAAGATATGTTCTAGTGGTTGTCTGTTTGTTCTCTCGTTGGGTGGAGGCATACCCCACAAGAAGGAATGATGGAACAACAGTGGCAAAACTTATGCTGCGAGAGTTCATTCCAAGGTATGGTTTTCCAGTCACGGTTGAGACAGATAGAGGAACACATTTTCAAAATTAGTTGATCCAATTGATTTGTGAAGCTTTGAGTATTAAACAAAAACTACATTGTGCTTACAGACCAGAGGCTTCTGGGGTAGTAGAGCAGATTAATGGAACAATTAAAAACAGATTGGGAAAAATGTGTCAAGCTACAGGACTCAAATGGCCGGATGCACTGCCTCTTGTTCTGATGACCATCAGAAGCATCCCTGAAAAGAAAACTGGACTCAGTCCTCATGAGATGATCATGGGACGAGCAATGAGACAAGCACACGTACCTGTTAACAAGTTATTAACTATAACTGATGATCTAGTACTGTATTATTGCAAGGGACTGGCTGATGTGGTGCGTTCTGTGTTTCATCAGGTTGGACCGGATGCGACCACTCTTGAAAGAAAACCAGCCCACGACTTGAATCCAGGAGACTGGGTCCGCATAAAAGTCCACAGGAGAAGAAACTGTCTAGTTCCTCGTTGGGACGAGCCACGACAGGTAATCCTGGTGACAACGACTGCTGTCAAGTGTGCAGGAGTGAAAAACTGGGTTCATGCCAGCCACACAATCAGAGTTCCAGAACCTACAGATCGACATGTGAGTCGGCGTCTGGAAGTGTGGGATAAAAGTTTAACGGCTGGGACAACAAAGATAAGAGAAAGGGTGCCAGAACTTGAAGATCGACCTGAAAGTCGACATCTGAAAACCCCAACTGCGAGTACTTCTAGAGAAGAAGAGGAAGAAGAAGAAGAAGAAAGAAATTCAGAAATTCCAGGACTTGAAGATCGACCTGTAAGTCGACATCTGGAAATATCTGACACAACTTCAGAATCTGATGATTCAGTTGAAAACCGTGAAGAATTCCTAAGGAAAACTTGGGGTTATAAACCAATTAGAGAAGAAACTGAGCAAGAAATTGAGTTAGATGAACAACCAAGTACAAGTTATGGTGGAAATCCTTCAGAAACAATATTAATAGATGAAGTAGGGAAAGAAGTACACAAAAAGTTAGAAAATCGAGAAGAACCCCGAGGAGCAATAGGGACAGATAGAGAAACAGAAGAACAGGGAAATTTAGAAGTAGAAAGGGAGAAAAACACCAAATCGGAAGAACACCGAGGAGGGACAGTAATAAGGGAAAACAAGAAGGAGAAGACAGATCCACCAGTAGGAGATGACGAGATTATAAGTTTCAAAATAAGAGACAATAGTGAAACAGTTGAAACAGAAACAGAAGAAAGTGGAGAAGAGGAAAAAGCAAAAACTGAATCAAGAAAAAGAAATTGGAAATCAGAAAGAGAAGAAAGAGAAGGTGAAGCCAAAAGGCCAAGAAAAGGAGATAATTGGCCCAACAGCTATATAAGAAAATTGAGATATAGAATAATAAGAGCGGGAGACGAAGGTGCTGAACAAGTAAATGAAGTAACAAGTCAAAAGGGACAAGAAAAACCAAGTGGAAAAAGATTACAAAAGTCCAAAAGGACAAAGAAAGTGAATGCAAAGTATAAGTCACCTGAGTGGCTGTATATTGCACTAACAGATTACAAAGAAGAAGAAGAAAACACTCACGAGAACCAGAGACTGAGAAGTCGGATGGGAAAAGGTGAGATGCAACAAACTTGAAGTGAAGACTTATAGTGCTTCTGCCGGACATGACAATTTTCCTGGATGTGACAAATCACCGGATGTGACAACGAAAGAATTCTGGAGAGAATTAAAGAAAGTACCAAGCAAAGACTTTTGAGAGCAGAGTGGCATCTAAGTCATTTCTGAGGTGTAGTGACACAATTTTCTGAAATTTAACAAATAGAAAAAGAAAAATGGAAAATAATAGGGATGGAAGAGATAAATGTGAGTTTATAAAAAGATGGTGCAAAATGTGCTGTTTTTGTACAGGGTTATTAATGACCATATGGATAGTTTTAGCAATCACAATTCCTATTAGTATAGCTGTGATAGAAGCAAAAAATGATACTAAACCAGAAAAAGAAACTAATATTAAAGAACAAGTTATTTTAAGAAGTAGTGCAGAGTTGCATAAGGATAAGTCAGTAACAGACTTTTCAAAGAATGTTTTTACAAAATTGTTGTATGAATATGTAGAGACAATGGATGTGAGAGATTGTTATGTTTGTATGCAGTTGCCTGCATCAGTGTCAGAAGGTGTGACTTATCATCACCTACCTCTAACTTATGGAATAACATGTAGTGTAATAGCAAGTTTATTTTATAAAACAGGTAGATTAGAATCTTATTATACTGACATAGATAAGATTTTTGCAAACATTCCAGTAGCACTTAACAAAGTAAAACCAGCAAAAGTTTTAGGGGAATTTTTTTAGAACATAGAAAATTAACGTTAGAAGAAATAATTAGTAACAACCTTACCTGTGAGTTAAAGAAAGAAGAAAAAGTATTTTTAGAAATGGTTGAAGAAAGAAGAATGAAATTTCAAAAAGAAGCAATAAAGGAGGAAGGAAAACGCTTATGGACGTTTGAGGAAGGAAATCATGAAGGGAAAAAGATAAATGCAGCAATGACATTAGATTGGCCGCAAACAGGAAAGTTGTGTATTAGGAGAAATAAGACAGTCTATGACAATTACTTTGTAGGTTCCAGTATCTGCCATGACAATTATCAAATTCTGGGAGGTTGGGGATTCAAAGGTGGAAAGGACCCAATATTTCCAGGTATCTATTATGTTTGTGGGAATAGAGCTTATTACAGGTTACCGGACCATTGGTATGGAACTTGCTATGTAGGCCTGGTCTTTCCAAAGATTTTTCACATGGACAGAGAAGAAAAGGGAACATACAAGATGATTAATAGATTTACACGTAGAAAGAGGGAAAGTTTTTCAGAAATTGTAGGTGATATTTTTGGAGCATTGATACCAGCAGTGGGAATATCTTTGAATGCATTTAAAATTCGGAAATTATCCACGGTAGTAGATCGTTTGTCTACAGGTACTGCGGGAGGGTTCTTAATGGTAAATACCGAAATGGTTGCCATGAGAGCTATGGTGATGCAAAATCGGCTTGCCCTTGATATTCTTTTGGCAAAAGAGGGTGGAGTCTGTGGAATGTTGAAAGTCCAACATTGTTGTACTTACATTCCGGATAAAAGTGAAAATATACAGAAGTATATTACAAATATTACAAATTTGCACAAAGAACTAGTTCCACTGGAGGTTGAAAGTGTTTTGGGAAAACTTGGTAGAGGGTTTTCTTCAGTAGCAAATTGGTTGACCAGAATGAGTAGACTAGTGATAGGGAACGTTATAATAAGAGCAACTGTAGTAATACTGTTAGCCATGGTATTGAAAATAGTAATAACATGTATAAAGAGAAAAGTAAGACAAAATAAGATAAAAAGAAATAACAGAATAATGAGAGAAAGAGAGAGAGAAATGGGTGAAATTGAGTTGGAGAAAATGAAAGAAAGCATGTATAAGGAGACTAAAAGGCAAGATGAAGAAGAAACAGATGTGCAAATAACAGAAAGCAAAGGATGAAAGACATGCTGCCTGAAAAGAAGTATGACTTGGGTTTTATGTGGTGATTTAAAAATCACCAAAGGGGGAGTTGATGGAGCAGGGAAAATAAAAAAATTAACCCCTAACAAATTTTATAATTAATTAAATAAAATGTTTGTTCTAAATGTATTAATCAACACTGTATGTATGGGAATGGTAACATGCCAAAAATGTGTGCTAAATAATCTATTAATGGATGTCCGTGTGTCTAATTATAACGTAAAAATAAATGCGTACTAATTAAAAATAAATGCATGTTTGTGCTTCATAGAAATAAAACGTGTCGTTGCAAAAACAATAGTGATGGTAAGTAAGGAACAGCTTAAATGTTGCTTTTTGCTAGGTAATAACTAATTGGGGTACGTAGACGACGGGAGGGAAACGAAAGGGCTATTTTTCTCTATTTTAATTATGTTTTGTTTGCCTCAAATTAGTGCTTCTAAAAGTATAACCGAGTGGCGATATAAAATGGCCGCCAGTGGGAAGATGTGCGCAGGCGCAAGGGGACACATGACACGGGATGAAATCGGAGAAAAACTAAACCTCGTGAGGTTACTGAGACGCTAGGATGCAAGAAATGGTCAAGGCTGGTGTGACCTAATTGAACTGATAGTGTGCCGTGATGATCAGCAGAAGACCCGTGGGAAACAAGTTTAAGAGAAAGGACAATGACTGCGGAGTTCTCGAATGTATCGAAAGAAGTTACAAATGTACTGATCGAAACGGATGAAAAATGTTTGAGCGTATGGGAAAGGAAATGATCCGAGGACCCTTGAATCCAAGAGAACTTAATTAAAAGAATGAATAAGATGACATGCATGGACCAATGAAAGAAAAGCGTGTTATTAATGTTGCAACAGTTAGTTAGCAAAGTTAGAATTAGGGTATAAGAGGGCCTACTCTTAGTGGGAGGGGGTCAGTCGCGGTTGCAGTCACAGTCAGGAGAGGAGTTGGAGAGTCGTGTTGGTGGCTTCCAGTGCTGGGTGGTCCTGATCGATCCCTTACTGAGCGGGAGATGCTGAAAGACTGTTAGATGAGACGGGTTGCAGGTAGCTGATGCTGACGAGCTGAAGTTGCTGTTGCTGTCTTAATTTTCCAGTTGAGTATGAGAATCAGGCTATTTCTAATTCTTAACTTAGGTTAGAAATCATTAGGCTAAATTAGGAAGCTAGGCAGGTAATTAGGGTTTTGGCTTCATGACAAAAATTTCCTTTCTGCAATAAATTGATTATGCTTAATAAATATTTGAATTTAAGAATGAATAATTGAATAAAGTTTTAAATTCTTTCTCATGCTTTTAAAAATTATATAAAATTTAAGATTCTTTAAACACAAAATGACTCAGTGGTTATTTTCCTAAATGATTGTGACATCAGTAATTGGTTATTGTGATTCAGCTGGTCTTAATCACTATGAACTAATTTTTTACATGAATGATTCATCGACAAAACAATGAGCAGGAATATCTTAAGAAATAACTAAAAGAAAGTGACAAATTAAGGTAATAAGATATCCCGGCTCTTCCAGCGGTACATAAATGGTGTTCTCCATTTAGTTCTCATGCTTCTCCTAGGAGTATAGAATTTCATAAAGGTGTAAAGGAAATCCAGGAGTGTGTGTGTGTGTGTTAGGCGATGTCTATGGGCCCCATCGTCATGTGGATATGAGAAATATAGTTTGCCCCTGGATGACCTATAAGTGACCTGGGAGGAGAATAGTTTTTATTGTACGCGCTGCATCAGTATCTATGTGGGTCAGTGTCCATTATACGATATTCCTAACTATTACAAGATGGTTACTATTCTACAGTTGGTCCATTTTTCATTTGTATAAAAAGCCCAGGTCTAGGGCATTACAGTGGTCATAGATTCCCTAAGTGACTGGCATGAATAATTTGTTGACCTCCCCATGAGGATATTTTCTCTTAAACCTATAGTGCCTGTGGCATACCAAAACCCTATTTTGTAAATGTATGTGATGGTGCAATAACGTCTGTAATGATACAATATTCGAATTTCCAGTAGGGGTGATGCTGTTAGTTTAACAGGTAAAGCAAAATGAAAACATTTCAGAACCCAATACATGCACCCAATGTATTTTGTTGTAGCAAAATGTAGTTTTTAAAAGCATGGGGCATATGGTAGATTTTGTTATCTGAATTATCACTATTGTTTTAAATTCAGAAATACATTGAATCACTTGCCCAGCACAAAGTTGCCCCAATCATGTTTTGTACCCAGCATTAGCTGTCAATCACATCAAAAATTGAAATCCGAAAAGAGCTCAAAGTACAAGATGAACAGTTTTCAGCAATTGCTCAGTAGAGCAAAATCAATTTAAAAGTTTATGTTTGTAATATGAATCTCTTTTAATAAGATAATGAAACTCCTGCGACGGTCTTGTGTGTCCTCTCACTTCTTCAATTATATTAAACACAATTGTTTTTGGATTATTTTGCCGCAATTTCATCAAGGGACTATGAACACAATTGATTTTCTTTTGTTCTGTTCAATATTTTTGGCCAGTACAAAGCAGTTTCTATTCTTAGGATCAGAGAGAATAAGAAATAAGTTATCTTCTTTCATTCGATCTTTTCTATAACATTTGTATTTATGCCCATTGGGCATAAATTGTTGGCTTTACTTTGGGTTTCTGCTTTATAGAAGCATGTCAAAAAACGGAAAGAGCAGGGGGCGCATTAAGCAAGGGCCTATTTGGAAAATAGTATTTGAAGATAGGGACCTCGTACAAACCTTAGGAGCTACAGGTGTGAGGCACATTTCCAAGCTTTAAGAGAGTAAGCTAATCTTCAAGCAGGAGTTTCTGTAAAAGAAATGTGTTCAACGCGTATGAGATTTTGGAATTCACAAATGGGGTGAAACTCTATTGTATGTTTCTTCTGGTGCAGAAACTATACAAAATGAAAGTCAGTGGAGATATCGCATTTTTGCGTGCCTCACATTTTTACAATGAGGTGCATTTTCAGTTGCAGTGAGTATAAATCTTCGTGCTGGGCAGTGCAGTTCTCTGTGACCCTCTCCTCCATCGTGGATGTAGTACGTAATATGTTGGCGTGTTTCATTGAGATCCTCCACAGCCTTTTCCATGCAGTACCACCATAAAAATCATCAGCAAAAAGCTTCTCTAATTGCTGTGACTCAGTTGGCTACAAAATGTTAAATTTGTTTGTGGAGCTGACATCATGATAGTTTATTATATAATTTTCAAATTTAGCATGTTGATTTTGGGCAACTAACCTATTCAGAGGACCCAGAGAAGCTAGTTATAAAGATAGACACATGCGGCCCGATTCACAATCTTTTGAAGTACCTAAAGGAGAACTTTACTATTACTATTACCTTATTGCAAAATGCAATTTATAAACTTATGGGTGGAGATCTCCAACTCGGCCTCTCATTTCTTTTCTAAATGGAGATTTCCACAACGATGGCGGAGATCTTTGTACACATAAGAATGCGTTTTTGTAGTAAATGTGGGAGGGCCCAGGGTAAGTGGTAGGAACATTGAGGAGTAATAACTACAATATGGATGGAGTTAAGGAAAAATTAAGGAGGGCTTAGTAATGCTAATTAAAACACACACACAAAAGAGTAAGACCATTGCAATTTATAAAACACTTCCAAACGTATTACTGCACTACAGCACTAGTAGAAAGGGACTAAACCCAGCCTTGGAGTAATTCCAGCACCACAGTCCACACATTGTCAACCACCGGTTTTGATCGAAAACAATGGAGACAGGCTTTAATGCTAACACCCCACAGGAAAAAGTGGAAATTAATAAAATATTTATCTTATGTTAAAAAGTCTAAAAAATATTAAAATGAATTAAAAACTTACAAAACAAGTTTGTTACAAACCAAATAAAAATAAAAATGATCATGAGGGCGGGGAATTATATTTTGAAGTATTCTCCAAAAAGTAGTGTTTTGAAAAAGTAATAAATATATGTAGAATATTTGGTAATTTATTACAAAGTTAATTTTAGGTGGTAGTTTGGTGTATCATCTAATTAATTAGTCCTAGATTAATATTTTTTTTAAATCAATCATGTTTATTTTACATTAAATCAATTTAATTTTTTTTTTTTAATTTTCATTGTGTTTCCTTAGAGGAAGATTTGCACATCAATCAATCTGATTCTCTAATGCATTACCAACCTAACTTTATGTGTTTAATTGATTCCTGGTTCTTGTCAACATCTTACACTAATTTATTTCATGTTTTCTGGTAACATCGGTTGGTGGTGGTTTAAATGCATAGGCAAATAAGGGGCTGATTACGATGGCGGGCGGACCTGGTCCGCCTGCCATCATAGCGGTGTTTGGGACAGACCGCCATGCGTGCGGTGCTCCCGCCTACCCTATTAGGATCGGACCGCCACCGCTGCTGTCAGTTCCCGCACTGTTAAAATTGCGGCGGTGGCTGCCAGCAGCAGCACCGCCGCGATGCCGAATAGAGCATGTAGTGCATTGCACTGCACTACGTGGCAGGCACTACACTGTGCCTGCCACATGGTGCAGTGAAATGTGGAACCCCCCAGTGCACCCACACCTCCCCCCAACACAGGGGGGGCCCGCAACAGGCCCCCAAAACCAATCCCCGCCGTCATTGCACCAAAGGAGACGCACGCTCCTCAACTCCAGCAGGCCCAGGTGAAATCGGACACCGCAATTTTTGCAAACTATTAAGATTGCCATCAGGCACAGATCGTAAAGAGGGCCTGCAGTATCACTGAGGAATTCCCAGTCTAGAGTCCTGGTCTTGTCTACTACACACTTCTCTCCCATGGGCACCCGGACGGGTTCCCTGTGAGTAGCTTTTTCTCTTTCTCACCTATCACATGGTGGCACTATTCTTCACATTAGGCAGGACCAACCGCCCTTCAGGTGTCCCACATTTCCAGGTCCTGAAGAGACCCTACATTTCAAAATAGGGTCGAAACGCCGTCGACTGTTAAACAGGGCGAACCTTGATCCAACATTGATGACTGTATTTTGTGTTGTTTATATTGTAAAAACTACAAATGGTCGCCCTATTGTTTTCAACCTTGTACATAAGGCACACATTATGTCACTAATTGTTTAGGTTTATTATGTTTTTCTCACTGGGACACGTATAAATTTTCTGGGAAACTATTGTTTGCCAAACACAAATATTTATTTCATGCATCAAAAAATTTATAAAAATGGTTATATACCTACACTTCTGTGTCTGTGGTTAGCTTTTCTCTCTGACATCCACGCAACTCTGTATACTGCCACTGTGCGCATCCTTACTATTACTGTTTGTATCGTTTCACAGGAGCCACTGTTACTCTTCCAAAAGCCTGGCTCACAGCCTGCATCCTAATATGGCGGACGGTGCCTGCTAGGCACCGCCACCATATTAGTGGCCCTGCTCCGCCCGCCAGGCAATCGGTGCGATTGCCACCGGCGGAAAAGCGGCGGACGGACTTTGCTTCCGCCGCGATACCCACTGCCATCCTAATATGGCGGTGGGTAAATCTCATTGTGATGGCGGAATGATCACCACCGCCGGCCCGGCGGTGGCGATCATTCCGCCATCGTAATGAGCCCCTAAGTTTCTATGTAGAACTCGTAAAAATATCAATCTTTTCTTCTTTAAAAATATTACACTTTTTTTTAACTACTGCTTACACCTTCACTTTTCAGTTATGTATTACCATTCTCAATGCCATGGGTTCCACCTAAAACAGTTTGTTTATTTATTTATTTATTAATACATTTATTTATGTCCTATATAAAAGCGCTCTTTAAATGCAACTGTATTTACTTGTTTTAAAACCAAATCAATACTTCTAACTGTTGTGCATTATACCTATAAATACCATTCACAATCATCAACGGATCACTAAGTAAAGAAAAACGTATTTAAAAAAAAAAAAGTAATCCATGGATCATTTAATAAACATAAACATTTTATGGCTTTGCTTAAGCACCTAATCTAGCTGCTGTAATGTTTTGATGCCACCTAATCTATCCCTCTCAATATGGCAGTAACAGTCAAATATGGCTTTTTAGAGAAAGGTTAAAAATATATGTGACAGGTTTATTCACAAATGACTTTGTGCATTTCAATGGCTGGATTCAGAAAAGTGTTTACCAGTCGATTGACCTTATGTGGGATTCAAAGTTATGATCAGAATCTGAAACGACCTCTATGCTTCTATATGTGTTGTCAAACGTTGTTGGAAGGCAGAATAAATCATGGTTGTTGAAGGGGTCATGCCTACTGCCTACAGTTTGTAGCCTAAGCCCATTATAAGGACTGTTTAACTTTGTCCCACTGAGATTCATCCTTAGAGCTAGGCTGTACAACTCTCTTTAAGTTAGAAAATCTTTAATTCATTCATTGACACGCAGATAAATCTGTGTGCAATTAGCGTAGACATGCATCCACGATTGCATCAGCTGACAGCTATGATTCGAGTATGACTCTATGTGTCAGAGTTTCTCAAAGGATTTAAAAGACTTTGGGGGTGATTACGATGGCAGACGGACTTCAGTCTGTCCACCATCGTACCAGGCGGCGGTCCCACAAGGCTGATTACAATGTGACCGCCACCACGGCGGTCGCAACCCCATATTATACATTGCGGCTGGTGCTGCTACGAACAGCACCCGCTGCAATGTAAAAACCACACATTTCACATTTCCCTGCACTACTTGGCAGGCACCATGTGGTGCCTGCCACATGGTGCAGTGAAATGTAGAGGGGCACTATAGATGCCCCTCAAACCTAAAATCCAAAGTACCCAGGGTAAAGGGGGGCCCACTACGGGCCCCCAAAGTCCATCCCCGCCAGCCTTTCCATGGTGTGGAACCGCTATGGAAAGGCTGACGGGGATAGACCATCGTAATCCCTACAGCGGTGCCTGGTAGTCACCGCCGCCATTTCAGGGATAGGGAGGCCTCCGCCGCACCGGCGGGCTCAAGGAGCCCGTCGAATGCATGGTGGTCGGAGTTTCCGACCACCACGGTACCACCCGCCGTAATAATACGGCGGGCGGAAAATGGCCTCACGATGGAGGTGAACCCACCACTGACAGCCTGTCGATGGCGGGTTCACCGCCATCGTAATCAGCCCCTTAAACCATGTTATTCTTTCTTTCAACTTGGCAGCTTCAGACATGAGATGTAAAAGCAGAAGGTCAATTTTAACAGTGTTGAATGCTGTCCGGATCAGCAGAAGCATGTTACCATCAACCGCGACAGCTAGAATATCATCAAGTAACATTATTATTATTATCCATGGGGCCAATCGACTTTCCACAAGCCTGCATAAAGTGATAAGAGACACCTATGATAGACTCCTCTTTCAACCTACATGAGAAAAAGTGGCCAGAGATCACTTACGGTGATTCTCAGTAGTGGCCCTGTAGTCCCTCTTTACCAATGTAGGGATCCTTTATGTTCTTTTGTGAGTCTCCAACTAATAGGCTATCCGTGGCTTTCTGGATGAAAAGTCCTATCTGAGCTCCATTGAGATAGTGGGGCATGGAAGGAGAGACTAGTATAGTAAATGTTTGTATAGTAAGATCAATATTTTGGCATGTTAACGGAATCTAAAACTTTGCTGTTAATATCGTGTTTTTTTCACCTCAAAAATGACTTTTTTTTAATTTCTCTGCAGTCGTGCATTAGTCCTTCGTGGTCCTCAACGCGCATACTGTTTTTTAGGTCTCGCCTGGCGTTGCAGCGCAAAGCGCTGCTCGCTGGGCGAGAGATTTTGTAGGAGAGTAGATTTGAGAAGGGGACTTGAAGCCTCGCCCCTCATTTTCATTGGCTGTCGTCACCGTTTATGCTAAACGGTGGCCTGCCATTGGAAATGAGGGTTTTTTGTTGACGCCCTTTCGCCTCTGATCCGGACTGGGTCACCTGATTTGCTGCTGTCGCAAAGCACTTTCTTATCTTTATGGGGCCATGTGTTTCTAATTTGAAACACATGGCCCCATAAAGACAAGAGATCGATGCTTGTTATTATTGCTTTCCACCTGTTGCTGTATTTATCAAGTGACTTCTGCCAGATCTGCTCAGTCGCCTTTTAGTCATAGATGTGCCACACATTTTAGGCTGTGCTAAGGCATAAGAACATTTGTGAAATACGATGTTTCTTTTCAAGTAAAACGTTTCAAATAGTCGATTTAAACGTGTTGCATGCCAGAGAACGAAATTGGCGTGCTCCCTCTAGAACCGAGAGGGACATTGGTGTACTCGGTGATAACGTTGATCGTTGACAGTCGTAAGCTGCTTTCTTAATGCACACCCTGGAAAACGACACTAATGTATCTGTATTACAAGGCAGTTCAGTTTCACTGAAAAGCGCAAACGTGATGACCTCGGGCCAAAGGCGACCCCTTTCCGCGCTAAAGGAGAGCTGGTATCCGGACAACTGTGGGGTTGGCTTTTAATCGCTCCGTGTCTCACGAGTGCGGCTACTCAAGAATTACAAGGAGGCCACAGGTACTACGTCAATGTACTACGTAGAGTATTATATTCCTGGTTACTCTGCCCTTTACATCTGCAGGTCGTGCTCAGTTTAGATGTGTCCTCCTGTATATTTTTTTTGCCTTTTTAGTATTAAGATAAGTTTTGGGGGTACAAGTAGGTCCGCCATTTTTCCGTGTATTTGACTGTTGTGTTGCGATAGTGCTTAATCTTTTCGAATTGCGTCTTAAATTAATAGCGAAACCCGAATGTGAACTGTTCGCTGAGCTTACAGGAATAAATTTGTATATACTTGTTCTAGGTGTGCTGACATTCAACAGGAATTAACAGAAACCGTGAAATATACAGTGAGTGGTTTAAAGCAGAATGTGTGATCCTCTGCGATATTTGGTGGAGGAGCCCATTCATGTCCTTTGGCTGACCTCCTGTAAGCCAAACGGGGCAAGCCCTAATGAATGTCTCCTATGGGGGCGCTTCATAGTAGGCTTTATGACGCCCCTTTATATGGTGCATGCGTGTCTAGGAGCTTAGTCACTTGCACAAAGTACTTGCAGCCGGATATGGTATTAGATGAGGCATAGACGGGATATGACGATGTAGCGTCACGCGGACAGTGATGCACTGACGGGGCATAATGCTGCATCACTCCATACTCTGTTAGTCTCTAGCTTTGACCGGCCTAGCATTGTGTTTGCTCCACTGACCCTGCCCCAGGCCTCTTCCCTTCACCTGGTAAGGTGTGGGGGCTGCGGGGAGTGGAGAAGAGATGCCTCTTACATACTGGGGATACATTAATGCTTAGTGAGGATCCCTGCACTTCAAAGTGTTCTGGCAACCAAACCCTTTATGGACGAGGCACAAAAACACACCACACAAATTATCTGACAGCCTCCTTCCGCTGGAACACGGTTTAGCGGCGGAGGAGTTCCCATGGCTGGATCGTCATATCCGTTTTATTGTTCATTTCCTTCTCTTTTATAAATCTCCAGAAATGTCACACTAGAGGTCGATGCATGTGCCACCACTCCCGCCCTTCCCCCACCACACACAATGATGCACCCCCCCTACACACACACACGCTGATGCTTCAGTGATACTCGGATAAATAAGAGTATATAAATAGATACATGTAAATACGACCCTCTCTCCTTGACCCCCTTGACCTCCCTCTTGAGGTCTGCTTGGTGATGGACCAGTGATCCCCCCCGCACCTGCCACCCGGGAGAGGGGGCTCTTTAAGCCGCTGCTGTTAGCATCACCTGTGCTGTGTTGGTGCTCTAGTGCTAAGAGGCCGGGCGCGTAGAAATTGCCCCAAACTACCTGTTTTTTAAAGAGCTATATAATTAATTGAAAACCCCAGTTCCTATAAAAGACATCCATTGCTGGCTCCCTATAATGCTTCTTCATTGCTCTGTTATAACATTGTACACAAGCATCTCTGCGCTTGCCTGGTGATTCTTCTGACAAACACGTCACGTTCCGTGTTCATTATGCGGTTTCCTTTTTATAGGTTTTTTAATTAAGTGCTGCTGATTCAATTGGACTTTTTTTCAATTTGTAATTTTTTTGGGGAGTGTGGGCAAATATCGTAAAAATACTAGTTTCTCATTACACACTATATACTCGTCCTTCTTTTGTTGTAGTATGAGGCTGCTCACAAGCCCTCCCTTCCTGCCATTTGATTTTCTAACTTCTATGTTCTTTATTTATTTTAATTTATTTTTATATTCCTGTTTATGTACACTGGTCCAAAAAGGTATGGCAGCGCTGTATCAAACACACCTAAATAAAGAGGTCATGTTTCCGAAAATTTCTACGAAATCGCAGCGAAGAAACCAAGATGTGATCTCCCCATAGCCATTGTGGCCCTGTGGACATGCTGTTCATGCTGCCCTGCCCGCAGGGTAGGGATGCTGTGCGAGACACGCCCAGAGCTCCAACCAAGCCACCCTGGGCAGGGCGCGCCCCTGGATCACATCAGCCCCCTGGGATGTCTCTGGCACCCTGATACGATCGGTATTTATGTAAAGTGCCTGGAAATGAGGGGGGGGGGTGTTGTGAGAGTGAGACCAGTGCCTCTGATCTGCCGAGGAATGCGTCCACGCTGCAATCCCACCATCTTTGAACATTTCAGAACACGTTGGTTTAAACATACCAGGCCATCATATATACATTAATGCATTAAAGCTACATAATTGTTTGGTGACGTCACAAACCATCACTGTGCCGGTGAGCAATAAAAGGCAAAGTTCTTTGGTACACTCAGCCTATACATGCAGTACACAAGTACGATCAGTACCAGGAAGAGGCCTTTATTTTACACATTAACCACTAGAAAACAGTAAACAAATCAAGCTTTTCCAGACAATGGGGGCTACATCAGGCAACCTGACTGCACCAGTAACAACCCTAGAACTGCACGGAGTGGGGCCCTCAGACCGAAACTGCTACAGCGCCCTAAAGCTACGTTCATAACATAAACCGCTTTACGCCTTTTCCAGCCACATGTTCGGCTCCTGGAGTGCCCACATTTACATGCTTATGCTATGAAAGCTTGGTTATCTCTGCCCCAGCAGCTGACAGTGGGTATGTGGCCACCGCACGCAACCTTTCCCAGAATCCTTTTCACATGCACAGGCTCATTAAAGTGTCCTTGTGTAATGTAACTAGTGTTCATGTAAAGCGCACAAACTTTACAGTATTGAACACAGCAGCAGCATTTTACTTTTAGACTGCAGTATTTTTTGTTTTATTTCTAAACGTTTAATGCCTATTGCGTATGTTTGTAAAAAAACATTTAAAAATTAAACAATGCCCTCTTTGCCAAGGCAGGGGTTGCTAATGCTTGTCTGACCTTGTCTCCAATCTGTTCTCTTTAAACTGTTCTGCCTTCTCTGCCTCTCTTCTCTGTCCTCCCTTTTCTGCTTCTCTTCACTGTTCTCGCTTCTCTGCCCCTCTTCTCTGTCCTCCATTTTCTGCCTCTCTTCACGGTCCTCGCTTCTCTGCCTCTCTTTACTGTTCCCCCTTCTCTGCCTCTCTTCACTGTCCTCGCTTCTCTGCCTCTCTTCACTGTCCCCCCTTCTCTGCCTCTCTTCACTGTCCTCGCTTCTCTGCCTCGCTTCACTGTCCTTGCTTCTCTGCCTCTCTTCAGTGTCCCCCCTTCTCTGCCCTCTTCTCTGTCCTCCCTTCTCTGCCTCTCTTCACTGTCCTCGCTTTTCTACCTCTCTTCACTGTCCCCCCTTCTCTGCCTCTCTTCACTGTCCTCCCTTTTCTGCCTCTCTTCACTTTTCTCACTTCTCTGCCTCTCTTCAGTGTCCTCGCTTCTCTGCCTCTCTTCACTGTCCCCCCTTCACTGCCTCTCTTCTCTGTCCTCCCTTTTCTACCTCTCTGCACTGTCCCCCTTCTCTGCCTCTCTTCACTGTCCCCCTTCTCTGCCTCTCTTCACTGTCCTTCCGTCTCCGCCTCTCTTCACTGTCCTCGCTTCTCTGCCTCTCTTCACTTTTCCCCCTTCTCTACCTCTCTTCACTGTCCCCGCTTCTCTGCCTCTCTTCACTGTCCCCCCTTCTCTACCTCTCTTCACTGTCCTCACTTCTCTGCCTCTCTTTACTGTCCCCCCTTCTCTGCCTCTCTTCACTGTCCTCGCTTCTCTGCCTCTCTTCACTGTCCTCCCTTCTCTGCCTCTCTTCTCTGTCCTCCCTTTTCTGCCTCTCTTCACTGTCCTCGCGTCTCTGCCTCTCTTTACTGTTCCCCCTTCTCTGCCTCTCTTCACTGTCCTTGCTTCTCTGCCTCTCATCACTGTCCCCCCATCTCTGCCTCTCTTCACTGTCCTCGTTTCTCTGCCTCGCTTCACTGTCCTTGCTTCTCTGCCTCTCTTCACTGTCCCCCCTTCTCTGCCCCTCTTCTCTGTCCTCCCTTCTCTGCCTCTCTTCACTGTCCTCCCTTCTCTGCCTCTCTTCACTGTCCTCCCTTTTCTGCCTCTCTTCACTGTTCTCGCTTCTCTGCCCCTCTTCAGTGTACTCACTTCTCTGCCTCTCTTCACTGTCCCCCTTCACTGCCTCTCTTCTCTGTCCTCCCTTTTCTACCTCTCTGCACTATCCCCCCTTCTCTGCCTCTCTTCACTGTCCCCCCTTCTCTGCCTCTCTTCACTGTCCTTCCATCTCTGCCTCTCTTCACTATCCTCGCTTCTCTGCCTCTCTTTACTGTCCCCCCTTCTCTGCCTCTCTTCACTGTCCTCGCTTCTCTGCCTCTCTTCACTGTCCCCCCTTCTCTGCCTCTCTTCACTGTCCAAGACCAACACCACCAATACCACCACCACCACCACCAATACCACCAGCACCACCAATACCACCAACACCACCACCACCACAAGTTCCAATACCACAACCAATACCACCAATACCACCACCACAATACCACCACCACCAATACCACCACCACCACCAATACCACCACCACCATAACCAATACCACTACCACCACCCCCATCAATACCACCACCACCACCACCATTAATACCACCACCTCCACCACCGCCAATACCACCACCAATACCACCACCACCACTAACACCACCACTAACACCACCACCACTAACACCACCACCAATACCACCACCACCAATACCACCACCACCACCCATACCACCAAACCAAAACATAAATAAAAGGCATTGTCATTTATAATGCCAATAGCTCAAACTTGTGTGAATGCGAGACCTATTGCATTGCAAATGCTTTTCCTCTTTGTTTCAAGTTTCAGACAAAAATGTTTTTAATCTCTGTAAACTCTGAAGCAAACTCTAGCAGGTTTAAATTGCCTACTATTTTTTGTTCTAAAGTGCCCAAGTGTGCTACAAATCTACAAATGAAACTTATTATAGATTGAAGCAGCTTTTTAATGAAATGAAACTTGATAATTGCAAAGTGTTTTGGTAAAGAAAGCAGAATCACTTCCATAGTCTTTTAAGTAAGGGCTATTTCATTAGGAAATTTCCCTATTTCTTTGAGTTTGAGAGACTTGTGTATAGCACATACATTAGCAGAGCAAAATATATTAGTCAACACCCTCACCACTTCTATTTTTGCCACACTAATTTCCCCGAATAGTACCAAAGTTGGACAGTAGCCTTTGAGATGGAAGATGTAATTGCTAAGCATATTGGCATTGATTAATTCCTCCAACTTTCACATGATGATTTGAAAGGATGTCGGTACGTGGAGTGGCCCATCAGTAACACCAATGGGCTGACAGTAATTGAGTGCCTAGCAAATCCTAAAAGAGAGTAACTGAGGTTGAACTAATCACCCTGGCGCTATACCTTAATAGCACATTAGTGGTGATGCATGAATGTGATATGATCTATTATTGTGAGTACCTTACTTTTTAGTAGAAACTGATCTTTTGGCACACCTGTTTGTGCTTGCATCCATCAAAACAAGGGCGAAATTCACAAAGTCCAAACTGAAAATGTTAGATATCTGCTCATGTTGGATTCTCCTATATTCGTACTAGATTTTCAACTTTTTAGGAATTTATCAAGAATACTGTGAGCACTTTAGCAAATCTACTGATTTTCCGCTGCCCTACCAATTTCAAATTTACACATGCAGATATTTTACCAAGACTAACATTGAGCAAGTATAAAAGACTGCAAATGTTCATTAGCACGGTATTGTTTTTCTCTACAGGGAAAATATATTTCCAAGTAGAGAATTGCAACTCAGATACCCTCCATTAAATATAGCGCATATTCCCAGCTCGAAAAAGCACTTGCTCCTGCCTTTCATGAAAGCAAATATGCATACTTTTCCAGGTCACAAAATCAACAGCTGGAAGTAAATTAACACCACATGTCTGTTAGAAATGGGATCTCTGGTTGGCTAAGGCTCGCGCCAAAGCCAAGCAGAGACCACCACTCTAGTCAGGGCAAGGAAGTTACACGCCGAAGATAACCCCTGCTCACCTCCTTTGGTAGCATGGCACGAGCAGTCAGGCTTATCCCGGGGGCAATGTGTAAAGCGTTTGCGCAACACACACACAGCACAACACCCAAGGCACACTACAAAAGGAACTCCACACAAGGTTATATATAAAAATAGCCTTTGTATTATCATAAAACACATTAGGATAGTACTCACATACAATACACTGTGCCAACTGGCACGGGACAATATTTACAGGGGATTATGTACACATGACAGGGCCACGGGGACCACTGTCAGAACCATCACTTAGTAAAAGGTAATAGATGTAGAACACATAATAAATGTAGGACATATCAGAAACTTACAACCAGTAATCCCTGGCAACCACTGTACTTAGCATCAGCCTGTAACATAAACCATATTATGCACAGCATCACATTAGGCGCAAAACCTTATGCGCCAACCTCACCAGCATAAACACATTATGCAATTATCTCTCCAGTCTAAACGCATTAGACAATAACATCCTAAGTCTAAATCACATTAGGAAATAATCTCAGGGGAAAATAACTCACAACCTAAACGCATGAGGAAGTAATAACCTCACAAGCATAAAAACCACATTTTAGAGGTAACCGAAACAGGGTGCGTAAAACATACTACATGCATTACATTTCCTAGCACCACATACTCACAGTAGCACATAACCTCACAGTAGAAAGAACCATAACAGAGGTATAAATCACATTAGCCTATAAATCCTAGGAAAGAAGCTCCCTAACACACAAATCACATTAGGGCCTGGCGCCCTATAAACCTAGCAGTCCCCTTGGCCAACTGGCCATCTCACAAGGGGCTCAAATGCCCTCTGTCCAAAGAGTCAGGGCTGCTGCCAATGCAGCGAAAGTCAAGGGTGCGCAACTGCGCAAACCTACACGTAGCAGCTGGCACTAAGTGCTGCGCAGCTGTGGAGGAAAAGTACTGGGGCAGAGGAGTGCTTCTCACTCCTGAGTCACATCAAGAAAATGCCCCCAAAGAAAGAATAACCTAAACGTAGCAGCTGCCCACTACTTGCTGGGCAGCTGTGGAAATCAGGGGCCAAGGAGTGCATCTCACTCCTAAATTCAAAACATGCCCCCAAAGAACAGCGGCCTAAACGATGCAGCTGGCACTAAGTGCTGCGCAGCCGTAAATATCAAATAAAGGCCTGGGCTCTCACTGTGCCCCTTCTGTCCCCCCTCAGGGACCCTGTCGCAAAAATGAGGCCAAATGGGCATGGGCCCGTCAGGGCCCTCTGGACCCCTCCCTGGGCCCTACGAACAAATGCGCCCACGTGGCAGCTGCCCGCTACGGCGGCGCAGCTGTGATATCACTCATGAAGGGGGGCCCGGCACCTCTGTGCCCTCCGGACCCCCACGGGCTCTAAAAACAAAGATGCCCCCTTGTTGGAGTGGCCCGCTCTCTTGCGGGACCACTCAGGCACCGACAATGTGCCTCGAAATGCCCCCAACGGTGCAGTTGCCCACTGTCAAGCGGGGCAACTATGATCATTGCAAAAGAGGCCCGGCACTACTGTGCTCTCGGGGCCCCCACAGGGCTTTTAAACAACTTTGCCCCCATCGTTGGAGCCCCACGGGCTCTACAAACAAAGCAGCCCAACGTTGGAGAAATATGGCCACCCGGGAGATCACGGGCCCTTCTCAAGCAAGTATGCCCTAAAAATAACTTTCCCCCAAGCGTTGGAGCCACACGGGCTCTGGATATAAACATGCCCCTCTCCTGGGAGCGGTAGCGCGAGGCGGCCGTGTCCCCTGCCCAGCCATTACTCACCGGGTTCAGCAGGAGGACTCCTCCGGCCAGTCTCTGCCTCGTGGCACTCTGCGCTGCTCGGCTACATGGTGGCTGCACGCGGGGCTCCCTCTTCACCACGGGAGCCCCGTCTGGCATCGGCGGCCTCTCCTCTTCACCCGGGCCCCCTCCTGGGACCCGGGACTCTACAGCTGTGCCGGTGGAGGCGGGGTAGGCTCCCGTCCTCCATTCTCCCTTCACCCGGGCCCCCTCCTGGGACCCGGGACTCTGTGCACGCTCTCTCCCCGGCCGGGGGAAAATGGAAGTGGAGCCTCCGAGGCTCCGGCTGACGTCACTGGCCCCGCCCACGTCTCAGGCAGGAATGCCTGACTTCCGGTTTTCCCGCGGATCGGGCCGCAGCGGTGATTCCTTTTCGGCGGCAATGAGGGGTAGGCTCCCTCCAGAGTTAAAATATAAAGCAGGGTGGGCTCCTGCTCCCTTAAATGAAAAACAAGCGGGGTGGGCACCCGCGCATGAATTAAAATGGAAGCGAAGACGCAGGGTGGGCACCTGCTCAATGAAATAAATATAAGCGGGGTGGGCACCCGTAATTTTAAATACACGCAAAATGCGGGGTGGGCTCCCGTAATTCAGGCATCACGGGGAATCCCTACGTCGGGATTCCCTCGGGGATAATTGCAGCTCAGCGCTGCGGAGCCCTCGTGCTCCTCCCTCCTGTTGGGGGACAAATATAAAGCATAGCGCTCCCAGGGCGCAGAAGAATGCAGCCAAGTCCTGCATCAAAAACAAATAAGTCCAGCAAAAGGCTTTTAGGCATCAAGGGGGCATGCAGGGCCCAGGGAGGCAAGCCCTCATGGCAGCCCCCTGGGCCCCAGCAGCAGCACGCCCCAGCAGGAACAGCACCTAACACTGAACAGGAACTGAACCACCTTATGGGGTCACAGCCCCTACTTTTATACACCATTTTCCTTTGTGTTAGGGTGCAGGGCATGGGGGAACCAGATGCAACTGGTTCAGGGAGGTTTTGGAGCACTTTGTTTTGCCCAGCTCCTCTTCCCTTTCACAAGACAGGCTAGGGACATCAGACGCACCACAGGAGGTGGAGCCAGCATTGTACAGGGCAGGCAACATCCTATTCAGGGTCAGGGGATCTCTCCTCCCACCACTCTCAGCTCAGGTGTCCCATTCAGGCCAGCGCTGACTCACCCTGCCCCTCATGGAGCCACACACACCTCCCAGCCCCTGTCACTCACAGAGCCAGACATGCAATCCACATCAGGCAGGCAGACACAGAGCACACAGAAATGCCAACTTCTAGAAGTGGCATTTCTCTACCAGTCACCATAAATCTGCGCACACCATTGCGCAGCATTTATTCTCCCGAATTCAGACATACTAGACTTGACCACACTGCTCCTCACATAACAGGAATTACCACTGACACACTCATCCTCAATGCATTCCTATGGGAGGGCAGGCCAGTCTCACCACACACGCACACAGCGCGCACGCACTTTACACTGGGCCACAGTGCTAAAGTGCCCAGAGGTCTAAAATCACCAACACTACACAGGGAAAAGGCTAAGGGACAGGCAAAAAGTTCAGGGGTGAACCTGCCAAAAAGGGCCAGGTCCAACACAACCCCCTACCAGCCAAAACGCAGGGTAGACCAATCACCACCGTGATGGGCTTCCCTGCTTGGGGCGATAGAACACGGACGCGGGCCCGCAACTGCAGGGACACCCTCCGGTCCTACGCCATTTGGAACCCATGGAATGCATCTAAGAGAAAAAAAAAAACAGAAAAAAACTCAGGACCAACTAGGCTACCCCACCGGTACTCCTTAGTTGTCCACGGCCAGGACCAGGTCCTAGGCCACCCAGATGCCACTGGTCCTTGCCAATCCACAGAGTGGGGGCAGTAACCCCTGGCATACAATAGCCCTTCTCCACTCTCCCTCAGTGTAGTTCCAAACTACCACTGGTCCCTCAACCTAGGGTCCGCACCCTCAGGCTGACCAGAAGTCACGGGCGAAGCATCTCCTCACCCTACCTCTCTTCTGGGGTTACGCACCCTCCCAGGGGAAGCACCCACCAGAACACAACTCTCCCACCAGTTCAGGACCTCTCTCCCTCAACTGGTCTACCACCTGGGATCCATATTCACCGGCTGCACTGGGGTCAGAGGCGAGGACTCCCTCCCTCTGCACCCCCTTCCAGACTCCGATACCCTCCCAACTGGAGTGGTACCCCTAGAAGGCAAACCGGCCAGGACACTGACTACAGTCGCCCTGCCGTCCAGATCCGGAAACACCGGCTACTGGCTCCCCAACCCAGGGACGTACCTCTTGGGTCAGATGCCTGGAAAACCAGGACTTCACAAGGGTGACACATCCCTAGCGTGTCGTGTGACAGTCTGCCTGGCGCAGAGCTCACGACCTCCTGTCCCTCTGACAGTGCGTGAAGATGTGCCAGGACAGAAGTGGCGCACACCATGGTCAATCATTGGCGACTCAGCCCTTCTGGCTGGCCCCTGACCCACTGGTCCCCACTGGGGACTCTTTCCCCCTCTCAACCCTCGAAACCGGACCCCACCTGCGTTCAGGGAGTACTACCTCACAATTGCCCGGAGAACCAGGACTTCCTGGGAGCACATATACTCTCCCGAGGGTGACACCTCACTAATGTGTCATGTGACAGTCTGCCTGGCGCAGAGCTCACGACCTCCTGTCCCTCTGACAGTGCGTGAAGATGCTCCAGGACAGAAGTGGCGCTCACCATGGTCAATCATTGGCTACTCAGCCCTTCTGGCTGGCCCCTGACCCACTGGTTCCCACTGGGGACTCTTTCCCCTCTCACCCCTCAAAACTGGACCTCTGCACCCTCCCAACTGGAGCGGTACTGCCAGACACTAGAACTGCTGGAGGTCTGATTACAGGCACTCCCAGCTCACCTAAAACGGGAAAAACCACCTCGAAGAACGGTCCAACAGGACAGACTAGGCTCCCTACCTGGTGTTCCCTCATGGAACCAACCAGTACTGGAGACTGAGGTGCGGGCACTTCGGGACACAGCCCAATCTCACTCCTTCTCCTGCGAGACAGGATGTGAGTCCCTACAACCTCCTCACTATAAGGGTACCTAGCTGGGCTACTCTGAACCATCTTAAACCGCGAGGGTTATCGAGACACCTGCACCATTCTTCTAGGGTCACTCCCCAACACGGAAAACAACCAATCACTCAAACATCCAGTGCATCACAACATTTATCCACACTCCCCCACAAGACTGGTGAGACAGCATCTTACTGCCCCTGAATCTCAACCCGCCCCTCCTTAACCGGGAACCAGGTACCATCCTCGGGGAACTGGGAATGGGACATCTTGCACTGGACTACATATCGCTGCCACCACTGGATCCCACCCATCTGGGGATTCCAGAAAACTTACACCGCACTTAGGGGATGATCTACCCTCCCGAGCTAGTGACTCCATGCCAATTAAGTTACCACTGTAGGCCAACCCTAGAAATAGCAGACAGCACAGGGGCAGTAACAACTCCTTCAGCTTCAGGCCAACCCAAGGACTAGCAGACAGTACAGGGGCGGTAACAACTCCTTTAGCTTGCGCTGCAGGCCAACCCCATAAATAGCAGTCTGCACAAGGGCAGTACAAAACTCCTTCCGCTTCAGGCCAACCCCATAAATAGCAGTCTGCACAAGGGCAGTACAAAACTCCTTCAGCTTCTCTGGTTTCTGTCCTTGGCAGGACACCCAACTCATAGTGCAACAAGAACACCCATTTCAAAAATGAAATGACACTTAAACAAACTTAGAACAATAATCCCCAACATGTGACTATCTAAAATGCAGAGTTTTGTAGTGCAGCCAGTTGTCGCCGTAGTACTGCGCAAACGCAAGTCCTATCCCACCGCTGATCACCAAAGTTAGAAATGGGATCTCTGGTTGGCTAAGGCTCGCGCCAAAGCCAAGCAGAGACCACCACTCTAGTCAGGGCAAGGAAGTTACACGCCGAAGATAACCCCTGCTCACCTCCTTTGGTAGCATGGCACGAGCAGTCAGGCTTATCCCGGGGGCAATGTGTAAAGCGTTTGCGCAACACACACACAGCACAACACCCAAGGCACACTACAAAAGGAACTCCACACAAGGTTATATATAAAAATAGCCTTTGTATTATCATAAAACACATTAGGATAGTACTCACATACAATACACTGTGCCAACTGGCACGGGACAATATTTACAGGGGATTATGTACACATGACAGGGCCACGGGGACCACTGTCAGAACCATCACTTAGTAAAAGGTAATAGATGTAGAACACATAATAAATGTAGGACATATCAGAAACTTACAACCAGTAATCCCTGGCAACCACTGTACTTAGCATCAGCCTGTAACATAAACCATATTATGCACAGCATCACATTAGGCGCAAAACCTTATGCGCCAACCTCACCAGCATAAACACATTATGCAATTATCTCTCCAGTCTAAACGCATTAGACAATAACATCCTAAGTCTAAATCACATTAGGAAATAATCTCAGGGGAAAATAACTCACAACCTAAACGCATGAGGAAGTAATAACCTCACAAGCATAAAAACCACATTTTAGAGGTAACCGAAACAGGGTGCGTAAAACATACTACATGCATTACATTTCCTAGCACCACATACTCACAGTAGCACATAACCTCACAGTAGAAAGAACCATAACAGAGGTATAAATCACATTAGCCTATAAATCCTAGGAAAGAAGCTCCCTAACACACAAATCACATTAGGGCCTGGCGCCCTATAAACCTAGCAGTCCCCTTGGCCAACTGGCCATCTCACAAGGGGCTCAAATGCCCTCTGTCCAAAGAGTCAGGGCTGCTGCCAATGCAGCGAAAGTCAAGGGTGCGCAACTGCGCAAACCTACACGTAGCAGCTGGCACTAAGTGCTGCGCAGCTGTGGAGGAAAAGTACTGGGGCAGAGGAGTGCTTCTCACTCCTGAGTCACATCAAGAAAATGCCCCCAAAGAAAGAATAACCTAAACGTAGCAGCTGCCCACTACTTGCTGGGCAGCTGTGGAAATCAGGGGCCAAGGAGTGCATCTCACTCCTAAATTCAAAACATGCCCCCAAAGAACAGCGGCCTAAACGATGCAGCTGGCACTAAGTGCTGCGCAGCCGTAAATATCAAATAAAGGCCTGGGCTCTCACTGTGCCCCTTCTGTCCCCCTCAGGGACCCTGTCGCAAAAATGAGGCCAAATGGGCATGGGCCCGTCAGGGCCCTCTGGACCCCTCCCTGGGCCCTACGAACAAATGCGCCCACGTGGCAGCTGCCCGCTACGGCGGCGCAGCTGTGATATCACTCATGAAGGGGGGCCCGGCACCTCTGTGCCCTCCGGACCCCCACGGGCTCTAAAAACAAAGATGCCCCCTTGTTGGAGTGGCCCGCTCTCTTGCGGGACCACTCAGGCACCGACAATGTGCCTCGAAATGCCCCCAACGGTGCAGTTGCCCACTGTCAAGCGGGGCAACTATGATCATTGCAAAGAGGCCCGGCACTACTGTGCTCTCGGGCCCCCACAGGGCTTTTAAACAACTTTGCCCCCATCGTTGGAGCCCCACGGGCTCTACAAACAAAGCAGCCCAACGTTGGAGAAATATGGCCACCCGGGGAGATCACGGGCCCTTCTCAAGCAAGTATGCCCTAAAAATAACTTTCCCCCAAGCGTTGGAGCCACACGGGCTCTGGATATAAACATGCCCCTCTCCTGGGAGCGGTAGCGCGAGGCGGCCGTGTCCCCTGCCCAGCCATTACTCACCGGGTTCAGCAGGAGGACTCCTCCGGCCAGTCTCTGCCTCGTGGCACTCTGCGCTGCTCGGCTACATGGTGGCTGCACGCGGGGCTCCCTCTTCACCACGGGAGCCCCGTCTGGCATCGGCGGCCTCTCCTCTTCACCCGGGCCCCCTCCTGGGACCCGGGACTCTACAGCTGTGCCGGTGGAGGCGGGGTAGGCTCCCGTCCTCCATTCTCCCTTCACCCGGGCCCCTCCTGGGACCCGGGACTCTGTGCACGCTCTCTCCCCGGCCGGGGAAAATGGAAGTGGAGCCTCCGAGGCTCCGGCTGACGTCACTGGCCCCGCCCACGTCTCAGGCAGGAATGCCTGACTTCCGGTTTTCCCGCGGATCGGGCCGCAGCGGTGATTCCTTTTCGGCGGCAATGAGGGGTAGGCTCCCTCCAGAGTTAAAATATAAAGCAGGGTGGGCTCCTGCTCCCTTAAATGAAAAACAAGCGGGGTGGGCACCCGCGCATGAATTAAAATGGAAGCGAAGACGCAGGGTGGGCACCTGCTCAATGAAATAAATATAAGCGGGGTGGGCACCCGTAATTTTAAATACACGCAAAATGCGGGGTGGGCTCCCGTAATTCAGGCATCACGGGGGAATCCCTACGTCGGGATTCCTCGGGGATAATTGCAGCTCAGCGCTGCGGAGCCCTCGTGCTCCTCCCTCCTGTTGGGGGACAAATATAAAGCATAGCGCTCCCAGGGCGCAGAAGAATGCAGCCAAGTCCTGCATCAAAAACAAATAAGTCCAGCAAAAGGCTTTTAGGCATCAAGGGGGCATGCAGGGCCCAGGGAGGCAAGCCCTCATGGCAGCCCCCTGGGCCCCAGCAGCAGCACGCCCCAGCAGGAACAGCACCTAACACTGAACAGGAACTGAACCACCTTATGGGGTCACAGCCCCTACTTTTATACACCATTTTCCTTTGTGTTAGGGTGCAGGGCATGGGGGAACCAGATGCAACTGGTTCAGGGAGGTTTTGGAGCACTTTGTTTTGCCCAGCTCCTCTTCCCTTTCACAAGACAGGCTAGGGACATCAGACGCACCACAGGAGGTGGAGCCAGCATTGTACAGGGCAGGCAACATCCTATTCAGGGTCAGGGGATCTCTCCTCCCACCACTCTCAGCTCAGGTGTCCCATTCAGGCCAGCGCTGACTCACCCTGCCCCTCATGGAGCCACACACACCTCCCAGCCCCTGTCACTCACAGAGCCAGACATGCAATCCACATCAGGCAGGCAGACACAGAGCACACAGAAATGCCAACTTCTAGAAGTGGCATTTCTCTACCAGTCACCATAAATCTGCGCACACCATTGCGCAGCATTTATTCTCCCGAATTCAGACATACTAGACTTGACCACACTGCTCCTCACATAACAGGAATTACCACTGACACACTCATCCTCAATGCATTCCTATGGGAGGGCAGGCCAGTCTCACCACACACGCACACAGCGCGCACGCACTTTACACTGGGCCACAGTGCTAAAGTGCCCAGAGGTCTAAAATCACCAACACTACACAGGGAAAAGGCTAAGGGACAGGCAAAAAGTTCAGGGGTGAACCTGCCAAAAAGGGCCAGGTCCAACAATGTCTATAGGTGTTTGGTGCAAAAAGTACAATTGATGGACAGAATGCTGAACAATGTCAAACATTCACCCCCAGTGCAGAGCTCTGGGTCTAAATCCACAGTTTTTATGCTCACCATGCCACCCCAGTTTGGACCTAGCCATATGCAAATTAGTCTTGACCCTGCTCCCCATGGGAACAGTCCAGCCCAAACTGCCAGGCCAGATCCTCCCTGAACTGGAAACAAGTGTCTTTGAACCGGTTTTGGGGTATCACCCCTCATCAGCCAGGCAAGCTTGACTCCAGTGGCATGGAGAGCATCGGAACCACGTCGGGGCATACCCGTCCCAAATGAGGCAACAAATGCAAAAAGAACAATTGATGGATGAAATGCTGAACAATGTTAAATATTCACCCCAGTACAGAGATCTGGTCCTAAATCCATTGTTTTTTTTGCTCACCATGCCATTCCTTTTTGGACCCAGCCATATGCAAATCAGTCTTGACCCTGATCCCCATGGGAATAGTCCAGCCCAAACTGCCAGGCCAGGTCCTCCTTGGACCAGAAACAATGCTCCTGGGACTGGTTTCGGGGTATCACCCCTTATCAGCCAGGTTAGCTTGACTCCAGTGGCATGGAGAGCACGGAACCCATTTCTGGACATACCAGTCCCAATCAGGGCGACAAATGCAAGAAGTACAAATGATGGATGGAATGCTGAACAATGTCAAACATTCACATTAGTACAGAACTCTGGGCTTAAATGTATCTTATTTTTGCTCACCATGCCATTCCAGTTTGGGGTGCAGGGTCAAAACTGATTTGCATATGGCTGAGTTCAAACTGGGGTGACAAGGTGAGCAAAGATAGAATGGATTAAACCCAGATCTGTGGCTGGGTGTGACTGTTTGATTTGTTCAGCATTCCGTCCATCATTTGTTCTTTTTGCTTTTGTTGCCCTCAGTAGGAAGGGTAAGCCCATATGTGGGTCCTGTGCTCACTGTGCAACTGGGTTCAGGCTAACCGGGCAAATAAGGGTTGATGCCCCGAAACCGGTTCCAAGATGCTTGTTTCTGGTCCAGGGAGGACTTAGCCTGGCAGTTCGGGCTGGACTGTTCCCATGGGGAGCAGAGTAAATACTGATTTGCATATGGGTCGGTCCACACTGGGGTGGTGTGGTGAGCAAAATAAATTGAATAATCCTAGATATGTGACTGGGGGTGAATGTTTGATTTGTTCAGCATTCCGTCCTTCAAATGTTCTTATGGCTATAGGTTTTTTGTGTCCATTTACTTCTGCTACATGCCCCACCGAGAAATGCCAATAATCCTGCTACTGAACATAAACCTGTAAATTCAGCAATTCCACCATACTGGATAATTTTGAGCATTACGTGAATGAACTTCACTAAAGTAATTACATCAATTCTGATTCTGTGAATCATAATGTTGCATGTCTTGCCTTAATTCCGCTTTTGAGACCCCTAATAGTGAATATTTCCTCATGTACTCTTCATCATTTAAGGTGTCCCATATATTTCATACTGCATAATTGCTGCTTGAAGTTTATAGTATGTTTCTACTTTGTTGGATTCCTTACTGAGCAATTTAGAGTAAAGCACAGTAGTTGTAGATGATTGTGCAAGGGAAGTCACAGATTTCAAGTTATACCCTCTGTTAGAAATGGGGTTCTCTAGTTGGCAGAGGTAGGTACCTTTGTCCAAATAGGGACCCTTGCTTCTAGTCAGGGTAAGGGGGATACACACTTTAGATAACCCCTGCTCACCCCCTTTGTAGCTTGGCACGAGCAGACAGGCTTATCCCAAAGGCAATGTGTAAAGTATCTGTACCAACACTCACAGTAACACAGTGAAAACACCACAGAAGGACACCACACCAGTTTAGAAAAATAAAGTATCTTTATCTAAGCTAAACAAGACCAAAACGACAAAAATCCAACATACCCAGTTAAAAATATGACTTTCAAAAGGTTTCAAGAACTTGTACCATAGAAAACTATGGATGTGTGACTTTTCACCAAAGTACCTGTAGATGCGTCAAAGTTCCAAAGCCAAACAGCTGCAGAGTCGGAAAACAAAGAGATGCGACACTCCTGAGACCTTGGGGAGGCGATGCAACAGTTCTGCGACACGCAGAGGACGAGTTGCGTCGAATCCGGTCTGTATGGGGAGTGATGCGTTGATTCTTCGTGACAGTTCTGGTTCGCAGGTGATGCATCGGGAAAGCGTGCCGCACAGGTACGATGCGTGGAAATGCGGGATGCGTCGGTGATCAATGTGGCGGCGTCGAGCAGCGCTGCCTTAGTCCTCTTCAGCCGCGATCCCTTGATGCATCAATTTTAGCAGTTCTTCACGTTTCTTCTTTCTTCCAGCTCCCAAACAGCAGCAACAACCTCCAGAGGCCCAAAACTGGCACAGGCCACTCTAGGCAGGTCAGAACTCACAACAGCAGAGTTCAGGGGAGCTGGGGGTGAAATATTTGTGTCCCTGAGACTTCTGAACAGGAGGCCAGCTCACTTCAGGGCCTTGGAGATCTCCTTCAAGCAGGGGACACGGCACACAGCAAAGTCCTTCTCCTTTCCTTGGCAGAAACAGCAACTGCAGGCCAACCCCAGACACACAGCAAGGGCATTACTTCTCCTCAGTCTCTCCAGCTCTTCTCCTTGGCAAAGGTTCCTCTTGACTTCCAGGAATGATCTTAAGTTCAGGGGTTTTAGGTCTAATACTTATACCCCAAAATATCTCTTTGTGCAAGGGGCACGGAGCCCAGTTCAAACCAGTTCTGGGGGCACTCTGCAAGTGCACAACAACATCCATTGTCAGCGTGAGCCTTGGCTCCAGACACACCACAGCGGGGTGGAGCCAGCATTGTGGAAGGCAGGCACAGCCCTATTCAGAGGTACAGGTGCTACTCCTCCCACCACTCCAAATGCAGATCAGGCATATTCAGCCTAGTGCTGATTCATCCAGACTCCTGGAGCCACTGCACCTCCCCAGCCCCTGTCACTCCAAAGCTAGACAGTCAATCCACAAACAGGCAGAGGCACACAGGATGGTTGAACAAGAAAATAGCCACTTTCTAAAAGTGGTATTTTCAAACACACAATTTAAAAACCATCTTTACTAAAAGATGTGTCATTAAATCCTGAGTTCAGGGATACCAAACTCCATTTTTCTATCTTATCCCTGTGGGAAGATATGCTTGTAAAATGTTACAAAGCATTCCCCATTCTGTCCTATGGGGCAAGATAGCCTTTCAATAGTGAAAAAATAGGAAAAAAATAGGAGGAAAAAGCAAAAGGTTTGGGGATAACCCTGCAAAAAGGGCCATTTCCAACACAACCCCTTTCAGCCTAAAGCCAGGGTAGACCAATCAATACCTCAATGGTCTTCCCGGCTTGGGGCGACAGAGCATGGAACCTGGCCCGAACAGCAGGGGTCTATTCTGTTCTATGCCTTCCTGAACCCAGTTGGGTCCCTCTATCCATACTCTCAGGGCCCACTAGGTTAACCCATGGGGGACCCTTCTCCTCACCTGAGGACACCCATCTCTGCAGTGCCTAAACTTACTTTGCTCACAGATGTGTCGCACAAGTAGACAGTACCCACATAGCCAACACAGTGGTGTGGCCCAGTCCACCCCCGGGGCAACTCTGTCCACCAGGACAACCAGCCACAGTGGCCACTGACAGCTGTCAGTGATGAGAGCCAGGCCTCATGCCTTTCAGGCCTCTCTAACCTTTGTGATACCAAAGGGGATGATGGACGGAGCGTTTGAGCTAATCAAACACTCACCCCCAATCAACTGATCTGGGTTTAATCCATCATCATTCTTTAGCTCACTCCACCACCCCAGTTCAGACATGGCCATATGCAAATCAGTCTGACCCTGTGCCTCATGGGAACAGTCCAGCCCGAACTGCCAAGCCATGTCTTCCCTGGACCGGAAACAAGCATCCTGGGACCGGTTTCTGGCTATTCAGCCGTCATCAGCCAGGCTAGCTTGAATCCAGTGGCAAAGTGAGCAAGGGACCCACGTCTGGGCATACCCTGCCAACTTAGGGCGAACAAAGCGATACCAAAGGGGATGATGGACGGAGCATTTGAGCTAATCAAACACTCACGCCCAATCAACTGATCTGGGTTTAATCCATCATCATTCTTTAGCTCACTCCACCACCCCAGTTCAGACATGGCCATATGCAAATCAGTCTGACCCTGTGCCTCATGGGAACAGTCCAGCCCGAACTGCCAAGCCATGTCTTCCCTGGACCGGAAACAAGCATCCTGGGACCGGTTTCTGGCTATTCAGCCGTCATCAGCCAGGCTAGCTTGAATCCAGTGGCAAAGTGAGCAAGGGACCCACGTCTGGGCATACCCTGCCAACTTAGGGCGAAAAAGCGATACCAAAGGGGATGATGGACGGAGCGTTTGAGCTCATCAAACACTCACCCCCAATCAACTGATCTGGGTTTAATACATCATCATTCTTTAGCTCACTCCACCACCCCAGTTCAGACATGGCCATATGCAAATCAGTCTGACCCTGTGCCTCATGGGAACAGTCCAGCCCGAACTGCCAAGCCATGTCTTCCCTGGACCGGAAACAAGCATCCTGGGACCGGTTTCTGGCTATTCAGCTGTCATCAGCCAGGCTAGCTTGAATCCAGTGTCAAAGTGAGCAAGGGACCCACGTCTGGGCATACCCTGCCAACTTAGGGCGAACAAAGCGATACCAAAGGGGATGATGGACGGAGCGTTTGAGCTAATCAAACACTCACCCCCAATCAACTGATCTGGGTTTAATCCATCACCCTTTGGTATCGCTTTGTTTGCCCTAAGTTGGCAGGGTATGCCCAGACGTGGGTCCCTTGCTCACTTTGCCACTGGATTCAAGATAGCCTGGCTGATGAGGGTTTTGAACCCGAAACCGGTCCCAGGATGCTTGTTTCCGGTCCAGGGAAGACATGGCTTGGCAGTTCGGGCTGGACTGTTCCCATGAGGCACAGGGTCAGACTGATTTGCATATGGCCATGTCTGAACTGGGGTGGTGGAGTGAGCTAAAGAATGATGATGGATTAAACCCAGATCAGTTGACTGGGGGTGAGTGTTTGATTTGCTCTAATGCTCCATCCATCATCCCCTTTGGTATCACTTTGTTTGCCCTAAGTTGGCAGGGTATGCCCAGAAGTGGGTCCCTTGCTCACTTTGCCACTGGATTCAAGATAGCCTGGCTGATGAGGGTTTTGAACCCGAAACCGGTCCCAGGATGCTTGTTTCCGGTCCAGGGAAGACATGGCTTGGCAGTTCGGGCTGGACTGTTCCCATGAGGCACAGGGTCAGACTGATTTGCATATGGCCATGTCTGAACTGGGGTGGTGGAGTGAGCTAAAGAATGATGATGGATTAAACCCAGATCAGTTGACTGGGGGTGAGTGTTTGATTTGCTCTAATGCTCCGTCCATCATCCCCTTTGGTATCGCTTTGTTTGCCCTAAGTTGGCAGGGTATGCCCAGACGTGGGTCCCTTGCTCACCTTGCCACTGGATTCAAGATAGCCTGGCTGATGAGGGTTTTGAACCCGAAACCGGTCCCAGGATGCTTGTTTCCGGTCCAGGGAAGACATGGCTTGGCAGTTCGGGCTGGACTGTTCCCATGAGGCACAGGGTCAGACTGATTTGCATATGGCATGTCTGAACTGGGGTGGTGGAGTGAGCTAAAGAATGATGATGGATTAAACCCAGATCAGTTGACTGGGGGTGAGTGTTTGATTTGCTCTAATGCTCTGTCCATCATCCCCTTTTGTATCGCTTTGTTTGCCCTAAGTTGGCAGGGTTTGCCCAGACGTGGGTCCCTTGCTCACTTTGCCACTGGATTCAAGATAGCCTGGCTGATGAGGGTTTTGAACCCAAAACCGGTCCCAGGATGCTTGTTTCCGGTCCAGGGAAGACATGGCTTGGCAGTTCGGGCTGGACTGTTCCCATGAGGCACAGGGTCAGACTGATTTGCATATGGCCATGTCTGAACTGGGGTGGTGGAGTGAGCTAAAGAATGATGATGGATTAAACCCAGATCAGTTGACTGGGGGTGAGTGTCTGATTTGCTCTAATGCTCCGTCCATCATACCCTTTGGTATCGCTTTGTTTGCCCTAAGTTGGCAGGGTATGCCCAGACGTGGGTCCCTTGCTCACTTTGCCACTGGATTCAAGATAGCCTGGCTGATGAGGGTTTTGAACCCGAAACCGGTCCCAGGATGCTTGTTTCCGGTCCAGGGAAGACATGGCTTGGCAGTTCGGGCTGGACTGTTCCCATGAGGCACAGGGTCAGACTGATTTGCATATTGCCATGTCTGAACTGGGGTGGTAGAGTGAGCTAAAGAATGATGATGGATTAAACCCAGATCAGTTGACTGGGGGTGAGTGTTTGATTTGCTCTAATGCTCCGTCCATCATCCCCTTTGGTATCGCTTTGTTTGCCCTAAGTTGGACAGGGTATGCCCAGACGTGGGTCCCTTGCTCACTTTGCCACTGGATTCAAGATAGCCTGGCTGATGAGGGTTTTGAACCAGAAACCGGTCCCAGGATGCTTGTTTCCGGTCCAGGGAAGACATGGCTTGGCAGTTCGGGCTGGACTGTTCCCATGAGGCACAGGGTCAGACTGATTTGCATATGGCCATGTCTGAACTGGGGTGGTGGAGTGAGCTAAAGAATGATGATGGATTAAACCCAGATCAGTTGACTGGGGGTGAGTGTTTGATTTGCTCTAATGCTCCGTCCATCATCCCCTTTGGTATCGCTTTGTTTGCCCTAAGTTGGCAGGGTATGCCCAGACGTGGGTCCCTTGCTCACTTTGGCACTGGATTCAAGATAGCCTGGCTGATGAGGGCTTTGAACCCGAAACCGGTCCCAGGATGCTTGTTTCCGGTCCAGGGAAGACATGGCTTGGCAGTTCGGGCTGGACTGTTCCCATGAGGCACAGGGTCAGACTGATTTGCATATGGCCATGTCTGAACTGGGGTGGTGGAGTGAGCTAAAGAATGATGATGGATTAAACCCAGATCAGTTGACTGGGGGTGAGTGTTTGATTTGCTCTAATGCTCCGTCCATCATCCCCTTTGGTATCTCTAACCTTTGTGGCATCAGAAAGTGGGGGGCGGTAGCCCCAGGTGCCTGGCACCTTTTCTCCACTCTCCCTCCTGCCAAGTCAGGTATGGCATCCTGACACTGGCCCACTAGCCCAGGGTCTGTACCCTGCGGCTTGACAAGTGACTGGGGTGGGCTCTCCCACACCCTGTCTTTCGCCCTGGGGCTTTACGCCCACACACCTGGAACGGTACCCCCAGAACACAACTTGGTAGGGGCACTGCTAGCAGTCGCCCCTTCCTCCAGGTCAGGGGGACACCCTGAACCTGGTCCTCCAACCCAGGGTCTGTAGCCTTAGCTTGGACCTGTGCCTGGCAACCCAGGACTTCAAGGGGAGTACACCAACACCCCCAAGGGAAACACACTCCTCATGAGTTGTACAAGAGTCTGCCTGGCGCAGGTCTCCAGCCTCCTATCCACATGACAGAGCATGAAGACCCCCCCAGGCCAGAAGTGGCCTCACCAGGGTCAGTCCTGGGGTGCTCTGACCTCAGAGCTGGCACCCCTGACCCACCAGTCCTTCCACTGGGGACTGCGTCCCCCCTCACCCTTTTCTCTGGACTCATGCACCCTCCCCACTGGAGCGCTGCTGTCAGACACCAGAACTGGTGGGATACTTGTTACAGCAGTCCCCCTAGTCCACCTGACTCTTTGCGATCCCCCTCAGGAAATTGCCTCCCGGTACAGACTAGGCCCCCCTCCTGGTGTTCACTTATGGAACCAACCAGGCCCTGGGACTGGGTTTCGGGCACATTGGGACACAGCCCACTCCCACTCCTTCTCCTCTGAGGCAGGACGTGGGACCCTACACCCCTCCCACTACACTGGGACATATCTGGGCTACCACAAACCTCCCCTACCTCACTTGGTTGGGGAAAACCTGAGTCACCCCCTTCAGGATCACTCCCAAAAGCTTCTTCAGACCCTCTGGAATCTACCAAAAGGTCTGCCTCCAGCGCAAGCTCCCTGGAATCAGAGAACTCACACTCCACCTGGTGTTGGCATAGCTCTGGAAAACAGGGACTTGAAAAGCAGTGAGAGATTTGATTTATTGTTAACCGTTCGATTATTTAAAATAATTACAGTCAAAAGCTAAAATTGATACCCTCCCACCCCTCATGCCGCCCCCCTCCCCAGCCATTCTTTCAACTTTAAAACCCATTTTCCGATAGTCAATCTTGTATTGCAAAGTCCCTTTTGCCATTGATCCAGGGGTTTAGTTCGTGTTACGCCAATGTTCCAATCAATACACATGGAGTGGCGGGCCAACTCTTCTTTGCCCATGGATGTTATGCCAGCTCCTTATTGGCCCATTAATCAGTCTCTGAGATTCAAGAGCTTGTGGAAAGTCATTTATACACTTGCGTCTAAAGCCTGTCTGATCTGGTGAATAAATTTTGCCGCTCTTGCGAGGTGGTGGGTTTTTGTTTCCGAAAGGCACCAATCTGATGCCTCCTTGCACGTTCTGATGCCGAGGTCTCTTAGAATAGGACAGAGCAGCCTTTGTCGTTCGCTGGTCAATTTGGGGCAGCAACATAATAGGTGGAGCCAGGATTCCCTTTGGTAGTTGCATAGACGACAAGAGACGGCTCAGTCTGCTCGCGCCCAGGCTGGATTGAAGTCCACTGTTCTAGGGGCCGTTAGCTTCATAAAAAGGATTTTACTGTGAACCTGGACCCCTAGCGCTTCCCATAGGTATTGTTGAGCTTCCCCATGGTGTAAGATTCGTCCAATGCCATCGTAAGGGTGTTATGGCGAAGTGCGGTTAAATCATTTTCATGCGAAATAGAGCAGACTTGCCGTTTCATGATATTTGACCAGGCCTTATGCGGGATGTCTGGTAGAGACAGGCTATTGGATTCGATGTTTAGGGTCCCTATTGCTTTGCCCAGCTTGGTGTGCCAGGGGGAGTCCTCGTCTCTGAAGATTGTTACCAAATGATGTTTGAGAGAGTTATATGGGGCTTTAAGAACTCTAATATAATACTTAATTAGGTCCCCCTGGAGGGCCAGTTCAGGTCTGCAGAGCCCTAGTTCCAAACGTAGCCTGATGTTCCTTGCGTCCCTGGGTACTTGCAGCACGAGCTTGTGGGCTTTGACCTGAACTGCTGCTATATGTTTGTCTAAGGCTCCCAGAAATGCCAAATGACCATAGTTAATGGCCGGGATTAATTTTGCCTTAAGGACCCTCAACATGGGGTCGGCTGTTGGGCTGGACAAGCGTTGGCTTAAGCGTCTCATTGTTAGAATTACACTGTTGGTTTTGACTATTAAGGACTTAATCTAACCCTGATTATAAGTAAATACACACTAGCAAAGGAGGGAAAATTATTCTTGATATTCGTTGACCTCAGTTCAGCGTTTGACTGTGTAAAGCATGAGAAGCTGTGGGACGTGCTTAAATGGATGGGTGTGGACCCACCTTTACTTATATTTTTAAAGGAATTGTACAGGGAGGCAGGGGCAAGGGTACGCTTTGGTAGGCATGGGGAGTGCTCAACCAAATTCCGAATGAGGAAGGGAGTGAGGCAAGGGTGTGTACTTGCCCCGTTCCTTTTCTCATTGTATATTAATAGTCTTGGGCAACATCTGACTGAACATCGTCAGGATTATCCGATAATTAACTATACCCCAGTCCCAATTTTACTTTACGCGGACGACGCGGTTATAATGGCGAGGACGCAAATAGGGTTGCAAAGAACTGTTGATAATTTTGTTGATTTCATGCAAGATAGGGGTTTAAAAGTGAATATCAGTAAGACCTACACAATGAAATGTGGGAAAAAAGCGACAAAAAAATTAGATATTTTTATCAAGAATAAGAAAATTGAAAGTATTGATAAATTCTCCTATTTGGGGATAAATTTTGATCGCACAGGATCCTGGACTGCTGCTATCCAAGTGAGAAAATTTATGTTCTCTAGAGCTATAGGTGCGGTGATTAATTTCTCTAGGAAATTAGGCTGTAGACTTGTTCCTGAGCTATTAGCAATATACAAATCCAAATGTATATCTACGGCGATATATGGGTCAGGCATATGGGGATTTGCGGATGCACAACATCTACAAAGCTGCGAGAATGCATTTATGCGATACTTACTGGCAGTACCAAGTTCAACTGCTAACTTTATTTGCCATTCGGAACTAGGTTTGCATTTTATCACTGATATCATTAGAATCAATCCTCTTTTACTTTGGCATAAGGTGTGGGTATCATTAGAAACTAGCTTTAATCGTGACATCATCACTGATTGTTTATAACTTGAGAGTCGCGACTATACCCTGGCTCGGCTACATTAAGAGATTGGCTAATGATATTGGTCATCCCGAATTCTTTGAGGCACCAGAGAGTATGGCAACTATCTCACGAAAGACCTTAAAAACAGATTGTTTGAGTTATCTAGAGAACAAGCGATGGCTTAAAGAAAGAGATAAAAAAACTGTTATGGATAATCAATTAATGTTAATATGTCCAGGTATACAACCCTATTTGGTACAAGTACAGGGAAGTTTTGATCGTATGCTTTTAACCCGTTTCGTTTTGGAACTTTTTATAGAATGTTTACATTTCCTGAAGTTAATGATTGGTCGAGAAATTTACTCCCATGCCCGTGTGATGATATTTCAACACAATCTACTATGCATATTATTTTATTTTGTACATTTTATACACTACCTAGAAAAAGGTTTTTAATACCAATTCTGAAGAGTATGGATTTAAGACAATGTAGAATAGCTTATCTGAAGCTGCAATCTTTGGAAAATCAGCTGATTACAAGGGCCATTGTCTTATTTTTAAAAAGTGTTGTTAGGTTTAGGAATACTATGTAAAGACAATATTCATGTAATTTGCAATTTTTATTCTGTCTGATATGTGTACTGTGTGCATATTTTATAATGTAAGTGATTGGGTTTATTAACTGTGCTTTTATGATTTTTATGGACAAAAAAAATCGAATAAAGCTGAATTTGAATTTAATTGAATTGACTATTAAGTGTTTTATGCGAGTTGCCGGTGTCGCCCTCTCATGTAGCCATACCCCAAGGTAATTATAGGCTGAGGTGGTCCCAATTTGGTGATCTCCCAGGTTCCAGACTGCTTGTCTTTTGTGGGGATATCTGCCGAATATCATTATCTTTGTTTTACTCTGGTTGACTGTCAAGTAATTTTCCTTATTATACTTCCCCAGCTCTTTTAATGCTCTTTGAAGGCCCACGCTTGTGTGATCCATCACTACAGTATCGTCTGCGTACTGAAGAATTGCCAATCTCACCGTGCCCAGCCTCGGTGGAACCAGACTTGCCTCTTTCAGAGCCCCCCCCAGGTCTGCTGTTTAGAGGTTAAATAATAGGGGGGCCAAGACACAGCTCTGCTTCTGTCCGTTGTTAGTTTCGACTCTTGCTGATAGCGCTGTAGGGCTTATCTTGACTTGTACCCAGGTCCCCTCATGGAGGGATATGATGCCATTCAAGAGCTTTGATGGAATCCCCCAGGCTGACAATTTTCCCCAGAGTTTGCCCCTATCAACTCTATCAAAAGCTGTGCTGTAATCTATAAAACAGCAAAACAGCGGCAGGTGCCTGTCTTTCACAGCTCGTTTTGAGAGGTAGGCCAGGGCCATGATGTTGTCCGTTGTTGAGCTATTTGTCCTGAAACCGGTCTGGTAGAATGGTAGTATTTCGTTGTTATTAGCTCAATCTTCTAGTTCTCTCAATAAAAGTTTAGCATAGGCTTTGGCTTCAACGTCGAGCAGGGCCACAAGCCTATAGTTGGCGGGGTTGAAGTGGTCGCCTTTCTTATGAATGGGAAAAAGGACTGATCCTTTCCATGATTGTGGAATTATTGCCGTTGAGTAAGCGAAATTGTATAAAGGGGTGAGGATTGAGGCAAAAAATGGTTGGACTGATTTAAATGCCAAGGCTGGAATGCCATTTGGGCCTGGCGCCCCATCGTTCCTCATTTTCCTGATCTCCCTTGTTATTTCTACTTCTGTGAAGCCATTACCCTCGATCGTCGTTGATCCTGCTTCATGTATGTACTTGGGGAGAGTGTCTGTATGAGTGCCTGTTTCCAAGGTGTTCTTAGGAACGGCATACTCAGCAGCTGGTATACCTCTGGTGAATAAGCCCCTTACGTATGCTTCCCACTCATTGTTTGCGATGTTATTCTCCTTGCTCCTAGACTGGGCGCTCAGGCGGTTGATATACCTCCATAATTTGGCGTTGTTCTTTTCCTTTAACACGGCGAATACTGTGAGCCATTTTTGTTCCATTTCTTTCCTCTTGTGCTCACCTAATTTCCTCCTGTAGGCGGATCTCAACTCCGCTATGGAGGTCACCTCTGTCGATGTTCCTCTCTTCTTCCTTCTTCTGAGTGCCTTCATAAGTGCACTTTTACATTGACTCATGCTCTTCGGTATCTGTAGGTTCTTTGAAGGGGGGACCTTGTGGGAAAGTATTTTTTTACAATGATTTTTGCCCAGCTTCCACCACAGGTCATCTGTCAGAGCTTCCCAAAGACCTATCGCTTCTGGATGGATCTCCCACAGTCCGTGATATTGCCATATTAGTGCCCACTCCTGGATTTTTCCTTCAAGTTTGGTTGTCCATTTTATTCTTTTAAGGGCTCTGAAATGTTCATCCCCTGTGGATTCTCCCATCACTTTCTGTAGGTCTGCTGATTCCATTCCTAGGTTGAATGTAGTGCATAGAGGCCTGTGATCACTTTCCCCTCTATCGTCAACCGTAAAATCTTTCAACTTATCTGCCGATTTCTCGTTGATTATAATATAGTCGATAGTAGATCTGTTCCTAAATGATGGTTTGGGGCTCCACAAGGGTGATCGTAGTTTCTTCATGAAGTGAGTTGAGTAAAGTTTAGCATTTTTAAAAAGAAAGAGCAATGGGCCCACCTTGTGCCCTTTATTTTGCTTGCCAGGGGCCCATTCCAAACCTCTCAAATTAAAATCACCTGCAATGATTACATTGTAATGCTCATATTTAATTAATATTTCTTCCAGCGTGGTGGTGAATAATTCCATGCTGGCTGCAGTCAGTGCCGGGTTGATGTAGCAATTTATAAGCAGCAATTTAAACGGCTGGTGTCCCTCCTTTAACCCAGCAATTATCATTACTTGCAGGTCTGGGGAGTTTACTTTTATTTCAGTAGATTTGAGTTTGCGCGCATGGCTTATGAAAATTGAAAGACCCCCGGAGGGGCGTCCGAAGATGTTTTTTTTTGTTGCATTTATCCGATGTTCATGGAAGCCTGCTATGGGTGTTGATGTCATTGACCAGGTTTCTTGACAGCATATAATATCCCCTTTTGCGAGGTAGTCCTGTACTTCCTTTTTCCCTGCTTTTTTGTTTAACCCTGCGATGTTCCATGATATGAGAGTTAGTTCTTGATGGAGGTCGAAGTTGTGGCCTTGGTGTTGATCTTCCGCACCGACATTTCCCATCCTGCTCTAACAGAGAGTTGACTTTGGCTAGGGGTGCTGTTGCCAATTCTCGCCTCTTGTAGCCTGCTTAGTTTGACCCATTAGCACTCTTCGCTGATTGTCTCTTTGAAAGATAGAGATATTTATTGGTGTACTAGGGCGTACATTGATATTTTCCCCTCGTTTTCTGTTGTGGTTAGTGCTTTTCAAGATTGATGTGGCCCCCGGCCCCTCTGTTTGAGGTATGAGGACGGAGGGATATTTAGGTTGAATGGGTTCTGTCACTTCTATGCCCCAACTTGCTAGTTGTTGGGCTTCTCCAAGGCCTGCCCGTTGGAGAGAATGTTCGCTAAAGCCCAGGAGGGTTGAATCGCCATGGCTGTCTCCTTGTGATCTTTTGAACTTTACCCACTCTATATTTTCCGATGTGATCTGAGACAGGGATGTGACGTGGCCAAAAAGTCGGAGGATATTAGTTCTGTTTAGGATGTCGTGGGGGCCTTCCATATGGTACCTAGGGGTGAGCACCACCTCGTATAATGTGGGTGTTTCCTCGAGATATTTTGTTTGCGTAGCCCCCCCAATGCACTGGCTGCCTGATCTTAGACTTTGGGGGGATTGTTCGAGTTTCGCCAGTGTTGTTCACCTTCAGCCCTATTGTTGTTTCCCATCCAGCTTTCTTTTTGTTTCTGCTCCATAAGAGGAGATATAATGTGCTCCATTGGGCCTTTATGACCCTCCAGTTCCAGTAGGTCATAGAGCCTTATTTGTGTGGAGGCGTCCTCTTTACCCAAGCTGACCCTGTTCGTTGTCGCCTGGGCAGCCATTGATGTTGACCTTGCTTGTTGTAGTCGGTCCAGCTGGTCCGCCTGATCCACATGGCCCCTGCCCTGTTGCGTCACACCATCTCTTTCTCTTTCTTCAGCCTTTTCTTTGTCTGCCGATGTGCCCTGGCTCTTAATCTTCTGTTTGAAATTGAAAATTGGGTAAGGTGGCAGTGAGTTGCTTTTCTCCCCGGGTCTGTGACTGTTCAGCATTGCCGGCAGGATTGATCTTTTCATTTTTGACCTTTTCAGCTGTTTCTTCAGCTTTTTCTTCACCCTCCTTGTTAGGGGTGCTTCTGATCTGGCTCCTACTTCCGCCTCCATGGTCATTTTCTGCTCTTCGGCTTCCCTTGTGTCTGGGATTGCCGGAGTTTCCTTGATGTCGCTCTTTGTCGGGGGTACCAGAATCTCTGGGCTATTGCGCTCATTTTCTCTCGCTTTTGATTCCATATCCCTCGCTCGGCTGTGTTCTCCATTCGTCACAACTGTGTGACTTCCCTTTGCCAGCGATTCAATTGTTTCAGGGGTCTTTGATGAGTCGCCTCTACTCTTGGTTAGTGCCACTATGTCCCCCAGTATTTCCGGCATCTCAGCCCACTTTTCTATTATATCGGCACATGAGCTTGTACGTGCTATCATGACCTGATTGTAATTGATTGTTGCCTCCAATTCTTCCAGCTTACGGCCCTGGTCGACTAGGCATTGGGCTATTGATTGAAGAAGGTCAACTTGGACCTCCATTTTGGTTGATTGCCATATCAGAGCCTTGGCTATTGACTTTTGTGCTTCTCTGATGGTTATCAAATGGGGGGTATCTCAACTTGATCTTTCAGGCCTGTTGATGGTGGCATCCCTGCTCAATCTTGTGCCTGGTTTTTTACCATGTCCCTTCTCCCAATGAGATTGGGAGTGAGAACCAGAGTCCTTTCTATTGTTTGCTCTAGTTTTTGTAGAAAGGAGTCGGTGAGGTCTCCTGTCTCTGGCGAATCTAGTTGTCCGAGTTCAATTGATGAGGCCATAGTTGTTAATCGCGTGATAACTCGCGGGCTGGAGCGTGCGAGATCTTTGCCCTCAGTAACCTCCGGCATGTCCTCCTCTGATGCCAATTAATCAAGGCTTTGATCGGTAGAAGGCTGTATGTCGCATCAGTGGGCTTCCTAACGGTTCCTGCGACTGCTATGTGCCTCCCGGGGTCAGTGTCACCGATCCTTTCTTTATGTAGTTTACTGTTCTCCCCTACATCCCCTGCCTCCCCCACTTTGCACTCGCTAGAAAGGGGCAAGTTTGGTCCTTCCTGTACCCATACTTCCTGTGCCCGGTCCTGGTCCCCTTTGTCGGGCAGCAGGCGGCTTCCTTCCCCAAGAAGGGGATTTTTACTGTGGAGTAGCTCGATGTGTCCTTGGCCGGGCCCCATTGTTTGGGGGTTACTCGCTGTGGGCTCATCGGTCCTTCCGGGGGACATACCCGGGGGTGGCGGGCTGCCCGGTGCCTGAAAGTAATGAGTGATGAGTCCTTGTTGGGGGGGCTGTAGAGGGGAGCTCGCTGTGTTCGACTCTTGTCTTAAGTTCTGAACCGTGCTTCTTGTGACCCTTGTTGTTTGATATTTGTGGGCATTTTCATCAGGATCCATTCTCTTTGAGTTGGTCGGGTTTCCCTTGAGCATTTTTCCTTCCGCACCAAGAGGAGGGTGTTAGGGAATTAGTGAATTGGGGATTTGACTCCCTTTGCTTTTTAATCTGTCCCTGTGCACTCTCTTCTATATGTGCTGCTCGGGCCGTGCTCCTCGCCCCACAGTGCTTGTGCCAAAAAGTGATGCGCCTTAAACCGCTCCCCTTGCAGTCCCCCCTGCAGCCACCCTCCGTTGTCTCGCTACTTTTGCACCCACTGAGCTCACCCCGGGAAGTCAGAAGCCAGATGGCCAGATGTCCTGTGGCAGGCTCCTGTGACCCCCTGTGACTCCCGGTGAGGGTCTTTCCGGCGAGAGTCTTTCCTCTCCTAGAAACCAAGTGAGAGTGTTTAAGCAGGGGGTGGCGGGGGTTGGCGGGGGTTAACAGAGCAAAATGGAGCTGGGGTCAGAATGTGAGGGGGGGCAGGGGCACGTTGGCTCCGCAGGTATTCTCTGCAGGTATTCTCTGCTCTCACTCCCCAGGCGCTGACCCCTCACCACTCGCCTTTTGATCTCTAATCCGCATTTCGGTGTGTTTCGGTGATGTTCATTCAACTCGTTCCTGCTCATGCTGCTTCGCCTGCTGCTCTCTCGCAACCGCGTCAAGGCAAACAAAGCAAGCAGATAGACAAGTCCAACTGCACACGCCGGCAGAGGCAAACCAGCACGGCGACAGTCCTGAGAGCAATCCGCTGGCGCAGCTCTCTGTGGGTTGGGCTATTAGCAGTAAGCTGTGGGTTAAGCTGGGTTAAGCTGAGGCTGGGGCGGGGGTGAAGCTGGTCGGGAGGTGCCTGACATACCTAGGTGCCTTGATTAAAAGTTTTTGTCGCCAGAGCGCGGGAAGAGTGCAGGAACACAACCTGGGGTTTAGGACTCACCCCGTCTCCTGCCCAGTCCGCTGGCCGCTGCCCGAGCCAAAGCCACCAATACGCCAAGCCGCCGAACCGGGCGACCTCAGCAACCTCTGCGGGCACCATGCGGGCTCTGGCACAGCTCAGCGCAGCTCGTTCTGCTTGCCGTGGCCGCTCGCGCATCTCGTGCCTCGCAGTCGCTAGACTGGAGCCTGGAGCAGGGAGCCAGGAGCCGGCAGCCTCGCGCAGCCTCGCACAGCGCAGCGTCTCTCTCGAGTTCTGCTTCCGGGTTTTCCAAAGATCTGCAGAATGTGTAAAAATATGCTCTCCAACAATTGAATCACACAGCCCCCCACAGTTGTTAAACAAGCTACCCTTTGCCCCTTTGCCCCACCATCCAATACCTCACACAAGTACCCCACACCACTCTCCTGAGATTGGCAAGACAGTGTCTGACTGTCTCTGTCAGTCAACCCACACTCTTCTGGGTGGTCTCCACACTCACACACTAGGACCCCTACCATGGGGGAACCCCTCTCCCTGCACCTCTCATCTAGAGTCAGTAGAGTGTCCCTCCCACCATCAGGAATATGATCCCCTGTGTCAGTTCCCCAATCCACTTCAGGGACACTGCACACCACTGGAGCTACCTCATAACCCTGAACCCCTTGGTGCATGTCAACCCCCTCCTTCAAGTCAGGCACCACATCTCTGGGTGTGTGTACATCTCCCTCAGCACAAGACACTACATTTTTGCTGCCACCATCTGAGCTGGACTCCACCTCCAACCCAGCCAAGCTCACTTCATGAGCTGCACACATTTCCTTTTCAGCTAAGACACTCATGGCCTCAAGCCTTTTGAGCTCCACATCAAGCTCCCTCATTCTTAATTCATGTGCCAAGGTCAATTTCATTTCTTCCAAGGCATAAATCTTCTTGCTCTCCTCTGCCATCTTTTCTCTCTATATAGCAGCTTTTTGGTTCTCCATTTCCAATATTTTCATCTCAAGCCTCATGACTTCTAACTCATGATCTCTAACCCTTTGGTTTTCCTCCAACTCCTCTGGGGAAAAACTTCTAGCGGAATGGTTGCTGCCAGCCCTAGAGGCTACTCTTGACACAGGTAGATGCTAAAACCATCCCCAAGTGCATCCTCATCCACATCTGCATAATCTGTCTCCCCAGCCTCTTTGGCCTCCCACCAGGCCTTTAAGGCCTTCTGTAGCTCCTCCTTCGTGGAGCTGCTCTTCATGGGACATCCAAAGCTCCTGCAGAACTGCTTGAGTTGACCTACTTTGTAACCACTTAACATTTCAATATCAAACTCCAGTTCTGCAACATCACTTGCTGGTTTACCCTTTTGAGACATGATGCGTGGATAGTTTGAGGGTCTCTCAAAAATAGAACCAAAAACAAAACACAGTATGTGGTTGTGTAGTGGTCTGCACTAAACTAGTGATGTACATCAATCACTGTGGGTCAAGTACAAATACAGGTTCAAATCCTCACCGCTGACCACCAATGTTAGAAATGGGGTTCTCTAGTTGGCAGAGGTAGGTACCTTTGTCCAAATAGGGACCCTTGCTGCTAGTCAGGGTAAGGGGGATACACACTTTAGATAACCCCTGATCACCCCCTTGGTAGCTTGGCACGAGCAGACAGGCTTATCCCAAAGGCAATGTGTAAAGTATCTGTACCAGCACTCACAGTAACACAGTGAAAACACCACAGAAGGACACCACACCAGTTTAGAAGAATAAAGTATCTTTATCTAAACTAAACAAGACCAAAACGACAAAAATCCAACATACACAGTTAAAAATATGACTTTCAAAAGGTTTCAAGAACTTGTACCATAGAAAACTATGGATGCGTGACTTTTCACCAAAGTACCTGTAGATGCGTCAAAGTTCCAAAGCCAAACAGCCGCAGAGTCGGAAAACAAAGAGATGCGACACTCCTGAGACCTCGGTGGGGTGATGCGACAGTTCTGTGACAAGCAGAGGACGAGTTGTGTTGAATCCGGTCTGTATGGGGAGTGATGCGTTGATTCTTCGTGATGGTTCCGGTTCGCAGGTGATGCATCGGGAAATCGTGCCGTACAGGTACGATGCGTGGAAATCCGGGATGCATCGCGATCGATGCGGCGGCGTCGAGGAGCGCTGCGTCGGTCCTCTTCAGCCGCGATCCCTCGATGCGCCAATTTTAGCAGTTCTTCACGTTTCTTCTTTCTTCCAGCTCCCAAACAGCAGCAACAACCTCCAGAGGCCCAAAACTGGCACAGTCACCTCTAGGCAGGTCAGAACTCACAACAGCAGAGTTCAGGGGAGCTGGGGGTGAAGTCTTTGTGTCCCTGAGACTTCTGAACAGGAGGCCAGCTCACTTCAGGCCCTTGGAGATCTCCTTCAAGCAGGGGACACAGCACACAGCAAAGTCCTTCTCCTTTCCTTGGCAGAAACAGCAACTGCAGGCCAACCCCAGACACACATCAAGGGCAGTACTTCTCCTCAGTCTCTCCAGTTCTTCTCCTTGGCAAAGGTTCCTCTTGAATTCCAGGAATGATCTAAAGTTCAGGGGTTTTAAGTCTAATACTTATACCCCAAAATGTATTTGTTCTCTTTGTGCAAGGGGCTCTGAGCCCAGTTCAAACCAGTTCTGGGGGCACCCTGCAAGTTCACAACAACATCCATTGTCGGTGTGAGTATTGGCTCCAGACATACCACAGGGGAGCGGAGCCAGCATTGTGGAAGGAAGGCACAGCCCTTTTCAGGTACAGGTGCTACTCCTCCCCCCACTCAAAATGCAGATAAGGCCTATTCAGCCTAGTGCTAACTCATCCAGACTGCTGGAGCCACTGCACCTCCCCAGCCCCTGTCACTCCAAAGCCAGACAGTCAATCCACAAACAGGCAGAGGCACACAGGATGGTTGAACAAGAAAATTGCCACTTTCCAAAAGTGGTATTTTCAAACACACAATTTCAAACAATCTTTAGTAAAAGATGTGTTATTAAATCCTGAGTTCAGGGATACCAAACTTCATTTTTTCATCTTATCCCTGTGGGAAAATATGCTTGTAAAATGTTACAAAGCATTCCCCATTCTGTCCTATGGGGCAAGATAGCCTTTCAATAGTGAAAAATGAAATTGGCAGTATTTCACTATCAGGACATGTTACACACACCAGTACATGTCCTACCTTTCACATATACTGCACCCTGCCCAGGGGGGTACCTTGGGCCTACCATAGGGGTGCCCTATATGTAAGAACAGGGAAGGTTAGGGCCTGGCAAGTGGGTGCACCTGCCAAGTCGACATGGCAGTTAACAAAACGTTTGGGGATAACCGTGCAAAAAGGGCCATTTCCAACACCCTCCATCACAGATCATCGGTCTGATTTTCCTGAATATAATGTTGTAAATAATTCAACAAAACCAGTTTGAGAGCCTCTCAAGGAGATATGGGCTTCAGACATTCAAGGGGAGTATCTACGACAAACAGTCTAAGTTCATGTTCCATTGCTTGTGATCGGTCTCTCTTAAGAAATGTGACAAAACAGATGAATATTGGCCTTCACTCTGATCAGGAGAAAGATTGAAAAATTATGAAGGATGTGTAGGTATAGGTGCATGACATTTAGGAAGCTCCTTTTTTGGCAAGGCGTTGGTGCTAATGTAGACATTAGCTAGGACCAGAGAAGAAGGGAATTGAATCCAACACATATTGCATCCATCATCAATCCATCATCAATCATGGCGATTTTCATAATATTTATATGTATTGCCTTCATTTTTTCACCATAGTGTTTATATCGGCAACCAGACTTTTTCATATATTCTGCGCTAAAAGCAGGCTTTAATACATTTGTGAGAACCTCTTTCAGAGGGCAATGGGGCATGCAGGAGATACTGGGCCTAACCATGGGGTTTTAGGCCTTCTAGTCCTCATGTCCTGGGGCATCAGGGCATGGATCCCGAGCAACTGGGCCAAGTACCCCTTCCGCACTTGACTCTCAGTGGTAGCATGGGTCGAGCAGTCTAAGGCTTTTAAAGTGGAGTAGATACGGGGGGAGTGAACACAGGTTCACAACTCAAAGTACGTTCAATTGCAGTAATAAATGATTGTCCAGTCAAATACTTTCATTTATGAGAAAAGCAGCATTTGTATACAAGCACAAACTTAAAAATGGCACACACAAACAATATTCACGGCCCTTTGAGGTCAGGGTTCAGGTTTTTAATAGACAGGTCATTGAGTCTCACTTCCCTCTCACTAGAGGTGGTGTTAATACCCCATTCCCAATAGGCGACATTCAGGTTAGGTCCCACTATTATTCTGTGTCCCAAGAGTCCCTCTCCGACTATTTTAAAGAAGTCAAAAGTGTTCCAGAAGTGAATCGTTATCTTTCAGACAAGTTCTCCCGGGGCCTTCCAGCCCTTCTATCAGTTACATGCACCAGCAGGGATTGCATGACCCATAGTCTCCGAGAGTGTTTCACTTGTGGGAACGGAGGATGCAGTGGCTGCCTCTGGTAAGTAACAATTGCAGCTCTGCAGGGGCATTGGCTAGGTGTTCTCAGCTCTCCTCCATTGTGATGGTAAGTTCCCAATGATCCTTCCCACAGGTGAGGAGGGATTCAATGGCTTCTGGTTCTGATCGTGAGTCAGGGCTCAGTCCCACACAGATCACCAAGGCAGCCTTAGCTTTCATTGATGGCATCAACCAGGCTAAGATCCTTGTAGTTCCGTGTGGTCCCCTCTGGCATACAGTGTCACCACTCCTACTCCGCACTCAGGCAACAACCCGATCTACAACAGCAAGGTCCTCTTCTCGGTGGCCTTGTTATACGGTACCTACGAATTAGGTAGGACTGTGTATCTGGACAACATAACATCAGAATTAGTCCACACATATCCTCAGAATATGTTGACGCAATCCCTATCTAGCTCACAGTGCCCATTCTGAACCCCTAACCTTACAATGGTACCAGATGGTAACTGCAACCTCGAACATGACCACTCTTATTCCCCAAGGAAATTGTGGAAACTGATTTACCCTTTCTTGTTACTTTTGACTACCTAAGGGAAACACAAGAAAGATAAGATACAAATCTGGCTATTCAAATATTTATTGAAGCAATCGTATTCTTGCACAAAAAATATGAACTGCAATTATTAGTAGGATGAAACAATTCATTGTAACCAGTTTTTCAAAAATGGTGAAAAAGATAAACATTTCAACCATTATAACATTTTAAAGTGATTAAATAATTACATGTTTATACTCCTATTTAATCCGACCTATGCCATTGAGAGCATAGTGGGAGTACCCTCTGCCAAATCCTTTTGGACAGCCTAACTTCCCATATCTGAGTACGATGTGCCAAGAAGCCGGCATTGGATGAAACTGGCTATTGTCCTTTGCAGGATGAAGGTCAGGGTCAACAGGGCTGCATCTCAGTCACAGTCCACAGCATTCCAGGATAATCCCAGCAGAAGTGCTCCTCTGCCAAATGTAACACAGAGGCAGTTTACATAATAAAAGGATTGTTCCAGTCACACTGCCTCAAAGGTGCAGAGCCGATGCAATGGTTTGTCTGGAGCCTTAGAGCTGTCTCCAGCCGGACAACCAAATTCAAGGGCATTGTGTTCCATGTACCTAGCCTTGGACAGAGTGTACAAGCAACATGATAATACTGTTTACTAATAAATATGCTGCATGTAAAATAGCTTCTGAGTACATTATTGTGTAAGTGTAAAGCATAAACGTAAAAAGTCACCATTAGAAAAAGATGTCAAGTTAAAATGTACAGTTAAAATGGAGACTTGGTGCAGGCCCAGTTGTGTATTACAACACCCTCTGGCATACTGGGTCACCGACTTTCCAGCTGCATCCAGCCAATGGCCATAATTGGCATCGCTAACTTTATGGTGGCCCACTCTGGTATTTGGGGTCGCCGACTTACACACTGCACACGGGTGATTGCCTGATTGTACTGGTTAACTTCACGACAGCTCCCTCTGGCAAACAGATTCACCGACTTACACTTACACACCACACATTGGCGACAGCCCGATCAGCACAGTTAATTTAACAGTGTGCCCCTCTAGCAAAAGGGGTCGCTGACTACCCTGCCGCAGTCCTCTCCTCACACCTCTCTACAGGGATCCACTAGCCAGGATCCACCACTGGACCTCGCTCCCTCGAGCAGCATCTTCTTCCTTACAGGGCACACTGGTCTTGGTAAGCAGGCAGGCATTGGTGCTCTAGGGGCAGGTCGTCTTGGATTTTCCCTGGGTGATGTCCTCTCAGCCAGTTGGGAGACTGGCATGCCTAAACCCCTAGTCCTTGTCACAGGCAGAAGTCTTGCAGAGCCTCCTCCTCACACAACCTTGCTGGCTGCTTGACATTTAACAATTTTGGGAGCCTTGACCTCCCCTTCTATTAGTCCAATTCCAGACACCAACTGTGATTTTTGGTCTGAGTCATTGAAGTTTGTGTTGGGGGTCTGGTTTCTTTTTAAGTGCACACTCCTCTGTCCTGCCTTTCCTTCAGAAAGCAGTCAGTCACAGCAGGAGCAGCTCAAAATCTAATAGCCCCACAACGCAGGCCGTGGTAGTGACTAGAGGTTTAAACCTAGATGTCAACCACAGTGATACATGTACCAAAAGGTAACCCCAGGCCCGCCCTACTCTTTGTGATTCTCTTATCAGCCCTGTCTCCTTTTTGAGATATTCATAGGCCCCTTTCCAGTGTCCTCTTTCTAAATTAAAGAGCACCCTTTGAAGTGTACAGAAGATCCTGCCTCTTCTTCATCGAGTGTGTTTGTCCCACCCAGCTCACAGGAATGCAGCAGTCCTCAAATCCGTCTGGGGGATTCCTTTACCTCCTCATGCTCCTCCAGTCAGCCCTAGCTCTCCCAAAATGAAACCCAGAATCTTCCATCCATTCACAGTCACACATACACCCAGTACATGCATACTAGACACATGCACTGTACAAGGTTACATACTAAATTAATATAGGTGTGAGTTAAGCACATGCAGCCGAACTTTACAAGAGTGAGCTTGTAGGCCTCACTCCAGTGACACAGGTAAAAAGGCCTGTTCACATCCATGTATCACTACACGGTATGATGCCACCACCGCACTCATGCAAGGTAACTTCTGGCAAAAGCAGTAGGCTATCACAAATATGAGTGTAGGGTTTTGGGCACCTTTCCAGGTCCAACAAGACCGCTATCTGTGAGGCAGGCCTATGTCATAACACACACGCATGATCCATGTTCACCTGTGACAGCACTAGGGCTCCGGACATCATTGCAGCTGGGGCACTCAGGGCAGGGGTACAGTACACGTCTGTCACCATGCAAGGGACTTTCCTGTCCCAACAATATTAATATAGCCTTTTTAAATTATAGTGTGTATTTCTTGTGTGTGTGCATCCTTCAGAGAAAGATGAATCAGTAACTCACTAAAATAAAATGTATTCATAAAAGACTCTGACATGATCTGCTAAATTGCCCACTGGGCATTACTTTACTTCCAGGTAAAAGAGAGAGATTCACAGGTCTCAGCTTGTCTGTTTCTCCCACTTAGGATAATACTTTGGTACATACCTTTGCTTGCCTGAAGATCAAGAAGAAACTACAGGCCCGTGATTACAAAGGGAATTGTAAAACCATAACAAAATGAATACTGTAGGTGAATTTATGTACAACTAAATACCACTTAGGCGTAAGACATGTCTTTGAAAAGGGGATAAGATATTTTAGTTGATCTCAATGTCTGTCTGGCACAAGGATATGAAAACTATCAGGAAGACTGCTGATGTTGAAAACCAATATAAATTATCATCCCATATAAATGAATGAATACTGTGGAACTTCTTATTAAATATTTGAAGTTAGTGAAAGTAAATGTGTGTGTATAAGTTATATATATATATATTCACTGAAAAAACCACAGGTTTCATGGACGTTATAGTTAGGCTGACATTTTACTCGTACAAAACCAGAGAAATTCGACCATTATAGTTACCTGAGCTAACTATAACTCGTGCCCCCTCAATGCACTGCTGTTGACGTCACATATTACATCAATCATGACTTTGTCAGTGACATCACTGATGACATCATCCAGTGACTGAGTGTTTCTAAAAGTTTAACAATGTTATATATATATATATTCACTGAAAAAACCATAGGTTTTAGGGACAGTTATAGTTAGTTGGACATTGCACTCGTACAAAACCCGTGAAATTCCCCCGTTATATTTAGTTCAGCTAACTATAACTCGCGCCCCGCAATGCACTGCTGATGACGTCACATATTACATCACTCATGACATGGTCAGTGACATCACTGATGACATCACTGATGACATCTCAAATGACATCACTGATGACATCATCCAGTGACTGTGTGTTTCTGTAAAGTTTAAATATTTTTTATATATATAGGGAAAGGCGTATTGAAGAATGAGTGGGTGTATAAGTGTCTGTATGGATGATTTAGTAGGTGCGTGACTAATTCTATAAGTGAGTGATTAAACGTATCTTACTGAATGCATGGGTTAGTGACTAAACTGGGTGAATGTCTGTATCTGTCTGTTGCTGTGTAAGTGGCTGCATGGGTTTGTGAATAGCTACATGAGTGTCTATAAGAGTTATTGATTTGTTGTCTGAGTATCTGTATGGGTGCCTGAGTGTTTGTGTGGATGGGGTGTGTGCGACTGTGCATAGATGTGTGAGTGGGTGATTCACTGGGTGGATGGTTTCAAGAGTGCATCTGTGATAGACTGTATGGGTGGGTAAGTGTGTGTAAGAGTGTGTTAGTGAGTGAATGTATGTCCCAGTGGTACATGTGTGAGTAACTACATATGTGAAAGGCAGTATATATGTGTGTTGGAGTATATAAATAGCTATAAGCGAGAGTGAGTGATTGTGATAGTGGCTGTATGGATGAGTGTGTGCTTGTATCAGTGATTGTATAAGAGCGTAACAATGTGCTAGTATTTGTATGATTAAGTGAGCTGGTGTGTGTATAACTGTATAGGTGAGTAAATGGCAGTGTGTTTAATTATTTGCATGACTGACTAGGTGTGTGAGTACCTCTATGGATGAGTGGCGGTGTTTGAGTGTCTATATAGGAGTAAGAGTGCATATGATAGTCCTGTTTTGAGTGACCATAAGTATGAGTGACTGTACGGGTGAGTGAGTGGATGTGTGTGTGTAGACCTAAGAATCAGTGAGTGGGTATGTAGTTATTGGTGTTGGAGTGTCTATGGTTTTGCGAATGGCAGTCTGTAATTTAGATTGGGTGTATCAAAGGTTATATTAGGGTGTGAAGAGCTGCATCAGATTATCACGTGGATGATGTCATCAGTGATGTCATTTGAGATGTCATCAGTGATGTCATCAGTGATGTCACTGACCATGTCATGAGTGATGTAATATGTGACGTCATCAGCAGTGCATTGCGGGGGCGCGAGTTATAGTTAGCTGAACTAACTATAACGGGGGAATTTCACGGGTTTTGTACGAGTGCAATGTCCAACTAACTATAACTGTCCCTAAAACCTATGGTTTTTTCAGTGAATTTCAAAGGTTTTTTAAATGCTAATTTGTAACTATAACGTCCCTAAAACCTATGGTTTTTTCAGTGAATTTCAAAGGTTTTTTAAATGCTAATTTGTAACTATAACATGTCTGAAACCTACGGTTTTTTCAGTGAATTTCAAAGGTTTTGTAAATGACAAATTTTAAATGTATTAATTGTTATATACATTTTTTTCATACTGATTTCGAATTTTTTAGAAAACATTTTTTTTACATATTTTATTTTTTAAATTACATTGTAATTATATTATACATTACAAAAAATACTTTCTCAGAATGAATTACTTTAGTTTAAATACTTTGCACATAGGCAATAGACTTTTAAGTACAGTAGTTACAGTTGTTGCAATGGGCAACACATTTTCAAACACAATGCAACATTCAGCTCAATGTGAATTTCTAGTTAAATGCAATTAGTTACTTTATGGATTACTTTTCTAACCACAGGACTGGATCCTAGATTCAGTCCTGGGACATCTCCTGTAAACAGTTGAGTAAAAGCGTTTTGGTTACAGTCGTGATTTTTAAGGAATATTATTGTACTTTAAAAGTTGACACTTAGAAACTTTTTCTCATAGAATGACCAATGTTATCCTACGGAAGGAAATTCACTTAGGAGGTAAAAACTGTTATCGTTACTTTTTGTTACTCAGTGTTGGATCCTGGATCCAGCACTGGTGCATCTCCTGTAAACAGTTGAAAGAATGCGTTTAAGTCATACAGGCGATTTTTAAGGAATATTTGTAGTTTGTGAAAATCGACACTTTGAAACTTTTCTGCTGAAAACCAGACAAAGGATTCCTATGGAAGAAAATATAAGTTACTGGTAAGTACGGTTAAAATTACTTTTCAGGGTCAGTGCTGGGCTAAAAGATGCAGCACTGGGTTCTCTCCTGATAACAGGTGAGTAAATTGGAATTCGTACTTTGGTTGATTTTAGAGGAATATTATAAAGTTCCAAAACTCCACACTTAGAAGAATTTCCAAGTGAAACCAGTCAATGTTAGCCTATGAAGGAAATTCAAGTTACCGGTAAGTACGGTTAAAATTAATTTTGAGGATCAGTACTGGGCTGAAAGATGCAGCACTGAGGTCTCTCCTGATAACAGGTGAGTAAATCAGAATTCGGATTTCGGCTGATTTTAGAGGAATATTTGTATGTTTCAAAAATCAAAACTTAGAAGAATTTCCAAGTGAAACCAGTCAATGTTAGCCTATGAAGGAAATTCAAGTTACCGGTAAGTACGGTTAAAATTACTTTTCAGGATCAGTACTGGGCTGAAAGATGCAGCACTGAGGTCTCTCCTGATAACAGGTGAGTAAATCGGAATTCGTATTTCGGCTGATTTTAGAGGAATATTTTAAAGTTCCAAAACTCCACACTTAGAAGAATTTCCAAGTGAAACCAGTCAATGTTAGCCTATGGAAGGAAATTCAAGTTACTGGTAAGTACGGTTAAAATTACTTTTCAGGACCAGTACTGGGCTGAAAGATGCAGCACTGAGGTCTCTCCTGATAACAGGTGAGTAAATCAGAATTCGGATTTCGGCTGATTTTAGAGGAATATTTGTATGTTTCAAAAATCAAAACTTAGAAGAATTTCCAAGTGAAACCAGTCAATGTTAGCCTATGAAGGAAATTCAAGTTACCGGTAAGTACGGTTAAAATTACTTTTCAGGATCAGTACTGGGCTGAAAGATGCAGCACTGAGGTCTCTCCTGATAACAGGTGAGTAAATCGGAATTCGTATTTCGGCTGATTTTAGAGGAATATTTTAAAGTTCCAAAACTCCACACTTAGAAGAATTTCCAAGTGAAACCAGTCAATGTTAGCCTATGAAGGAAATTCAAGTTACCGGTAAGTACGGTTAAAATTACTTTTCAGGATCAGTACTGGGCTGAAAGATGCAGCACTGAGGTCTCTCCTGATAACAGGTGAGTAAATCGGAATTCGTATTTCGGCTGATTTTAGAGGAATATTTTAAAGTTCCAAAACTCCACACTTAGAAGAATTTCCAAGTGAAACCAGTCAATGTTAGCCTATGAAGGAAATTCAAGTTACCGGTAAGTACGGTTAAAATTACTTTTCAGGACCAGTACTGGGCTGAAAGATGCATCACTGAGGTCTCTCCTGATAACAGGTGAGTAAATCGGAATTCGTATTTCGGCTGATTTTACAGGAATATTTTAAAGTTTCAAAACTCCACACTTAGAAGAATTTCCAAATGAAACCAGTCAATGTTAGCCTATGGAAGGAAATTCAAGTTACTGGTAAGTACGGTTAAAATTACTTTTCAGGACCAGTACTGGGCTGAAAGATACAGCACTGAGGTCTCTCCTTATAACAGGTGAGTAAATCGGAATTCGTATTTCGGCTGATTTTAGAGGAATATTTGCACAATGGTGAAGGGAGGGGGCGGGGCCTGAGGTGACATCTGTGCAAACGCGCCCCGTGGCGCGTTTTACGTTGGGGGATTAAGTCCCCTTGAATCCTGAGGGTCCCTAGGGGCCAACTAGCCCACCAGGAACCTCCAATATGCGCCAGGGGCTGCGTTGCAGAGACGTGTAGAGAGGCCACACCCTTTTACACCTCTCTGCAACGCAGCTCTGTGGCGCTTTCTGGATGTACCTGTTGGGCTAGTTGGCCCCCAGGGACCCTCAGGATTGAAGGGATTTAATTCCCCATCTTAAAACGCGCCACGGGGCCTGTTTGCACACATGTCACCTGAAGCCCCGCCCCCTCCCTTCACCACTGTGCAAACGCGCCCTGTGGCGCGTTTTAAGTTGGGGGATTAAGTCCCCTTGAATCCTGAGGGTCCCCGGAGTCCAACTAGCCCACCATATACCTCCAAAAGCGCCACAGAGCTGCGTTGCAGAGAGGTGTAAAAGGGGTGTGGCCTCTCTACACGTCTCTGCAAGGCAGCCCCTGGCGCATACTGGAGGTTCCTCGTGGGCTAGTTGGCCCCCAGGGACCCCCAGTATTCAAGGGAATTTGTTCCCCTCTGCAAACGCGCCAGGGGCGCGTTTGCAGAGTGGTGAAGGAAGGGGCGGGGCCTGCAGGCCCGATCGTTTTTTTTTTTTTGTCCCTTGAAGGGGGGCTGTGTGGCCCCCCTTCCTTTTTCTCTTTTTGGGCCCTGGGGACCCCATCCCCCAGGGCCTTACCCCTTTTTAATTTTTCAAAAAAAAAAAAAACGGGAAGGGGGCCGCGTGGCCCCCTTCCCTGGGCCTGTATTGGCCCCGGGGACCCCATCCCCGGGGCATGGCCTCTATATTTATTATTTTGAGGGGGCAGCATGGCCCCCTCCTCTGGCCATTTTAAGGCCCCGGGGACCCCATTCCCCGGGGCCGGCCTTTCCATTTAAAAAAAAAAAAAATTCTCTTTTTTGGGGAGGGGGGCCACGTGGCCCCCTCCCGAGCCACTACTTGCCCCGGGGACCCCATCCCCCGGGGCTGGCCCTCTCCGTTGGGGACTGTGGGGGGTCCCCAATCCCCCCACAGTCCCGCCGGCTCCCCACGTCCCTTGGGAGCCGGCATTGCTGTTCCACATGGGGAGCAGCTGACATGCTGCTCCCCATGTGGAAAAGCAATCGCTTTGGATATTGGAAGAGAGAGCAGGTTTCCCTGCTCTCTCTTCCAATATCCAAAGCAGTTTGCTATGGCAGGACGGGAGCCGCGAGGCTCCGTCCTGCCATAGCAAACTACAGTGTCCCGGGGTAGGCACCCCGGGACACTGCAGGAGCCGGCCCTGGGGGTGGTGGTCCCCAGGGCCATCAAGGGCTCCAGGAGGGGGCCGCGCGGCCCCCTCCCATTCAGTACACAGCCCCGGGGAGGTGGTGGTCCCCGGGGCTCTGGGGGTCCGTAACGGACCCCCATATTAAAATGTTTAGTGCCCCGGGGAGGTGGCGGTCCCCGGGCGTGTGGGGGGGCTGGAGCCCCCCCCACACTGGTTTTATTTTTAATTAAAAAAAAGCCCCGGGGAGGTGGTGGTCCCCGGGGCTGCGGGAGGGCTCAGAGCCCTCCCGCACCATTTTTCAAAAAAGCCCCGGGGGTGGCGGTCCCCGGGGCTTGGGAGGCCCTTGAGGCCCCCAAACATTAAATTATCCCCCCCCCACCATGCCCCCGGGACTTGGGCCACCCGGGGGCCAATTGCATCAAAGCGCGGGAGACCGCGCTTCGATTTTTTCGGCAGGATTCGCGCACCCTGAGCGCATCCTGCCGATTTTTAAAAACATTTTTTTTTTTTTGCCCAGGGGGTCCTTGTGGGACCCCTGAGGCAAACCTAGGGGGTCAGGGTGTTTCTACCCTGCCCCCTTTGTGCGCTTTGCGCACTTGTTTCTGTCCCTCGGTTCTACCGAGGGACAAAATGGCTGCCAACATTTCCTGAATCGGAATGTTGACAGCCAGCTGACAGCCAATTAACACGCAGCTCGTGATCGGGACGGTGCGCGCAGGGTGCGCTGAGGGTACGCGGACCCTACTCGGCCATAGATATCACTAACTTTTTACTTTTCATTTTCTCAGCAACTACTGAACGGATTTACACCATTTAACAAAAGGGTTCTTTCTGAACCAAGAACTACCTCTTTGCCAAATTTGGTGTAATTCCGTTCAGCAGTTCGGGCTGTAGCCGTGTCTAAAGTTTCCTATGGAAAAGTGCATGGGGAAAACGCGTTTTGGGACCCCCTTTTTTCTCGGCCCCCGCTTGACGAATCCCCCGAGACTTTCAGGGTAGGAGCGGACCGGAGCGGGCCACAAAGTTTGAAAATTTGCGAAG